>JACEEZ010007455.1:255000-315000 GCA_016584305.1 Chionoecetes opilio
AACATCATTTGTATTAATTTCCATCACCTCTAACGTTTCCAGTCTCTAAATGTACTGAATATATCAATTAATTATATTTCACCTACTTCTACAACTACATTACCGTCATTACCATATATTATCACCATCATTATATCAATTTCCATCACCTTCAACGTATCTAGTCACTGTTTAAGGTAATGTACTGAATATATATCAATTCATTATCCATGCATGTACATAACTGTCTAGAATTTCACTCTCACGGTCAACACGTTCACTAGATATGATAATAGCCTTCAATAGAGTCTAGATTCCTGTACTTCAATAACTCCTGTCTCTCCCTCCCTTGTCTGACCCCTGAGTCTCCCTTCCCTTGCGTCATGTGTTCCCTATCTCCTCTAAGCTATTACATCATGTCCTGTATCACCCTGACATCCTCCATTATCTTGACACCTATACTGACAACATACACTAATAAACACACACACACACACACACACGGATAGATAGATATTTTATTGACCACAACATTCTGTACTAGGATAATCGTAATGGCTGTAATACTATACGGTCCAACAACAAACACATAACCTTGAAATAAAACTTATACAATAAACCCTCTCTAATTCGAACTAATTGGGGTGAGACCTGGGTCGAATTAGCCGAAAGTCCGAATTATCCGATGGTTACCTCTAGCCCCTCCACACAATAAGAACTCACTTAAACATGCCAAAACAGAACAGATTGTAGTACTTGTACTCACCAAAACCATCGTATTTATACGATAATTATAAGTACACACTTATAATACCACGTGGTAATAATAATAATAATACAAATTATAATAGAAAATATACACATAAGAACTCTTAAACCATCGATTTTTTACTACTTAAAGATTAGATTATACACCCACACACTTTTTTCGCATGGGTGGCTCAAGCAGGGATTAATAATAATAATAATAATACCGAAAATACTAATACTGATCGTTGTATTGAAGTAATGATTAATCTAGCAATGCCGATCATATTTTCATGTTTTGTAGTAAGTTTTGTCTAATTTGTGGTTTTTAAGGAATATCTGGAAGTAGATATCATGTCATTGTGAATTGGCTGAAATAGGGACTTTTAATCATTGTAACTGAAAATTGACTCCAGATTCGTGTTCAGCATACCCGAAAACTGCTAGGAACTAATTTTCAAGCAAATCTATTTTTTATATTTTTTGGCAAATTTTGCAAGCTGTATGCCTTGATTTTTTTTTTAAATCTCGCTTTTTTCAATAACTAAAAAACTATGGCAGATAAATGCACAAGGTAAAAAATTAAGTATGAAGTAGATCAAGGGCTATCATTTGGCGTAAAGCAAAAAAATATTAATTGGTAAATAACCGAGAAAATAGCATATTCGTACATTTATACAAAATATCTATTTTCTCAACAACCATGAAGTGTTTTGACAAGCTGATTAGTGTGTCATGTAGAACACCTCAAGATGAACCTTTGTTACATCGATAAGTTTTCTTCTACGACTCATAGTTTTGCGGCAAAATAACAAAAACCTGATTTTCGTCAATTTTGGAATATTTTTGTACCCCTTGCAAAATTTGCAATATTTTTTGAAAAATTTATTTGGTTGAAAATTAGTTCCTAGCAGTTATCGGGCATGCTGAACACGAATCTGGAGTCAGTTTTCATTTACAATGATTAAAAGTCCCTATTTCAGCCAATTCACAATGACATGATACTTCCAGATATTCCTTAAAAATCACAAATTAGACAAAACTTACTACAAGACATAAAAATATGATAGGCATTGCCAGATTAATCATTACTTCAATACAACGATCAGTATTATTAATATTATTATGAATCCCTATTTGAGCCACCCATGCGATTGTCAAAGTACTTATAAAAACCTAGGAATACTATAGCAATCCTGTTTGGACTTTCAATGCCCTCCCATGACTCCTGTAGGATGCGTGAAGGAGCGAAGAGGCCTGTGAAGGACTCTGAAGGATTGTATACAGAGCGAAGGATACTTAAAGAAATAGTTCTTTCTCCTCCCTTTCTTCTCCTCCTTCCTCCTCCTACTCTCCTCCCTTCCTTGTCCCACCTCCTTCCTTCACCTCCCCCTCTCCCCTCCTTCCTCATCCTCGTCCCTCCTTCCCCTACCCCCCTTCCTCCTCCTCTCCCCTTCTTCCTCCTCCCCTTCCCGCCTTCTTCCTCCGTCTATGGTATTTATACGATAAATATCATATACCAGATCACGCTGGGCAGCCGCGGCACGCACCGCATGGGAGAGGTCGGACTCCTACTAGTAAGGCTAAGGATAATTCAAACTTGATCGAATTATGGAAAGTTATTGAAAATTTCTAATTGCTATGAAACAGGTCGAATTATACGAAGTTTGAATTATAATGGTTCGATTTAGAGAGAGCGGGTTTACTGCACTAAGCATATTAAAAAACAAAACATTATAAAGCACATGAAAAAAGACAAAAAAACAGTGAGAGAGAGAGAGAGAGAGAGAGAGAGAGAGAGAGAGAGAGAGAGAGAGAGAGAGAGAGAGAGAGAGAGAGAGAGAGAGAGAGAGAGAGAGAGAGAGAGAAGAGAGAGAGAGAGAGAGAGAGGAGAGAGAGAGAGAGAGAGAGAGAGAGAGAGAGAGAGAGAGAGAGAGAAAAAAAAAATAGATAAAAACATGGTGGTAAAAGAAAAAAATAGATAAAAACATGGTGGTAAAAGAAAAAAATAGAGAAAAACTTAAAGAATAACATTGAAAAGCTAACAAATAATAAAAAAAAGTATCAAAATATCAAACAATCTGAACTTACAAAACACATACACACACACACACACACACACACACACACACACACACACACATACATACACGTAACACTCCCTGACCCTTCCCTCACTGATGGTCTTGTGGGTCTCAGGTCTCAGGTGGGATCTGGTGTTAATTGCGTCAGTGGTCGGGTCTTGGGGGACGCTGGTAATGCTCCACGAGTCCCCCTGTGCATTTGTGTCCGATGGGGGAGAAATATGAAGGAAATATTTGTTTTTACGAGAAGAAAGGATTAGATAATGGGACAAAGGAGCGGGAATTGGTCTATACATTAAGAAAATACGTGATACAAGTTTTCAAGGGCGAGTTTCTTTTTTTAGCAAGTATAAAAATCGGAGAAAATAAAAAACCCGTGATGTAGAGAATGAAATAAAAACGTAGAAAATTAAATTAGGATAGGTATTAGGAAGAAAAGATTAGGTAATGGGATAAAAAAAAAGCGGGAATTGGATATATACATTAGAAAATAGTGATGAAGTTCAGAGCGGCATTTTTTTCAAGGAAAGAAAAAGGAAAAATTAATTGGTAGGTATTAGGAAAAAAGATTAGGTAATGGGACAAAGAGCGGGAATTGGATATACATTAAGAAAATAGTGATTAAAGTTCAAGAGCGAGCGAGTTTTTTTTTCAAGCAGCTAAAGAAAACCGGAGAAAATTAAATTAGGATAGGTATTAGGAAAAAAAGATTAGGTAATGGGATAACAAAGAAGCGGGAATTGGATATATACATTAAGAAAATATGTGATTAAAGTTCAAGAGCGAGCGAGTTTTTTTTTTCAAGCAGCTAAAAATAACCGGAGAAAATTAAATTAGGATAGGTATTAGGAAAAAAAGATTAGGTAATGGGATAAAAGAAGGAATATTGGATATATAAATGAAGAAAATATGTGATTAAAGTGTTCAAGGTGAGTTCGATTTTTTTTAAGCAACTACTTAAAATGGAGAAAATAAAATTAGGATAGGAATTAGGAAAAAAGGTTAGGTAATGGGCCAAAGGAGCAGGAATTGGATATATACATGAAGAAAATGTGATTAAAGTGTTCATGGGTGTTTTTTTAAGCAACTATGTATACAAAAAAACGGAGAAAATTATGATAGGTTAGGAATTAGGAAAAAAGGATTAGGTAACGGGATAAAAAAGCGGGAATTGGATATATACATTAAGAAAATATGCGTTAAAAGTCTTCAAGGGCAATTTTCTTATTTTTAGCAACTACAAAAAACTGCGTAAATAATATTAGGATAGGAATTAAGTAAAAAGATAAAGTAATGGGACAAAGGAGCGGGAATTGGATATATACATTAAGAAAATATGTGATAAAAGGGATATAGGTGGGTTTTTTTGTAAGGAACTATAAAAAACGGAGAAAATAAAATTTGTATAGGAATCTAGAAAAAAAGATTAGCTAATGGGAGAAAAAAGCGGGAATTGGATATATTACATTAAGAAAATATGTGATAAAAGGGATATAGGTTTTTTTTAGGGAACTTTCTAAAATGTAGAAAACAGATGTATAGAAAGTCCCAGAGAAAGAGACACTGGGGATGAAAAAAACAGGAATAGTGCATGAAGGAATGAATAATTTGTAGTTAGGAAATAATATAATGATGAATTAGTAGGTAGAGAAAAGCAGAAAAAAAATATAAATAATAGTGTAAAAGAGAGACAAGAAAATATAAAGAATACTCAAGAATGAAAAAAATGAAACTGATTGGAAATAATGAAAGAAAAAAGAAAAAATAATAAAATAAATAAATAATATAAAATAAATAAAACTAAATGAAAATATAACTAATTGGAAATAATAAAAAAAAGATAATTAATGGAAAATAATTAAACAAAAAGAAAATAATTTGAAGGAATGAAAAAAAAAAAAAAAAAATCGGAAAGAAAAAAATCAAAATCAAATAAAATGGAAGAAAAAATTGTAAGAAGTATCAAAGAGAGAGAGAGAGAGAGAGAGAGAGAGAGAGAGCGAGCGAGCGAGCGAGCGAGGAGAGAGAGAGAGAGAGAGAGAGAGAGAGAGAGGAGAGAGAGAGAAGAGAGAGAGAGAGAGAGAGAGAGAGAGAGAGAGAGAGAGAGAGAGAGGAGAGAGAGAGAGAGAGAGAGAGAGAGAAAAAAGAAAGAAAGAAAAGAGAGAGAGATGATGAGAGAGCAGAGAGAAAAGAAAAAAAATGAAAAGAGCAGAGAGAGAGAGAGCAGACGAGGCGTAGAGATGGGAGAGAGAGAGATGAAGAGAGCCGAGAGAGATGAGCGAGAGAGACGAGAGAGAAGAAGAGCAAGGAAGAGAGACTTGCTCATTATCTACAGCAAGAGCACGTCGTGATCATCAGCCCCAAATGTTCCCAGGACGCCCCCCAATCAAGGCCGCTTCTTGCCTCGCCTTTCCCCTCACTCCCCTCGCCTTCCCCTCGCCTTAACCTCACTTGCCTTGCCTTCCCCTCACTCCCCTCGCCTTCCCCTCACTCCCCTTGCCTTCCCCTCACTCCCCTCGCCGTCAGGAAGAAAAACCCTCCTTTGGGAAACTTACATCATATGCCGTTTCTTTTAATTTGTGTTCCTATACGGTTTCTCTATTAATTTTCTCTCTCTCTCTCTCTCTCTCTCCGATCTCTCTCTCTCTCTCTCTCTCTCTCTCTCTCTCTCTCTCTCTCTCTCTCTCTCTCTCTCTCTCTCTCTCTCTCTCTCTCTCTCTCATAAATTTGATAAAGAAATACATAACGAACGAAGTAGATAATAATTTAACCTATTTGAAGTACCTCAGTGATAAATAAGAGAGAGAGAGAGAGAGAGAGAGAGAGAGAGAGAGAGAGAGAGAGAGAGAGAGAGAGAGAGAGAGAGAGAGAGAGAGAGAGAGAGAGCGAGCAGCGAGCGGAGCGAGCCAGCGAGCCAGCGAGCCAGCGAGCAAGCGAGCGAGGAGCGAGAGAGAGAGAGAGAGAGAGAGAGAGAGAGGATGAGGAGAGAGAGAGAGAGAGAGAGAGAGAGAGAGAGAGTGTGTGTGTAAGTGTGTATTTCGTGAATCCTGATCATTATTCACATTCTTAAATCCACTGACAGCACATGATTTAAGAAACGCATAAAACTCAATCACACCCATCAACATAGTCTCACATTTCCTTCTTTTCGTCTCCATGAATAATTCCCTTCATTCTTCATCCTCACATTCTGGCGGTGTGCTTTCCCTCCTTCCCTCCTTACCTCCTTCATTTTTGGCTTCTCACTTCCTCCTCCTTTATACCCGCATCTCAGACACCTGCCACGGTCCATTTTCTACCTCCTCTGCCTTCCCTTCCTTCCTCTCCTCCTTTCCTTCCCAGCTATTCAACATATTGCTTCTCCTTCAAACTCAATCTCCAAGAATTTCCTATTTTCTCTTCCCACAATCTCCCATCTTTCCTCACTTTCAATGTTTCCCGTCATTATTTCCTCCTTGCACCTCCCTCCTCTCTCCCCCACCCTCCCTCACACCTTGTCTTCAATTACCTCCACCTATTCTATCTTACCTCACACTACTTCCTTCCTCTCCTTTCTCTCCTTACCCCATCTTTCCCTTCGTTCTCATCTTTATTTCTCTGCTCTTCTCTCCTTCCCTGTGTCTCTGGTTGTGTTTTTTCTCTTATGCTTGATATTCCCTTTCGTTCTTTCCCTTTATCTTTCCCCTCTTACCCTATCCCTCCCTTTGTTCTCATCTTTTTCTCTTCTTCTCCCCCTTTTCTGTGTCTCTGGTTGTGTTTCTTTTCTCTTACACTTCCTATTCTCTTTCGTTCTCCCCTTTGTCTTTCTCCTTTCTCCTCTCATTGTCTTTGCCCATCCCTCCCTTTATTCTCATCTTCTTATCTCTGCTCTTCTCTCCTTCCCTGTGTCTGGTTGTGTGTTTTTTTTTCTTTCTCTTACGCTCGCTATTCCCTTTGGTTTTTCCCTTTATCTTCCTCTTTATTCCCTTTCCTTCTTCCCTTTGTCTTCATTCTTCCCTTTGTCTTCCTTCTTCCCTTCCTCAATGCTGCTCCCGCCTCCATTTAGTCCTGACCGCCGGGTTCCCAAAACGATCGGGAGTCAGGCCAGAGCCGACAAACCATTACCTGAAATCGGACGCCGTGACTCCGTGAATCCAGTTATGCGAAGACCCTACCTTGCAAGCATAGGGTTCGAATCCCTCCACGGAGATCTGGTCGAGGTTCCAAGGTAAGAAAAAAAACACAAAAAACTCAACCTAGGTTTAAGTATTTTCTCGCATGTATATGTATAAATCTTGTGAAAGAAAATATATAGGTTGAAAGTATTAATGTTGTATGTATGATTTTTTCGATGGAATTATCAAGACACCGATGCAACAGGACATTCCAGGAACCTCACCTCGCTTGATGCACAACCTTTATATCAAAGTGAGGATTCAGATATATTCATTTTCATTTCAGTCACAACTCAAAAAATGAACTTTTTGTCTCGTCGCGACCTTTGCAATCAATCGGTAGTGTTAAATCCGGAACAAAACTCTTCAAAGAATATATACAGTGTCAGGTACAACAATCGCGTTCGGTGCATCGATCCATCCTTCTAATCAATCATTTCAATCAATCAGTCATTCCAATCAATCATCCAATCAATCATTTCAATCAATCAATCATTCCAATCAATCATCCAATCAATCATTTCAATCAAGTCATTCCAATCATCACCAATCAATCATTTCAATCAATCAGTCATTCCAATCAATCATCCAATCAATCATTTCAATCAATCAGTCATTCCAATCAATCATCCAATCAATCATTTCAATCAATCAGTCATTCCAATCAATCATCCAATCAATCATTTCAATCAATCAGTCATTCCAATCAATCATCCAATCAATCATTTCAATCAATCAGTCATTCCAATCAACATCCAATCAATCATTTCAATCAATCAGTCATTCCAATCAACATCCAATCAATCATTTCAATCAATCAGTCATTCCAATCAATCATCCAATCAATCATTTCAATCAATCAGTCATTCCAATCAATCATCCAATCAATCATTTCAATCAATCAGTCATTCCAATCAATCATCCATCAATCATTTCAATCAATCAGTCATTCCAATCAATCATCCAATCAATCCAACCAATCCATCCCTCAATCCATCATCAATCCATCATCAACCATCATCAATCCAAAGGAAAGTTCTGCCTCAAAGAATACATTGTCGGTGCAACAATCGTGCTCGGTGCATCATACACAAGCATTCTATTTTAACGCCACGTGGAGAGAAAAGGACTTATGATGGAGTCCACTAAAGACTGGGCAGCGAACAACTTTATTACACTTCGATGTCACAAATTTCACAACGACCGCCATTACTCCGTGTATCGCACCTAGTTTTCCGGCCTTGTGAGGAGCATGTCTAGCATAGTGAAAAGGGGAGCAGGGAGGAGAGGGAGGATAGGGAGAGGCGATACGGGATAAAGGGGAACAAGGTGGAGAGGAAGGAGGAAGGATGGGGAGAGGCGATACGGGATAAAGAGGAACAAGGAGGAGGGGAAGGAGGAGGAGGAGAGGAGAAGGAGGAAGAGGAGAGGAGAAGGAGAAGAGGAGAGGGAGAAGGAGAGGCGATACGGGATAAAGGGAAACAAGGAGAGGAAGGGAAGGAGGAGACGACGCGACACGGGATAATCAGCTCTCGAGGCTTTTATCGCGCGCGAGGAAGCATTCTTAAAATCCATTAAAGAGGCCGCTAGACGCTCTTACAGCATATTTTATCACACCATCTGACGGATTTACCCTCTTCCTCCTGTGGCCTATATATATCCCTCATACAGGGCGATAGGAGGAGAAAGAAGTGTGTGTGGTGTGTGTGGTTGTGTGTGGTGTGTGTGTGTGTGTGTGTGTGTGTGTGTGTGTGTGGTGTGGTGTGTGTGTGTGTGTGTGTGTGTGTGTGTGTGTGTGTGTGTGTGTGTGTGTGTGTGTGTGTGTGTGTGTGTGTGTGTGTGTTTATTAGCACTGCATATATTCACAGTATGAACCAGATAATAAAACTCCAATGTTGGCAATTAGTACAGAAAAAAAATTTCGTAAAAAAGTTGGCAATGTCGGGAAAAAAATCCTCCATAAGCAAACCGACCTTAAAACACACACACACACACACACACACACACACACACACACACACACACACACACACACACACACACACACAACACACACACACAAACACACACACACAAACACACACACAAACACCCACACACCCACCCACCCACCCACTACCCACCCACAGACAGACAGACAGACAGACAGATAGACAGACAGACACACACACAAACACACACACACACACACACACACTGTTGTAAGCGGAACGGTTGTGTATTTTCTAATAACAGTATTTCGGTGTATGAAGTTATGATGCTCGATAGCAAGTGTTTTAAACTTGTTATAGTCATTACCTCGTCGCAAAGTTTTAACTATCGTAATATTGGAAATGGTAGCAATAGCAATATTACTATAATTATTATTACCAAAATTATTGCTATTGCTATCATTATCATGTTCATTAATATTATCATTACTATTATTGATATTATTTATTATTGTAATCATCACTACTACTGCTACTTTATGTGAGTCCGTCATTTTCTGTAGTAGTAGCAGTAGTAGTAGTAGTAGTAGTAGTAGTAGACGTAATGGTGGTATAGTAGTTGTATTTTTTATATTAGTAGTCTAAGTACCAGTAATAATAGTAGTAGTAGTAGTAGAAGTATAGTAGTAGTAGTAGTAGTAGTAGTAGTAGTAGTAGTATAGTAGTAGTAGTAGTAGTAGTAGTAGTAGACGTAATGGGGGTATAGTAGTTGTATTTTTTATAGTAGTAGTCTTAGTACCAGCAATAATAGTAGTAGTAGTAGTAGAAGTATAGTAGTAGTAGTAGTAGTAGTAGTAGTAGTAGTAGTAGTAGTAGTAGTAGTAGTAGTAGTAGTAGTAGTAGTAGACGTAATGGTGGTATAGTAGTTGTATTTTTTATAGTAGTAGTCTTAGTACCAGTAATAATAGTAGTAGTAGTAGTAGAAGTATAGTAGTAGTAGATGTAGAAGTATTTGTTTTATCAGTAATAGTGGCAGTAGTAGCAGAAGTCTCATGAATATTATGTACACAAGCTGAATATCTAGTGTAATTTCTTTTTGGGTATTTTCCTTCTAAATGTGCGGTCTTTTAAAAGCACGGAAATGCATATATAAAACACGCTGTCAACACAAGGCAGCAATGAACGTGACTTGCATGCAGAGTGAAGTATTCTATCAGTCTTGAGGCACACATGTATATAAAACTACCAGTGCACAAACATAATTTATAATGCACATTAACGACACTGACTGATTTGGAATGTAAAAGTGTTCTAATGTATTTATCGATTTTCTTTTAAAATATCCATAGCAAATTGCATCCATGAATTATTTATTAGTGTTTGATGTATTCAAATCAAAACACATTCACACTTAATTCATCACGAAGTCAAATAATTTCCTGGAAAGCATTATTACCCAAAAAATGATAAATAAATAAAAAATTGAAATAGTCGACAAAATAACTCGACTTATTTATTGCCATCTTAGTTATATTTTGTATATGCAGTAACTTTGCTTAACACCCAAACAGCCTTTGCGGTATATCTGTAAGGTGAAATAATTGAGTAAGTGTGATGTACAATATGCTGGTTGAAAAGGAAGGCATACTTAACTCAGTCATAAAATAGTTCCCCTTGCTCGTGCAAAGTTATGACGCAATATTTCGTTTCTCTCTCGGGGAAACATTTTTTCTCCTGATGCATTCGTATTCACTGTACAGAGAGAGAGAGAGAGAGAGAGAGAGAGAGAGAGAGAGAGAGAGAGAGAGAGAGAGAGAGAGAGAGAGAGAGAGAGAGAGAGAGAGAGAGAGAGAGAGAGAGAGAGAGAGAGAGGAGAGAGAGAGGGAGGAGAGAGAGAGAGAGAGAGAGAGAGAGAGAGAGAGAGAGAGAGAGAGAGAGAGAGAGAGAGAGAGAGAGAGAGGAGAGAGAGAGAGAGAGAGAGAGAGAGAGAGAGAGAGAGAGAGAGAGAGAGAGAGAGAGGAGAGAGAGAGGGGAGAGAGAGAGAGAGAGGAGAGAGAGAGGAGAGAGATTGAATGAAAGAGGTGAAGGAAGGACGAATGAAAATAAGGAATTAAAATATAGGAAGAGTATCTTTTGAAAAACAATCTATTATTATAATAATATAAGCGAAAGTGTGTCTGTCTGTCTGTCTGTCTGTGTGTGTGTGTGTGTGTGTGTGTGTGTGTGTGTGTGTGGTATAGGTTCCGCCCCCCGTGGCGGAATCCCCTCATATGGCACAGTATTGGAACCGGCTTGACCAGGGGAAGGGTTTTAAGCACACTTATGAGATGATCCGATCACTTTTTTTTTTTTTTTTTTAGTAGCCTATTAGCGATAATTGTGAAAAAAAAGTGGGTTGCGAGAATTGAGGAAACCTTGATGTAGGTGATGGGTAATGGGTGAGTGAATGGTGGGGTGATGGGGAACGGTCGTGGGTGATGGGTGAGTGAATGGGTGGGGGGTGATGGGTGATGAGTGAGGGAATAGGTGGGGAGTGATGAGTAATGGGTGAGTGAATGGGTGTGTGTTGATGGGTAAAGGGTAAGTGAATGGGTGGAGGGTGATGGGTAATGGGTGAGTGAATGGGTGGGGGTGATGGGTGAGGGAATAGGGGGGGGGTGATGGGTAATGGGTGAGTGAATGGGTGTGTGGTGATGGGTAATGGGTGAGTGAATGGGTGGGGGGTGATGGGTAATGGGTGAGTGAATGGGTGGGGGGTGAAAGGGTTGGGTGAGTGAATGGGTTGGCGTTAATACATACATTTCTACATCCATGCTTTCAGGAAAGTTAGAAGGGGCTATCTGGAGAGTCTGTGTTTGGTGGGCCTTTGGCCCACCAAACACAATAGCCCTCCGCAGGAGCTAGCCAAAAAGTCCGCCCGGAGGGCGGCTTTGCGGCTAGTTAAGAATATAATACGTATAACAAGAAAGACGTATAAATAGATAATATAATGAGAGGAGAGAGAGAGAGAGAGAGAGAGAGAGAGAGAGAGAGAGAGAGAGAGAGAGAGAGAGAGAGAGAGAGAGAGAGAGAGAGAGAGAGAGAGAGAAGAGAGGAGAGAGGAGAGACAGACAGTACAGAGAGAGACACAAACAGTACAGAGAGAGACACAAACAGTACAGAGAGAGACACAAACAGTCCAGAGAGACACAAACAGTACAGAGAGAGACACAAACAGTACAGAGAGAGACACAAACAGTACAGAGAGAGACACAACAGTACAGAGAGACAAACGTACGAGAGGACAAACAGTAAGAGAGACACAAACAGTACAGAGAGAGACAGAAACAGTACAGAGAGAGACACAAACAGTACAGAGAGACAGAAACAGTACAGAGAGAGACACAAACAGTACAGAGAGACAGAAACAGTACAGAGAGAGACAGAAACAGTACAGAGAGAGACACAAACAGTACAGAGAGACACAAACAGTACAGAGAGAGACACAAACAGTACAGAGAGAGACACAAACAGTACAGAGAGTACGGAGAGACACAAATTAAGGAGGACAAAACAGTACAGAGAGAGACACAAACAGAGAGAGAAAGAGAAAAAAAATCTGCCAGAGCATTGAAATATTCGTAATTAGGTTCCCGGGGTCCCTGGGTTCGGCTGGGACAGAGCACAGTGTGAGGAAAACAACGGGTCTAAATGTTATCATCCACCCCCTAGGGAACCACCGGGGGAGAGGGCGGTGCAGGGGTGGCGGCTGGGGGAAGAGGAAGGTGGAAAGCAGTGGGTGCAAAGGGGAGGGGGAAAAAGGGAGGGAGAGTCTGGGAGGGGGAAAAACACTCATAATTATGAATATATTCGAGTGTAACGTAGGGGTCGGTAAGCTCTGTGAATTACGAGTAGTACTGTCTATGTCCCGCCTCCCTTATGCTGTGTGTGTGTAGTACCAATTTTCCCTTCCATGAGGTTTTGATTATAACTGTGTAGTCACCCACAGTCCTGCCCACGCGAGCTACATGTGGTATATATTGCAGGTAATACACAATAATATATAGTAATACGACACCTCCACATTAAATTGGCCGAACCACCCCTTTGTTTTTCTTTTTCTTACTGTCTTCTTTATAGGGACTGGTTATTAAGCGGACTTTTCGTTACTTTTTGTTTGTTTGTATTTCGCTCTTGGCCAGTCCTTTGTGATGTAGAAGAAAATACACATAAATAAATACGTACGATACATGTAAATATTGCGCCTCGTCTATGCCTTCCTAATAATACAATGCTATTCAACACATTTATTCCTACTCTGATGTTAACTCCTCGATTACGTATCATTCTACACGTTAGGCACATCGCAACACCTGCTTCTTTGCACCTCTATGCGGATGTTTTCTCTCTCTCTTTTTTCTTACATCACAAAGGACTGGCCAAGGGCAAAAAAAAAAAAAAAAAAAAAAAAGTAACCAAAAATCCCGCTTAGTTGCCAGTCCCTATAAAGAAGACAGTAAGAGAATAAAGGGTATAAGCTATAAGGGTATATGTAAGGGTATATATAATGGGTATAAGGGAGTGTGTGTGTTTTAATTACCAGTCCCTATAAAGAAGACAGTAAGAGAATAAAGAAAGGAGGATGGGCCAATTTAGTTCGGGAGGTGTCTTGTTACTCCTCTCTTGAAAAAATTTAAGTCGTAGGAAGGTGGAGAAATAGAAGCAGGCAGAAAGTTCCACAGTTTACCAGAGGAAACAGTGAAACAGAGGCTTTGTTTGTCTTTGTGCCTGTCGTGTGTGCGCTTGGTAGAGGGGAGTCACCTTCACACAGACGGCAACTATCAAACACAGTAGTAGTGGTAGTAGTAGTTAGTAGTAGTAGTAGTAGTAGTAAGTAGTAGTAGTAGTAGTAGTAGATTGTGTAGTGTAGTAGAGTAGTAGTAATTGTAGTAGTAGTAGTTAGTAGCGAATTGTAGTAGAGTAGGTATTAGTGAGATAGTAGTAGTAGTAGTAAAAAGAAGGATACTTCACGTAGTAAGTGTAATATCAAACACAGTAGTATATATAGTAGAGTAGTAGTAAGTATAGTGTAAAGTAGTAATAGTATAAAAGTTCTTGAGTTTAGTAGTCAAGGGTATATAGTAGCAGTATAGTTTAGTAGTATTAATATTGTCATAGTACATAGTTGAGTTGTATAGTAGTATATATAGTACTAGTATATTATAGTAGTATGTAGTTAAGTAGTAATTGTTAGTTCTGATGTAGTAGTGGTAATGGGGAGTTCACCTTCACATCGCGGCAACTATTAAAACTATACTAGTAGTATAGTAGTACTATTTAGTAGTTGTAGTACTCATTAGTAGTAGTCAGTAGTAGTCTTACTAGTAGTGTATAGTTAGTATCTTAGTAGTTATTATATTCAGTCTAAGGGAGTCACCTTCACACAGACGGCAACTATTAAACACAGTATGGGTCAAAGCCAACAACTCAAATTCTTCTTGATTTAAAACGCAAGCCTCACATTCTAACCAAAGTGTAATTCTTATTTATGTATTTTAAACATGTCTACAAATACTTAAACAAATCCAGACTTCCACAGTTATTTGCACCGAGCATATGTCTCCTCTGGTTCCTTTAGAAAGTTTAGAGTAACCAATCTTTCCACCGTCGTATTCTCTGCTACTGTCCCATTTGGTTTCTTTTAGAGTAACCACACTATCAACTGTCGTATTCTCTGCTACTGATGCTGTAAACGGTATATGGCATCGTTGCACTAGGATTGCCACTGATATGAACATCCCCTTTGTCCATGTCTCCATAGCAACGTAACAAGTTTTTCATTTTCTACTCTTTGAAGTAACACTAAGCGGAAATGAAAACAATTATCTATATGTACTTCATTTGGTAATGTTAAACACGCCTTTAGGTGCAAATCCGGCTTGACCTCGCTACAGCCGGCGGCACAGTACACTACCGTCCCGCTGAGCCATAAGTCTTCCCTCGAGACTTGACTAACTGTTGATAAATGCAAGAAAAATATGTGGGAGGTTGGATGTTAGGGATGTATCTTGTGTAATGGAAACGAGGATGTGTCATGGCGAAGCAGAACCATCATGTATTTTTCTGCTTTTCAAGGCATTAATTTATTTGATAAAAAAAATTATTCACTGGTGCATTGTGAGTAGATTTTCCTTTTTGTCTTTTTTTGCTTTTGTTTTGTCTTTTTTTGCTTTTGTTTTGTCTTAGAGATACGTGGTTTTATAAGCCGGTAACCTTTAGAACTACCTTATTTTTTTCTTTTCTTTCAGATCCGTGGTGTTTTATAAGCCGGTAACCTTTTGAACTTCCTTTTTTTGTGGGGTGGGGTGGGGAGAATCCTTTTTTTGTGGGGTGGGGTGGGAGAGAATCCTTTTTTTGTGGGGTGGGGTGGGGGGAATCCTTTTTTTGTGGGGTGGGGTGGGGGGAATCCTTTTTTTGTGGGGTGGGGTGGGGGGAATCCTTTTTTGTGGAGTGGGGTGGGGGGAATCCTTTTTTTTGTGGGGTGGGGTGGGGGAATCCTTTTTTTGTGAGGTGGGGTGGGGGGAATCCTTTTTTTGGGGGTGGGGTGGGGGGGAATCCTTTTTTTTGTGGGGTGGGGTGGGGGAGAATCCTTTTTTTTTGTGGGGTGGGGTGGGGGGAATCCTTTTTTTGTGGAGTGGGGTGGGGGGAATCCTTTTTTTGTGGGGTGGGGTGGGGGGGAATCCTTTTTTTGTGGGGTGGGGTGGGGGGAATCCTTTTTTTGTGGGGTGGGGTGGGGGGGAATCCTTTTTTCTTCATATCCCCGCCTGTGTGATGCCCTTTCTTTGCTGTGCCTGTGCCTGTACTGTACTATATTATTATTATTACTATACTTACTATATTAGTACTATATTATGTACTATGGCAAAATTATCCCGAGATTAAGGACTCATGCTTGCTTGAGATCTAGAAAAAGAGACTCAAACTAGAGGCACAACAGACGAAAAATATCAATTAAAAAATGAAGAAACCGAAAAAAACAATGTTATGTGAGGAAACTATCTAAAAATGTTTTGATTATAGTAATTAACACTACAATGCCCCGCTAAGTGATGGTTGATGGACAGCTATATCAAGACGTTATATTCGCAGTACAGGCACATCCCTCAGGCAGACACGCACAAGCCTTACACGGATTGAACGGTGGATCCGTCCCAGGCATTGACAGGGTACACTGGAAATGACAAGCAACAAGCAAAAACTATTAAAGAAACTTGGTAGGAATGTTTTCTCCTGCAACTGACCATCACTGACTGACTGACGGTACTGACATAGAAGTACACACACACACACACACACACACACACACACACACACACACACACACACACACACACACACACACACACACACCACACACGCACACACACTCCTGTTTCTTGTTTGTTTTGTTTAGAGGATAATGCCTCAGAGCCATAGTGATCTACCGCTAACACACACACACACGCACACACACACACACACACACACACACACACACACACACACACACACACACACACACACACACACCACACACACACACACACACCACACACACGCACACATACACACACACAGGCCAACCAACAGAGACAAATAAACAAAGATATGATGGAATTTTCTAATCATGTCATATTGTTCTATTATATTATAGTACTTTTCTTATACTTATACTACTTTACATTATATTTTTCTGAGAATGGACCATGCCACTAAGGAGGAGAGAGGAGTAAAAATGTTTGCTTATTTGAACCAGGAAAGGCTGTGTATTTATGAAGAAAAGAAGAAGAAAGTAAAGTATGAAAGTAGTTCGTCTTAATTGATTCAAAACTACTGGTATACATATTATTCAACTTTGAAAATACACAACAAATAGAATTAACCAGAGATGTCTTGTTCACCTTTTGGAGGAAGAGAGGAAATAGGTTGAAAGAACAGAACACCTAGCAGTAACACCACAAGCAACACAAGGACTTAACACCCAGCAGTAACACCACAAGCAACAAAAGAACAGAACACCCAGCAGTAACACCACAAGCAGCAAAAGGACTTAACACCCAGCAGTAACACCACAAGCAACAAAAGGACTTAACACCCAGCAGTAACACCACAAGCAGCAAAAGGACTTAACACCCAGCAGTAACACCACAAGCAACAAAAGGACTTAACACCCAGCAGTAACACCACAAGCAACAAAAGGACTTAACACCCAGCAGTAACACCACAAGCAACACAAGGAATATAGTTGCAGAAAACCAACGCAGGGGTGCCGTTGATAAGGCATTATACCCCAAACACCATCAGATCGGGATCGGATACAAAAGAATATCGGTACAGATTTATCGTTATATTATGTTTGTTTATTGTTTTGAAGGCAGGAAAGGATGCGTATTTATGAAGGAAAAGAAAAAAAGTAGGTTTAGCTGTGATGGCCCAGGATCGCTTCATGCTTGCTTTGTGCCTTGTGCCGGGAGTTCACAGTTTTCCCTCAGAATATAACTCGCAGGGTGACTGACATCCATCTTTTTTATTTCGTTTGGTGGACAGGTAAATACGGAGCTGAAAAGAGAAAGAGAAAAAAAGACAGACATCGATAGCCATTTTTTTCAACCAGTTTGTCCGAACGTGTCATGTACGAGGTGAGTAAAGGGCTTGCAGGTGGTAATTGAATTGGTCAAGCTAAAATGACCCCTGAAAATATATACAGAGTGAAGAAATGAATCAGTGGAGGGTTACTGTCGCTTCCCCCTGACGTTGAAAATTTGGGTTACTTTTCAAGGCATTCATTTATTTGATAAAAAAAAAAAATGTCTTCGCTGGTGCATTGTGCGTGGATTTTTCTTTTGTTTTGTTCTTTTGTTTTGTTTTGTCTTAGAGATACGTGGTTTTATGAGCCGGTAACCTTTAGAACTAGCTTCTTTTTTTTTTTTTTTTTTCTTTTTCTTTCAGATCCGTGGTTTTATAAGCCGGTAACCTTTAGAACTAGCTTTTTTTTTTTTTTTTTTTTTTTTTTTTTCAGATCCGTGGTGTTTTATAAGCCGGTAACCTTTAGAACTAGCTTTTTTTTTTTTTTTTTTTTTTTCTTTCAGATCCGTGGTGTTTTATAAGCCGGTAACCTTTAGAACTAGCTTTTTTTTTTTTTTTTTTTTTTTTTTTCTTTCAGATCCGTGGTGTTTTATAAGCCGGTAACCTTTAGAACTAGCTTTTTTTTTTTTTTTTTTTTCTTTTTTTTCTTTCAGATCCGTGGTGTTTTATAAGCCGGTAACCTTTAGAACTAGCTCTTTTTCTTTTTTTTTTTTTTTTTTTCTTTCAGATCCGTGGTGTTTTATAAGCCGGTAACCTTCTGAACTTTCTATTTTTTTTTGGAGGGGAGGGTGAGGGGTCTTTTTCCTTCATATCCCCGCCTGTGTGACGCCCTTTCTTTGCTGTGCCTGTACTGCACACCTACCCTAGTTTGCCTTCTGCATTTTTTTGTTTATCTCGCGTTCACTTTTTATCTCCCTTCCTTCTCTTGCACGTGTTCAAATCTTGTTGCCTATACTACGTACCCTCCCCTATTGCTCTATTTACCCTCTATTTATTTCCATTTTCCATCTATACCTTTATTTATTTATTTGTTAGTTTCACAATATTCTGCCATCATATATTTATTTTTCCAAGCGGATTTAATGTATTCTGTCTCGGTTACTTTCTTGCTACTTTTCCCTTCCTTCCTTCCTTCCTCTTTCCTTCCTTTATACGTCGTTCTCGTCTTCATTTCCGTCTCTCTCTCTCTCTCTCTCTCTCTCTCTCTCTCCTCTCTCTCTCTCTCTCTCTCTCTCTCTCTCTCTCTCTCTCTCTTTCTTTACTCTGCGTCTGAAACCCACGTGCCCTTTCTGTCCCATTTCTCTTCACTCCTTTCCTCCTTCATGTATCTCACTGTCTCTTTCTATCTCCCTCTGCTTGCCTGCCCCTTCTTCTCTCTCTCTCTCTCTCTCTCTCTCTCTCTCTCTCTCTCTCTCTCTCTCTCTCTCTCTCTCTCTCTCTCTCTCTCTTCTCAAAGTAAATCTGCATGCACTCATTTATTGACTCTCCCGCAGCAGTTGAATTGAAGCCAATAATCACATTTTCCGAGGTTGTTTAGGGCAGAGAGGAAGGAGATGAATAGGGATGAGCTAGACTAATCCCCCTGTAACCCCCCCTTCCCCCTGCCATCCCCCCTTGCCCTGCCACCCCCTCCTTCCCCCTGCCACCCCCCCTTCCCCCTACCACCGCCCCTTCCCCCCCTCCCCTGCTATCCATCCCTTCCCCCTGCCATACCCCCTTCCCCCTGCCATCCCCACCTTCGCCCTGCCATCGCCCCTTGCCCTGCCACCCCCTCCTTCCCCCTGCCATCCCCCCTTCCCCCTGCCATCCCCCCTTCCCCCTGCTATCTATCCCTTCGCCCTGCCATCCCCTCCTTCCCCTGCCATCTTCCCCTTCCCCCTGCCATCCCCCCTGCCACCCCCACCTTCCCCCTGCCATACCCCCTTCCCCCTGCTATCCATCCCTTCGCCTGCCATCCCACTTCCCTGCCACCCCCCTTCCCCCTGCCACCCCCCCTTCCCCCTGCCACCCCCTCCTTCCCCCTGCCACCCCCCTTCGCCCTGCCATCCCCAACTTCCCTCTGCCACCCCCCCTTCCCCCTGCCATCCCCCCTTCCCCCTGCCACCCCCCCTTTCCCCTGCCATACCCCTTTCCCCTTGCCATCCCCCTTGCCCTGCCACCCCCTCCTTCCCCTGCCATCCCCACCTTCGCCCTGCCATCCTCTCCTTCGCCCTGCCACCCCCCGCTACATCCTCGCCCTGCTATCCATCCCTTCGCCCTGCTATTTTCCTGCTATCCATCCCTTCGCCCTGCTATCCATCCCTTCGCCCTGGCCCATCCATCCCTTCGCCCTGCTATCCATCCCTTGCCCTGCCACCCCCTCCTTCCCCTGCCATCCATCCCTTCCCCTGCCATACCCCCTTCCCCCTGCCACCCCCTCTTCCCCTGCCATCCCCCCTTCCCCCTGAACCCTCCCCTCGCCCTTGTCCTTCCCATCCCTTCCTCCTTTCTTCTCTTCCTCTCTTGCCTCCCACATACACCATCCCAGGCACTGTAACCCAACACACACACACACACACACACACACACACACACCACACACACACACACAACACACACAGAGCACACTCACACCACACTACACACACACAACACACACACCACACACACACCACACCATCATCATCAACCACACACACACTCACGCACTACACACTACATCTCACTTCACTCACACACACTTACTCCTACTTCCATACGTTACTACACACCTACATCACATCCTCACACACCCACCTACACACTCACTACATCACACATCACTACACACAACCCACACACACTCACTCACACTACACAGATTTACCCAATCCACGTCATTAAGTCACACTTAAACAAGCCAGTTTTCGGGAATTCTTCAGTTTTCTGTTTGTCTTTTTGGTCCAGTGACTCTTTTCTTCCATGCTATTTCATTTCTTTTCTTCCAGTTTCTTTTTTTCTTCCTTTTCAGTTTTATTTTCTTCCTTTTCAGTTTCTTTTTTCTTCCTTTGTATTTCTTTTTTCTTCCTTTTCAGTTTTATTTTTTCTTCCTTTTCAGTTTTTTTTTTCTTCCTTTGTCATTTCATTTTTTCTTCCTTTTCAGTTTCATTTTTCTTCCTTTGTATTTCTTTTTTACTTCCTTTTCAGTTTCATTTTTTCTTCCTTTTCAGTTTCATTTTCTCTTCCTTTGTATTTCTTTTTTACTTCCTTTTCAGTTTTATTTTTTCTTCCTTTTCAGTTTCATTTTTTCTTCCTTTTCTCAGCTTCTTTTTTTCTTCCTTTTCAGTTTCATTTTTTCTTCCTTTCCAGTTTCTTTTTTCTTCCTTTGTATTTATTTTTTACCATCGATATTTTGATTCAGCGCTGGACTCGTGATTACCAGTTTTTTTTTTTTTACTACAGTGGCATTTTTGAGGATTGCGATGACGGCAGTGACGATGAGAACTAGGACCGTCGTAATGGTGATAGTCATAGTGAGGTCGATGATGATGATGATGATGATGATGATGATGATGATGATGATGATGATGACAATTGCAGCGACGATTTCGATGGTTCTATTGGTGCTCTAATGATGATAGTTATGATGATGACGATGCATTGATAAAAACTATATTCAAGAGCTCTAGAGAACCAGAAAACTATAACAAAGAGTCACCAGAGTAAAGGATATTATGAAGATGTAAGAAGCTAAAGAAGAATCTAAGAAGATATATGAAGATTATAGAAGAATATAAGAAGATATAGAAGATACAAGAAGATATAAGAAGAATATAAGAAGATATAGGAAGATATAGGAAGATATAGAAGAATATAAGAAGATATAGAAGATACAAGAAGATATAAGAAGAATATAAAAAGATATAGAAGAATATAAGAAGAATATAAGCAGATAAAAGAAGAATATAAGAAGATATAGAAGAATATAAGAAGATAAAAGAAGAAGATAAGAAGATATAGAAGAATATAAGAAGATAAAAGAAGAAGATAAGAAGATATAGAAGAATATAAGAACATAAAAGAAGATAAGAAGATATAGAAGAATATAAGAAGCTCTAAGAAGATATAAGATAAGAAGAATCTAAGAAGAATATAAGAAGCTTTAAGAAGATATAAGATAAGAAGAATCTAAGAAAAATATAAGAAGCTTTAAGAAGATATAAGATAAGAAGAATCTAAGAAGAATATAAGAAGATATAAGAAGCTTTAAGAAGATATAAGATAAGAAGAATATAAGAAGATATAGGAAGATATAAGAAGACTGGCCAGCAGGAGAGAACGGTGGGTGCGGATAAAGCAGAGATAGAAAACTACCACAAGAGCACAGATCTTGCGGGGCTTTGGGAAAGATACCACAAGGATCTTAAGTCCTTCAGACGAGTATTAAATCAGAGGGTTGGACAAAGAGAAACAATTCCAGAAAAGACCAAATTTCAATCTCAAGCTGAGGTTTAAGCGGGATCACATTTATTACAAAGAGAATGGATACAGCGACACTGGGACTTCATACGAGATGAAAAGACGACTTAAATAGGGTTTTTGAGTTGCAACGTATACAGGAAACCACAGCAATATTTGGAATAGCGCTGAGATCGTCTGTCATCATCGAGTTTGACCCCAACGAGGTCAAACTCGGGAATATAACGAACACCATTCAACGCGGAATGCTCGGCGAAATCACGAAATATATATAAAAAAAAACGAACACTGACAAGTTATATGAGAAACACTGTTGAATTCCCACCAACACACACATGGTAGGAGTATGTTGTAGTTAAGCCCCCAAATAGCCACCTCTCCACCCCCATACCCCTCTCCACACACCGCCAATCTAGATCAAGGTAGGAGGGTGTTAGAATTAATCTCCTAAGCCACCCACCCACCCTGAGGAGGCACCGAGGAGGTGGCGAAGGAGCGAGAGGCGCGACCCACATTACCTGTCCCTGCCAAGGAGATGGACGTGAAGGCCCATTGTCCCTGATACCCTGAGACCCCTGAGCCTTGGCCGCCACGACGCCACATTAAGGGAAAGCAGTGTCTTCAAAAGCATTTTAAGCATTATTATATATAACACAATAAAGACAGTAAGAAGGTAATAATGAATGAGTTAATTAGATAGGGGAGGTAAGGAAAATAAAATATAAGACAGGAGAGGTAAATCAATCAAAAGAAAAGGAGGTAAATAAATCAAAAGAGAGGAGACGAGAGGTAAATAAATCAAAAGAAAGGAGAGGAGAGGTAAATAAATCAAAAGAAAGGAGAGGAGAGGTAAATAAAACAAAAGAGAGGAGACGAGAGGTAAATAAAACAAAAGAAAGGAGAGGAGAGGTAAATAAAACAAAAGAAAGGAGAGGAGAGGTAAAGAAATCAAAAGAAAGGAGAGGGGAGGTAAATAAAACAAAAGAGAGGAGAGGAGAGGTAAATAAAACAAAAGAAAGGAGAGGAGAGGTAAATAAAACAAAAGAAAGGAGAGGAGAGGTAAATAAAACAAAAGAAAGGAGAGGAGAGGTAAATAAAACAAAAGAAAGGAGAGGAGAGGTAAATAAAACAAAAGAAAGGAGAGGAGACGTAAAGAAATCAAAAGAAAGGAGAGGAGGTAAATAAAACAAAAGAAAGGAGAGGAGAGGTAAATAAAACAAAAGAAAGGAGAGGAGAGGTAAATAAAACAAAAGAAAGGAGAGGAGAGGTAAATAAAACAAAAGAAAGGAGAGGAGACGTAAGAAATCAAAGAAAGGAGAGGAGGGGTAAATAAAACAAAGAAAGGAGAGGAGACGTAAAGAAATCAAAGAAGGAGAGGAGACGTAAAGAATCAAAAGAAAGGAGAGGAGAGGTAAATAAAACAAAAGAAGAGAGGAAAGAGTAAATAAAACAAAAGAAAGGAGAGGAGACGTAAATAAATCAAAAGAAAGGAGAAGACGTAAGAATCAAAAGAAAGGAGAGGAGAGGTAAATAAAACAAAAAAGGAGAGAGAGGTAAAGAAAAACAAGAAAGGAGAGGAGAGGTTAAGAAAACAAAAGAAAGGAGAGGAGAGGTAAATAAAACAAAAGAAAGGAGAGGAGACGTAAAGAAATCAAAAGAAAGGAGAGGAGAGGTAAAATAATCAGCAGAAAAAGTGTTTCAATAATGCCCTGATAAAGAGTCTAGGGTCTACTCTTTATCAGGGCATTATTGAAACTGCTTTTATTTTGATGTCTTTCCCTCTCCTACCTCATTAACTGATCCACTCATTCCTTTAGCCTCTCTTGGAAATGTCAACACAAATATCTCATGTGTCGTCCCAAGCCTATGAGATCTAGACCAAACACGCGGCTTCCTTTACCTTCGACCTCAAAGAAGATATATTATTTTTCTCCTTGAACACTCAGCCCTCTTCACACCCACTCACCCTTCACCGAGGACTCCTTCCTTTTGTACCCACTCCAATCCACTCCAATTACACCGCCACTCCTGACACAAACGTATGATTACCTCACTTAACTACCTGGTGTCGAATGTTGACGGCGGCATCAATGACATACTTGGAAGCTTACTGAAATTTGTGTTTGGTAATAAGAGCGAGAGATGAAGCCTTTAAACTATGACGCTATTGTGCCTGGCTTACAGCGGGTCCCCATTGTTTGGCTGCCGAGCACATGAGGAGGCTGGAGCAGGCAGGCGCGTCGACCAAAGCCCCAGCCACTGAAAACTTTTTTATTTGATGGTGCTATTTTATGAGTGAATAAGTGATTGGTACTCAGAGCAGTCTCACCTTTCCTGGTTAGTAATGTAGTGGTTGGCTGAATGGTAGCCCGACTGCCACACTGAATGAGTGGTATAAGTACACTCGTAGGAATAGGAAATTAGCAGTTCACATACTGGATCTCTCTCTCTCTCTCTCTCTCTCTCTCTCTCTCTCTCTCTCTCTCTCTCTCTCTCTCTCTCTCTCTCTCTCTCTCTCTCTCTCTCTCTCTCTCTCGTAAACTCAACATTCATCTTTAAAAAAAAAATTATTGCGTCAAGTAAAAAAAATAATGTTGCCTCCTACACACTCTCTCTCTCTCTCTCTCTCTCTCTCTCTCTCTCTCTCCTCTCTCTCTCTCTCTCTCTCTCTCTCTCTCTCTCTCTCTCTCCTCGGATCTTTCTCACTGTTCTACGGATTTCACTGACACACACACCACACACACAAACCGTCCTCATAACACGCAATATGCTTCATCACCAGCACATCGCAATACCTGCTTCCCGGCACTCGTCCCTCCCCGGCACGCACTTATACCTGTTGTCGCCGCCTGCTCGGAGTCGACAATATATGAAATGTATGTCTGTTGCATCTCTATTGCTGCTTTCCTTGCCAATATTTGTTATGGAGGGATATTCCTGGATGTCACAGAGAGAGAGAGAGAGAGAGAGAGAGAGAGAGAGAGAGAGAGAGAGAGAGAGAGAGAGAGATAGAGAGAGAGAGAGAGAGAGAGGAGATAGAGCACAAAGCAAGATGCAACAGAAGATAGACTTCGAGCAGTATCCCGAGCACGCACGAACGTGTGAGGTCGGAGTCGAGAAAGAAGAGATGTACTGATGATCAGTAGACTGCGTTCTTGCAATAATTGGTAAGAGAGGGATATCCTGGATGTCACAGAGAGAGAGAGAGAGAGAGAGAGAGAGAGAGAGAGAGAGAGAGAGAGAGAGAGAGAGAGAGAGAGAGAGAGAGAGAGAGAGAGAGAGAGAGAGAGAGAGAGAGAGAGAGAGAGAGAGAGAGAGAGAGAGAGAGAGAGAGAGAGAGAGAGAGAGAGAGAGAGAGAGAGACAGAGACAGAGACAGAGACAGAGAGAGAGAGAGACAAACAGAGAGAGAGAGAGACAGACAGAGAGAAACAGAGAGCCAGAGACAGAGAGAGAGAGAGAGAGAGAGAGAGAGAGAGAGAGAGAGAGAGAGAGAGAGAGAGAGAGAGAGAGAGCTGCTTATCTGTCTGTATGTTCTTCTTTGTCTACTTTTCCCGGTTAATGTGAGAGGATATTTTGTGTGTGCGCAGCCATTACGATAATTACTGGTATTTGTGAGTAATGACGGTCATGATTGGCTAGCAAGTTTTGTTGTACTGAAATCGAGGAAAGTGTGTGTATGTGTGTGTGGGTGGTGAGTGGTGGGTGGGTGGGGGGGTGGGTGGGTGGGTGGGTGTGGGGGGGGGGGGCGTGCGTGCGTGGGTGTGCTGTGTGTGTGTGGGTGTGGTGGTGTGTGTGTGTGTGTGGGTGTGTGTGTGTGTGTGTGTGTGTTTGCATTGGCTAGAAACACGGTCGACTTTCCCTTTAAGCGTTGCACTCCGCTTGCTTCCAGTCCTGAATATCAAGTCTGAGTAAACTTAGGAAGGGCAAAGGTTCGGGTATATATGATTTAATACTTCTTAAAAGCCCCTTCACGGCAAGCAACGTCACAGGAAAGTCCCGAGAGGCCGAGGGGAAAAGTTTTGTGAGGAATAATCTGCTCAAACGTCTCAGGCAGGATTCGGTCACATTTCCTCTCTTGCAGTTTCTCTCTTAAATATTGAAATAATCATTGGTAATGAGGAGGCGGGCAGGTTCAGGGGTATTATATTTTAACTACTTCTTAAAAGTTGAAGAAGTAAGAAGTCCGAGAGCTAGGGTAAGTTTGTGAGATATCTTCAAAGTCTCAGTAGAGATTCGTAATTTCCTCCTGCAGTTTCGTCTTTAATAGTGAAGTAATAATGGTATGTAGTAAGTAGTAGTCAGTTTATATGCTTAACATGATTAATTTTTTATATATTATTAGTTGTTTAGTTGTATAGTAGTAGTAGTTATAGTAATAGTAGTAGTAGTAGTAGTAGTAGTTTATAGTAGTAGTAGTAGTAGTAGTAGTAGTAGTAGTTTATAGTAGTAGTAGTAGTAGTAGTAGTAGTAGTTTATAGTAGTAGTAGTAGTAGTATTAAGACGATGTACGTGTGATAAACATGCGAGTTAGAGGCAATGATGCAACCTACCCTCGATGCAACCTGCCCCGCTCTCCCCTATATACCAAGTTAATTTTGAATTTTCCATAATATCTGTGATCTCACTATACCAATAATTCATGAGTTAGATATACACCCTTTGGTTATATTTACTGTTTTCATTTTTTTTCCATTAAAGAGATTGTTAGTTTTGTTTTTGAATGTCTACGAATCATTCTTATTCTATACATTTTTTCTTCTTTTTTTCTTTAGAGATATTTTAGTTTTGTTTTGGAATGGCTACGAATGGTTCTTACTCCATATATATTTTTTTCATTTTTTTCCATTAAAGAGATTGTTAATTTTGTTTTTCAATGTCTACGAATGGTTATAATTCTATACATTTTTTCTTTTTTTTTTCTTTAGAGATATTTTAGTTTTGTTTTGGAATGGCTACGAATGGTTTAATTCTATAATATTTTTTCTCTTATTTTTTCTTTAGAGATATTTAGTTGGTTTTGGGAATGGCACGATGGTATAATCCGATATTATATTTTTTTCTCTGGGTACGTTAATTTATCCCCGGTGATTAGGAAGGTCAGGGAGAAAAGACGAGGAAATGGAGGCAGCCGGAGGACATGGCAAGACGGGCGTATATGTATAGCCTGTTTTGATGTGCAGTTTTCAAAGGACGACGCGTCACCCGGGGGAGCCTCGGGGTGATTCCATGTAATCTCATTACTGGCGGCGTGAGGAAAGTGAGGGGAAGAGGCGCTCAACAGAATGGTGACCTCGAATTTAATTAATGGAGGAGTGCGTTGCGAGGTGTTGCTACGGTCTAGTTGTTAAAGCTATCACGTCTACATCATTACGATCATTATTGTCATTATGGTTATTATTATAATTATCATTATCATTATTGCAATAATTACCATCAATTATTATTAGTAGAAAAAACAGTAGTAGTAGTAGTAGAAGTTATAATAGTAGTAATAGTAGTAGTAGTAGTAGTAGTAGTAGTAGTAGTAGTAGTAGTAGTAGTAGTAGTAGTAGTAGTAGTAGTAGTAGAAGTGGTAGTAGTAGTAATAACAAAGTAGTGTAAGAAGTAGTGGCGTAAGTAGTAATAGTACCGTAAGTAGTAGTAGTGGTAGTGGTAGTAGTAGTAACAGTAATAGTAGCATCATTAATAATCATCTGTTATTGTTATCTTCATCGGTGCATTGTGCGTAGGTAACAGGTGTTCAGCGGGGCACACCTACGTGAAGGGATACTATGATGTAATAATTCAAGGGAGAGCAAAACCTTATATGAGAGATGAGGCCCCCGGACGGTGCTGCTCGGGGAGTCTCGTCTAGTCAGTCCCATTACTAGATCAACATCTGCACTCATAAGAGATACACACCCACGCCTGTAGCCTGTATGTCAGAGTATAACATTGAGCTGACCCTATCTATCTCCAAGGTCAAAGCCGAGGTCAAGGTCATTTGTCCCTGTGGAGGTGTTTCAGACTCCAAACTATCTTATACTACAATTTGGTGTCCTTCTGTTAATAGTAAAAGCCTTATGGATAAAAATTGATTTTGAAATTGTGTGACCTCGACCTTGACCTTTGACCTTTTGACCTGAAAATCATTGTGACATGTGGCAGGTTCAATGTCTACCCACATGCTAAGTTTGGTGACCGTAGCATCATTTGTTACTAAGTTATTAAAGACCCCTATGAAGAAAAAAATTATTCTGAAATGTTGCGACCTCGATCTTGACTTTTTGACCTGAAAATAATTGTAACACGTGATAATTTTGGTGTCCTTTGTTATTGAGTTAAGAGTCCGAACTAACAGACACACCAACGAACAGACGGAGCTGCCTGTCCTATCCACGGCGCGGTTCCGGCAGCGAGGATAATTATTGATACAGATGGGAGTAGTCTGAAGAGCCTCCCTCGGCGCCTTCCACGACGGGGAGGAAGGAAAATATTTTGGTCTGAGGCGAGGGGGATGTTGTGATGAGGTGACAGGTAGTAGGTAGGTAATAGGGTGACGGCTGCCTACTCCGAGGTATGGAAACGAACCAGACATGTAATAATCATGTATATTACGTCTTGGAGTCTATCGTAATAGTCTACTGTAATTTAATCTACTGTAATAGTCTCATCTGTAGCTTGTATTTCTAAGCGTAGAGTTACTGTCCCTCTTGAGCAATGGGATGGGGTGTTTATGGTGAGTGAGGTCCCAAGCTTACCCAAAGATCGGTCCTATGAGCTCTGAGTGTCCTACCGGGAGGGTGATAGTTAGCGATCACGAGTCCAGCGCGTGAAGACCATGGTGAATAACACTCATTCCTATTCTGCTTTTGATGTTTTCTTCCTCAAAAACACGCTTCGGCACCTCCAAAATATACGAAACTACAGGGGAAAACACGCCAAGGAAGTACGAGACTCCCGGAATGCAGGTCACTATCACACTAACGGAGGAGTTGTAAGGTAAGAAATTGAGGACGAATAATGGATATTAGAATATATATGATTTACCATGTCAGTCCTGCACAGGTGGTGATAGGGGCACTTTTAATCACAAGCTAATTAAGATCACTTTTCAATGCACTCACTGGTCATTGTGAAGTATAAAAGGCACAAAAAAGTCGATACCGTTTACATCAGATTTCAGACATTTTAGAGTCGCAGTTATCATTAAGACATTTTATGACATTTTCACGGCAGATTTTAGACTTTCTTCAGACATATAGACAGACTGACGACAGATTTCAGACATTTGTATTTTTCACATAAGACATTTTCAGGCCTTTTTACAGCAGATTTTAGACATTTTCCAGACATATAGACACAGACGGCGGGTTTTAAACATTCGTAATTTGCATTTAGACATTTTTCAACATTCACGACAGATTCTAGCGTACAGATGCCAGAGTTCAAAGTACTACTAGTAGGTGTGTGATTGTGCCTGAGTGATTGTTGAATTGAATTAATGCTAAAAAGGGGAAATGTGCCAGACTTGAGTGTTATTCATCCTCGTTATTACTAAAGCTATGTTATAATATTATTAAACACATGTTCAATAATTTTTAACTTTTTAATGTTTTGTATTTTTTACACTCGTGCTATAGCCCTGTAGGCGCTGGTGACCCCGGGCTCGATGTAGGCTAAAATATATTTAACATGAGCTAACTAATAGTAACAGAACATATAGTAACCTTCCAAAAAAGCAGGTTTGTATGTAGTTACCTACCTCTAACAGTGACCACCCCTCTCATCAGTTACTCGGACAAATATCTTTTCTCTACTTTTTACTTTCTTGCCAATGACATATTCAATCATCATTTCTCCTCCTCAAAACGAACATGTGATATGATCATCACCAACTTGACGCACACAATCCATGTTTGGTTTAACGCTGTAGGTTCGTAATGGAGACGCTGGTCAACTCTTTACTTTCCTCACAAGAGAGATACAAAAATCCCAGGGACGGACTGCTCTCCTGACGTGGGTGTCGTTGGAGTGCCCTGAAGATCTGAAGAGAGCTCCTCACGCCGAGACGAAAGCTACCGAGAGCTACTTGGTAATTAACCCATTCTAAGGCCAGCATGACGTCGCCTGAGCCGTGACGATACACGATTTTGCAGAGGATCGCTCTTGTGATTCTGAAAGTCGATACTGTGGAGAGGTCGACAGTACGCCTTGCCGGGAGAGGTCCTGGCGCGTAGTACCTGTGGGCGGCAACTCAATGACTACCTGGTGGTGGCTGGCGGTTCAGTTCTAAGGTCTTCATACTACGAGTACTTGAACGTGCTGCAATGATCCACCAAATGAATACTTACACTTTATGCCGTCAAATACCTTTCATTTGAGTATACTTAACCCCTTGAGACCCAGAACGTAATTTTCATTGTAATTTGGGTACCATTAGACGATTATTAGTAAATGTAAGCAATATTTTATAGATCTGATCTGTTTAGTAGCCTTGTCGACTAACTAATTTGGTATATTCAGTTACTTTTCGTAATTATATGGCTAACAACATACGATTTTTTATAGCAAAGGAAAGATCTGGGTGTGAAGGGGTTAATGATGGGTTGGCAATCATATTTTGCCTTTTTTTCATTATTTTTTACGTTGTAGCCTATAGCACCTGTTGGCTATTTATTTGCCTGCCTTGCATTGCTGGTAAACACTCCTCCCTCGGCAGCTTGGTGGTGCGGGACACAGGTGCGCGTGAGGGATCGGCCCATCGCAACCACATGCCACAAGGAGCAAAGCCTAAGTGACCTTAAGGCGATTTGTTGGCCTATGAGCGAAGCTAGTAGATCTGCAGGAGCCTTGGTAGGGGTGGTGGTGGTGTTGGTGTTGTTGTTGTTGTTGTTGTTGTTGTTGCTGTTGTTGGTGGTGGTGGTGGTGTTGGTGGTTGTGGTGGTAGTGGTGGTGGTGCTGTTGTTGTTGTTGTTGTTGTTGTTGTTGGTGGTGTGTGTTGGTGTGGTGGTGGTGTGTGTAGTGGTGGTGGTGGTGGTGGTTGTGTGTGGTATGGTGGTGTTCTGATGTTCGGTTAGTTGCTGTGTTATGATGTTTGTTGTTTGTTGTGTGTGATGTGTGTGTGTGTGTGCGTGCGTGTGCGTGTGCTGTGTGGTGTTGTGTGTGTGTGTGTGTGTGTGTGTGTGTGTGTGTGTGTGTGTGGTGTGTGTGCGCGTGCGTGTGAGTGTGTGTGTGTTGCGGGGCAGATCAATGTGTTATCTCCCCAAAGTTCCGAAGTTCATACAAAATTTTTCCTCCTGACTTCACATCTTTCCTATGTTACCGCGCACAACTTAACCTTTCTGCAGACCCTTCTTCGCAAAGTTTTCTCCCTTCACTTTCCTTCCTTCCCTCTTTCCTCGCTCATTCCCCTCCTCTTCCTGTCTTCCCCTTGCTCATTCCCCTCCTCTTCCCCTCGCTCATTCCCCTCCTCTTCCCTCGTCATTCCCTCTCTTCCCCTCGCTCATTCCCCTCTCTTCCCCTCGCTCATTCCCCTCCTCTTTCTGTCTTCCCCTCGCTCATTCCCCTCTTCCCCTCGCTCATTCCCTCCTCTTCCCTGGCTCATTCCCCTCTTCTTCCCTCGCTCATTCCCTCCTCTTCCCCTCGCTCATTCCCCTCCTCTTCCCCTCGCTCCATTCATTCCTCCAACAACTTTGTACGCCATCGCTCTTCATTCTTTCGTGGTTTTATCTTGCCGCTCTAGAGAATAATTGTTGAGCTAACTTCAACGGATTCCTTTATTTACCCTGACAATCTTATTTTTTCTTTAAGACTGCCATCGCCAGCCACCGCGGTTACCACTTCTGCGAAAGGGCGAGGCGAAATACAATAATATCAAACATTTTACAGAGCTAAGGCATCGATTTTTCAACTATTGTAAATCAAATAGCAGCCATACCTATATCAAACGTCGAGTCATTTATCTTCTCACCACACACACACACACACACACACACACACACACACACACACACACACACGACACAACACACACACACACACACATCACACACACACACACCACACCACACACCACACACAAACACACACACACAACACAACACACACACACACACACAACACACAACACACACACACACACACCACACACACACACCACACACACACACACACACAAACACACCACACACACACACACCCACACACACACACACACACACACACACACACACACACACACACACACACACACACACACACACACACACAATATACATGCATAAAAATGTGTTCCTACTGAAGAACTGAAGAATCGAAGCAGAATTGAAAGCCATATGAATGTAAAAAGTAACTGACAGCATATTTTTCCAAACATTCGTTCTATGCCCATTTCTAGTTTCCTTTAACAAATAAGGAAAAAAACAAATTCTATAGATATTGACTAACACATGAGCGCGACAGCACGTATGTACTAAAGCCTCATACTCGTATTTCATTTAATTGGAATATTTGAGCATTCAACCCGGTGTGATAGGTGGAGTTTAGAAATAAAAACAGCTGGTTTCTTTTTGATAACATGCAGTGATGGAGGCGAGCATTGTTGTGTTGCGTGGAAATCAATTGTACTCACGGCAAGGTGCTGTGTTTTGTTTGGCTTCGGGGCTTAATTAGTGTGGGGATGTATACTACTTTTATGAGGCTTTACATTTCCTACACCTGAGCCATTTTTTCCCATGTGAATACCTCCCCCCTTCTATCCCGGGAAAGTTTGCGATGAGTTCTAAATTTTTACACCACGACGGCTAAGACAGCCTATGCCTCGTCTAATCCCTGTTGTTGTTGTTGGTTGTTTTTGTTGGGTGTAAATCCGGACTGTATTAACCCCTTGAGATCCAGAACGTAATTTCCATTGTAATTTGGCTACCATATGACGATTTCTATAGCAAATATAAGCAAATTTTTTCAATATGACCTGTTTAGTATCCTTGTCCACTAGGTAATTTGGTATATTAGGTTATTTTTCGTGTTTTGTTTGGCTCGACAACAGATGATTTTATATAGCAAAGGAAAGATCTGGGTGTGATGGGGTTAAGAGGTTATGTAGAGTAAATTCTTATAACGCGAAGGTGAGAACAGGCTCGTCGATTTATGGGCCGATGTGCAATGGGCCGATAGCCACGTACGGGGTCCAGGAATACTGAGCTCTATCGTTATAACTAAAGTATATAAACCACATTATAAAATATCGCGAAAAATAAAAAAAATCCTAATGACACTACGCTGCTTTTTATTGTTGTCTTTGGCTGTCAATATATTTTCCAATTTTCTATTTACCAATAAATTTTCCCATCTGGAGGTTCATTTCCTTTCTTTAGTGCGAAGGACTGAAAAGTTTGAAAAAAAGAGAAAACTTTCAGCAAGAGAACTAAGGCCATGATAAGGCAAACTTTTAATGAATATGCAGCAACAACCAACAACTACTACGCGTAATTATGTCAGGAAACTCTTTATAAGTAGTTCCAGCAGTACTATAATTACGTTTACAGTGAAGCATTATGTACTTTGCTATAATTTACATAACTCAGCATAGCCCGGGAGGTCCTAATCAGTGGGTTATGTAATGTTGTCTTGAGGTCCCAGTGACAAAGCGACCCCATGTGTCATCTCTACTATTGACTACCCTAAGGCTGGTTGGGTGCAGCGTGGATCCGGCAGACAAGCCATCCGATCCGACGCTCATTGGTATCAGCGGCAAACAGTCACACGTCCATAAATCCCCCATGTAAACAGTAGTGTGTGTGTGTTGTGTGTGGCAGAGAGAGAGAGAGAGAGAGAGAGAGAGAGAGAGAGAGAGAGAGAGAGAGAGAGAGAGAGAGAGAGAGAGAGAGAGAGAGAGAGAGAGAGAGAGAGAGAGAGAGAGAGAGAGAGAGAGAGAGAGAGAGAGAGAAAGCGCACCCATTTAGCTAGGTGTATATGCATGTGCATGAGAATAATCAAGCGGTGGTGTGGCTGTGAGTGTGTTCAAGGGAATAATGCCGTACCCATGTGTATCTATATAGAGAAAAGGTGTCAATAGACTTCCACATATACGTAATTACACGAAGCTACTCAGGGGTTCTCGTATACGTATAAGGGAGTAGCTTAGGGGTGCTTGCGATTGCGTGTTTGCGGGCGGCATGCGGCAAGCAGCTAACGAAGAGAGCAGAGGCGGGCAGAACGTGTCTTATCGGGCGACGACAACGGCGTCTGCTTAATCGGCGGCTTCTGCAGCTCCCGAGTGGAATCCAATGCCACTAAGGCTGTAAAATGGTACTTATCACAGAGAGAGAAGAGAGAGAGAGAGAGGGGGGGGAGAGGGGAGAGAGAGAGAGAGAGAGAGAGAGAGAGAGAGAGAGAGAGAGAAGGGAAAGAGAGAGAGAGAGAGAGAGGGAGAGAGAGAGAGAGAGAGAGAGAGAGAAGAGAGAGAGAGAGAGAGAGAGAGAGGAGAGAGAGAGAAAAAGAGGAGAGAGGAGAGAGAGAAAAGGGGGGAAAAGAAGAGAGAGACGAGAGAGAGAGAGAGAGGAGAAGAGAGAGAGAGGGGAGAGAGAGAGAGAAGAGAGAGAGAGAGGGGAAAAGAGAGAGAGAGAAAAAAAAAGAAGGGCAGAAGAAAGAGAAGAAGAGAGAGAAAAAAAAAAGAAAAAAGACAGACGAAGAAGAGACAAAAAAGAGAGACAGACAGAGAAAGAGACATACAGACAGAGAGAAAGAGAGAGACAGACAGACAGACAGAGAGATACAAAAGAGAAAAGAGAGAGAGAGATAGGAGGGGTTCGAGGTTGGAAGTGGTAATAACAAGGTTTACAGCAGGTTTTAAGGGCTCGTCTCAGGAAACGTTTTGAGCAGCAGTTGAAAATTAAGCTTAGCATTTTAAAGTTAATTAACGTGCAATTAAGCCATTCTGCGCGAGATCAATATGTGAGTTGCAAGAAGCTTTGATGTGCCTTTCTTTACTAGCACTTAATTAGCACTTACTTTACTATTATTTTTACTTAAGAATTACTTTACTACTATTTTTACTTAACACTTACTTTTACTACTATTTTTACTTAAGACTTACTTTACTACTATTTTTACTTATCACTTACTTTACTACTATTTTTACTTGGCACTTACTTTACTAGCACTTAATTAGCACTTACTTTACTAATATTTTTACTTAAGAATTACTTTACTACTATTTTTACTTATCACTTACTTTACTAGCACTTACTTAGCACTTACTTTACTACTATTTTTACTTAACACTTACTTTACTACTATTTTTACTTAACACTTACTTTACTACTATTTTTACTTAGCACTTACTTTACTAGCACTTACTTAGCACTTACTTTACTACTATTTTTACTTAGCACTTACTTTACTGCACTTTCTACACTTATTTTACTATTTTACTTAGCATTTTTTTACTACACTTACTTGGCATTACGTAATTTATAATTTTTACTTATCCTTACTGTACATTTTTTTCACTTAGCACTTACTTTACTACTTTTTTTATTTAAAAACATACTTTACTACTTTTTTTATTATCCTTACTTTATACATTTTTATTTGGGCATTTACTTTACTACTTTTTTTACTTAACACTTACTTTCTATTTTTTATTGGCATTATTTTAAAAACCTATTTTTATTGCACTTATTTTACTAGCACTTATTTTGGCACTTCTTTACTACTATTTTTACTTGGCACTTATTTACTACTATTTTTTACACTTATTTTTACTACTATTTTTCTTATCATTTACTTTACTACTATTTTTATTTAGCCTTACTTTACTAGCACTTATTTAGCACTTACTTTACTACTTTTTTACTTATCACTTACTTTATACTTTTTTTACTTAACACTTATTTTACTATTTTTTTTATTTAAAACACTTACTTTACTACATTTTTACTTGGCACTTACTTTATCCTATTTTTACTTAACATTACTTTACTATTTTTTTATTATCATTACTTTACTACTATTTTTACTTGGCACTTATTTTTACTACATTTTTCTTAACACTTACTTTACTTTACTTTTTTTTTATTTAAACACTTACTTTACTAGCACTTACTTAGCACTTACTTTACTATTATTTTTACTTGGCACTTACTTTACTACTATTTTTACTTAACACTTACTTTATTACTATTTTTACTTAGCACTTACTTACTATATTTTTAACTTAACACTTACTTACTCTATTTTATTATCACTACTTTACTACTATTTTTATTTAACCTTTTTTTACAAACTATTTTCTTAGCACTTACTTTACTACTATTTTTACTTAACACTTACTTTACTACTATTTTTACTTAAGAATTACTTTACTACTATTTTTACTTGGCACTTACTTTACTACTATTTTTACTTAGCACTTACTTTACTACTATTTTTACTTACACTTACTTTACTACTATTTTTACTTGGCACTTACTTTACTACTATTTTTACTTGGCACTTACTTTACTACTATTTTTACTTAACACTTACTTTACTACTATTTTTACTTGGCACTTACTTTACTAGCACTTACTTAGCACTTACTTTACTAATATTTTTACTTATCACTTACTTTACTACTATTTTTACTAGGCACTTACTTTACTACTATTTTTACTTAACACTTACTTTACTATTTATTTTTACTTACCTTACTTTCTAGCACTTATTTAAAGCATTACTTTACTACTATTTTTACTTAACACTTACTTTACTACTATTTTTACTTAACACTTACTTTACTACTATTTTTACTTAGCACTTACTTAGCACTTACTTTACTACTATTTTTACTTAACACTTACTTTACTACTATTTTTACTTAACACTTACTTTATTACTATTTTTACTTAACACTTACTTTACTACTATTTTTACTTGACACTTACTGTACTACTATTTTTACTTAACACTTACTTTACTACTATTTTTACTTAACACTTACTTTACTATTTTTTTTAGTATACACGCCTTTACTTGCACCATTTCTTTGTACACTGAATCATGTATTTATTTATCGTGATGCATCGAATCCATTAATTCTTCTGTCGTGTTTGTCGGTACATCGATGAATTATTGCATCATTATTATTATTAGGTATAATTCGCATTTTTATCAATAGACAATTATCGTTACCATTATGACTACGTAATACCATCATCATTATCATCATTGGTATATTTACTTTTGTTATAGGTTATTGTTACCATCAGTTGTTATTGTTGCTGTTGTTATTATCATTGTTGTTGTTTTGTCGCCGCTGCCCTTTGTCTTTTTATTTCATTTGTTATATTTTCTCCGTTTTCTTGTTGTCAGTCTCGGTAATTTTTTTTTTTTTTTTTTTTTTACATCACACACAATTACTTGGCACTTACATTCCTACTTTCCTACTACTTTACATTCCTACTTTCCTCACAATTATTACTACTAGTATTACGAACAAAATCACCATCCTATTACATTGTTATCTTTACTTTACAGCAGAAGTTACGCGTAATAAGTAAAACAGTTATTCTTTCCACTAATGAAGAAATGGAATAAACCTGACTGAATTATGTTTAAAGTCCTCCCAGGGATGACCTTCACAGGCGTCCGGTCCCCTTAATCTTTCCTGGAAGTTTGGTTAAAATTAGGACAGAAATGGCGGACCCTTAGCTGGACAAACGGACTTTTAGTGAATCATAGAAACTCTGCGGTAAAACTTTGCCATGTTTCACTAACTCCGTAGGTAGACTTGCATGCAATATTTTTATTATTATTATTATTATTATTATTATATTATTATTATTATCATTTTTATTATTATTATTATTATTATTATTATTACTATTATTATTATTATTATTATTATTATTACGATTATTATTATTATTATTATGATTATGATTATTATTATTATTATTATTATTATTATTATCATTTTTATCATTATTATTGTTGTTATTACTACTACTATTATTATTATTAGTCATGTTTAAATTCATTATTATTACTAATATTCGGGTTGGCAGTAACCACGAATATCTTCACTTGATTTTTTTTAATCATTTACTGCATATCATAATTTTTTTCCCCAGTAATATATGTTTTATTCTTTTACATTATTTATCTTATTTCATTACAACATATATAATGTAGCGCCTCATAAAGTTAGATGATGCGACGCTACTAATCTGTGCATTAAAATATTGTTAGTTTAGTCTCAATCTAATGTATCAAATAGTCTTCAGCATTGATTTATGGGGTTTTCAAATAAATGACGCATCATCTTTTTTGCACAGCCTAGATATGTTCGTCAGTAATCTCTTAATTAATAACTTACGATTTCATAACATATCAATGTCGGCCTCATAAAGTTAGATGATGCGACGCTACAATCTGTGCATAAATATTCGTTCAGTTTAGTCTCCAAGTCTGAAAAAATAGTTCAAATAGTCTCCTCAGCAATGGTTTCAGTGTGGCGTTCTGCAGCGTAGCGAGGACTAGTGACAGCATCATCTGCTTTAACAGGACGAGGCTAAATGTGAGGAAAAAAACTTTCTGAGATATGTTGCGTCACGTGCCACAACTCTCCTTAATTAAGATAAACTTTACAAGATTTCAATCCCCCGCAGATTCTGGGAAAAAGAAGCAAATACGCTGCAGCAGACATGCGCTACTGGTGCTTCAGTGAGCCACGCTTCATAACACACGAGGAACCAGGATTATATCAAGGGCTCAATTAAGAAACATAATTAGAACATAAGAAAAGAAGGAAGCTACATGAGGCCGCGAGACCTACACGAGGTAGTTCCTGTTACTTAATACTACCTACATCCACCTTGTATCCCCATATTGAAGTGAGAGGAAATGGTATGCAATCAGAAATAATATATGTATTCCTTTGACTGCGTAAATATAACATAATTAATGGAAGGGGACTTATAAACATATTGAATCATATATGTATGTATATGTGAAACTATCTGATACATCCCACGTATTAAACTTAATGTTGCTGAAACTGGTTAGCATATTTTACACTTTACCGAGGCGCCACAATGGCTATTTATTTCCGCTTTGAGTTTTGGTTTTGCCGTAATGACATCATGTGGAAATGGAATTCGTGCGACAAGGATTGATGTTATTTGATTATGCTGACTGTGTGTGTGTGTGTGTGTGTATGTGTGTGTGTGTGTGTGTGTGTGTGTTATTTATTAAAGCATTATTATTATTTGTGTTCTGCTGTTTGTTTAATCATCCTAACTATGTGTTTTGTTAATTTGTTTAGATACTTGTTGTTTATTTGTGTTTAATTACTTGTTTATTAGTTTGTGTGTGTTTTAACGATTTATATTTTTAATTGCCACCATGTTTATATTTGCTCGTTACTTTGAGGCATTCCATTTATTTATTTTCATTTTCGATTTTTTTTATTTGTGTGTATGTGTGTGTGTGTGTGTGTGTGTGTGTGTGTGTGTGTGTGTGTGTGTGTGTGTGTGTGTGTGTGTGTGTGTGTCATCGTGGGAGCCTCAAGTCCCTAGTGATTCGTCCCTAAATTGTTCCACGGTGAAGAATTTGTCCCCTAAGGTTAATTTGTTCCCTTGTGTCATTAGTCTCAGAAATAATCCGACTATAACTTTCACTCCACGTCGCGTTCTTCAAGTAAAATTCTTCAAGTAATTAAGTAATCTTCTAGTAGTAAACTGTTCAAGTAGTAGTCAAGTCAGTAGTAGTCAAGTAGTAGTAGTAGTTAAGTAGTAGTAAAATCTTCAAGTAGTAGTCAAGGCAGTAGTAGTCAAGTAGTAGTCAAGTAGTAGTAGTTAAGTAGTAGTAAAATCTTCAAGTAGTAGTCAAGTCAGTAGTAGTCAAGTAGTAGTAGTAGTAGTTAAGTAGTAGTAAAATCTTCAAGTAGTAGTCAAGGCAGTAGTAGTCAAGTAGTAGTAGTCAAGTAGTAGTAGTCAAGTCGTAGTAAAATCTTCAAGTAACAACCTCTTCTCTTATTTATATTCCTCGTTTAGTTCTCAACCCTAACTCATTTTGTAATTTTTTCCATTTTTTTCCACCTTTCCTATCCGTAAATACTATCAAATATACATCAATCAATCCGTAAATCATTAACAACTGAACAACTGTCATTATTTTCCTCTAGCAAACAATTTTTTACATTTTTCCACCTTTCCTATCCGTAAATACGTTACAATATCTATAATAATATAAGCGAAAGTGTGTGTGTGTGTGTGTGTGTGTCCGCGATAGGTGCCGCCCCTAGTGCCGCAATCCCATCATATGGCACAGTTTTGGAACCAGGTTGACCAGGGGAAGGTTTTAAGCCCACTTATGAGATGATCCGATCAGTTTTTTTTTTAAGCAGTCTATTAGCGAGAATTGTGAAAAAAAGTGGGTTGCGAGAATTTAGGAAACCTTGATGTAGGGTGATGGGTAATGGGTGGGGTGATGGGTAATGGGTGTGGGGTGAGGGGTGAGTGAATGGGTGGGGGGTGATGGGTGAGGGAATAGATGGGGGGTAATGGGTGTGTGGTGATGGGTAATGGGTGTGTGGTGATGGGTAATGGGTGGTGGGGTGATGGGTAATGGGTGAGTGAATGGGTGGGGGGTGATGGGTAATGGGTGAGTGAATGGGTGGGGGGTGATGGGTAATGGGTGAGTGAATGGGTTGGCGTTAATCCATACATTTCTACATCCATGATTTCAGGAAAGCTAGAAGGGGCTATCTGAAGAGTCTGTGTTTGGTGGGCCACCAAACACAGGTGGTGGGCCGAAGGCCCACCAATAGCTCTCCGCAGGAGCTAGCCAAAAAGTCCGCCCGGAGGGCGGCTTTGCGGCTAGTACATATATAAATCCACAAATCATTAACATCTGAACGACTGTCATGTTTTTCCTCTTTCAAACCAATTTTCTACATTTTTTCCACCTTTCCTATCTCTAAATACCATTCAATATACATCTATTATATCCACAAATCATTAACGACTGAACAACCGTCATGTTATTCCTCTTTCAAACAAGTATAATTAACATTCCTTTCATTCTTGTACTGTAACTCCGTTGTCCTCCCTTTGGTCGCCGCGTAACTATTGTCCTGCCCTGTCCCTGGTTTAATTACCCATAACTACTTTTTATTTTACGAGGCAACTACCGCAGTGTGTCCTCAAGGGCGTTCCAAGGTGAGTCTTTGCTACCTGCGTCATGATTAATTACTGATGAGCTCGGGTTTCTCTTTCCTACCACTGCCATTGTTCTTTTTATCTTCTTTTGTCTTTTAACTCTTTTCTTTCTTTTATATTTATTCTTCTTTTCTGTTGCTCTTTTCTTTTTTATTTCTTTTCTTCGATTCTTTCCTTTACTTTTTCATTATTTATCCATTTTTTTTTACTTTTTTTCCGTCTTTTCTTATATACTGTGCAATTATTTTTTCTTCGTGTCTTATTTCCTTCGCTTTCTTTCGTTTTTCAATCATCTCTTCGTCTCTTTTCTACTATATTATATTCCAGTGGGTTTGAGGGGCAACGAAGAAATCTAATATATAAAGGGCAATGTCCATATGTTTGTTACCGTACTCCTTCCACAGCTTTTGCCGGAGAAGGCTGTAAGTGGTCTCATTAGAACCGGAAGGCTCTAACTTAGGTTTTTACGCTTCTATTTTTTTTTTTCAATTCGGAGACTTTTCGGAGACTTTTTAGGAGACTTAATTTTTGGATATTATTGGTTAGGGACGGGACGGGACGGGACGGGACGGGACGGGACGGGACGGGACGGGACGGGACGGAGAGGGACGGAGGACGGGACGGGACGGGATGCGACGGAACGGGATGGGGCGGGGCGGGGCGGGCGGGGCGGGACGGAACGGGACGGGACGGGGAGGGGAGGGGAGGGGAGGGGAGGGAGGACGGGACGGGACGGGACGGACGGGACGGGACGGGACGGGACGGGACGGGACGGGACGGGGAGGGGAGGGACGGGACGGGACGGGACGGGGAGGGACGGGACGGGACGGGACGGGACGGGACGGGGAGGGGAGGGGAGGGGAGGGACGGGACGGGACGGGACGGGACGGGGAGGGACGGGACGGAACGGGACGGGAAGGGACGGGACGGGGAGGGACGGGACGGGACGGCATGGGACGGGACGGGACGGGACGGGACGGGACGGGGCGGGACGGCATGGGACGGGACGGGACGGGATGGGACGGGATGGGACGGAACGGGATGGGGCGGGGCGGGACGGGACGGGACAGGACGGGACGGGACGGGACGGGGAGGGACGGGACGGGACGGGACGGCATGGGATGGGACGGGACGGGACGGGACGGAATGGGACAGGACGGGACGGGATGGGATGGGACGGAACGGGATATTATTATGCAAAAAATAAATAAACACGGGCAACGCCGGGTATCCTGCTAGTTCTACATAAAATAAGAGTTTAATTCTTTCCCTTCCTCAGTTTTATTTTTATATTGAAAGGATTTACAAGAAAAGGCCGTAGCGGTGAGCGCCCGGCGGAAGGTTTCTAATTAAGTGCGAAAATAATTGCAGATTTTTTGTTCGAGGGTTTCTAATTACGTGCGAAAATAATGGCAGATTTTCATTAAATTCTATAATCACCTTCGTATTTTCTGTTTCTTTCTCTGATTATGATTCTCCTACCAGTACACAATTAATTTTCGTATTATTTTCTCCTTCGCATACTTCTGTTTTGGTATTTTTTTACGTGATGACAACGAGGACAAATGTAATGTAATCGAACTTTTCATTAAATAATTGGCAAGAATCGAAAGGCGAGTATATCTGTCCACGCAAGGGATGTGCTTTACTACTAACAAACACTAGTTATACCAAATTATGTATAATAGTTATGTGGTTATAATAGTTATAGACCGTAGACCGTAGTATTTCGATGACTGTTTTGCTGGTGTTGGTGCTGATCGTTAGTCTTGTTGAATGACACTGATAAATACCTTGATGAGAGTGATGTGTTTTGGTGCTACCCATTAAAAATCGTATCATGCGTCTGAAATGACCTCATATTATTAGTTTATAAGAGTGTATTCCACTGATATAATATTCAGGACATGTAAAAAAATATCATAAAATATATAAATGTTCGTCTCCTATCTTGTTCACATGTTATCAAATGTGGTGAGTCGTCCACATCCATTTAATACCTTACAGAAACCTCGACGGCTGCTACATGGGGTTTTTATACTCAGGAATTGAGGCTTATTTTGTTAAGGCCGCCGCCCGTGTTCCCGCCACAGCATAGGATGAAACGTGAATCATAAAGTTGTGGCATCGTTATCAGGCAGGAGCGCAAAACCCAGTGTGTGTGTGTGTGTGTGTGTGTGTGTGTGTGTGTGTGTGTGTGTGTGTGTGTGTGTGTGTGTGTGTGTGTGTGTGTGTGTGTGTGTGTGTGTTGTTGCTGTGTGTGTGTGGTGTGGTGTGTGTTGTGTGTTGTGTGTGTTCTGTGGTGTGTGTGGGGTGTGTGTGGGGTGTCTTGTGTGTGTGGTGTGTGTGTGTGTGTGTGTGGTGTGTGTGTGTGTGTGTGTGTGTGTGTGTGTGTGTGTGTGTGTGTGTGTGTGTGTGTGTGTGTGTACAGATCCTGCGGGAAGGTCAGACAAACAAACCTGTCCTCCTGCAGGCATGTTTTTTGTTTATTTGTTGTTGTTTCTCTTTATTTGTGTGTGTGGATCGTTCCTACCAGACCAAAAATGTTCCGCGCCAGACCAGGTAAAATAAAAAAAGGCGATATGGTATATAAAAAATAAACAAATACTACAACTGATACAGATAATAATAAAAAAATCAATACTACTAAATTATTTCATTTCCATCATTGTTACTTCTATCAACATTAAGCTTGGATAAAAACAATGTAATAGACAACATGACAGAAAAGATTAGTATGAAAAACCTACAAAAAATACAGATCATAACAAAAATACTACTAGTTACTTACATTACAATCATTATTACTTCTATCAACACTAAGCTTGAATATAAATAAAGCATAAATATAGATAGACTACACAGACATTCCCTGATGATATTTACCTTGCGAATCGTCGACAATAAAACGTTCTGAATAACAAAAATACAGGTTTTCAAATGCCTGTTGTGTCTCGTAGAGGAAAAACAAAAGCAAAGACAACAATACAAACAAGCAAACCAACAGGAAAGAAAATCAAAATAGAACATAGAGAAAAACAATCTGTGCTACAAACAAAAGCGAACTCGCAATCTGAAATTCAAAACCAGTTCGTGTCAACAAAAACAGCAACAAAATAACGAATATAACGATACAGCTACGATAATAATAATAGTTAGTTATATATTATCCATTTTGACTTCTTATTAGTTTATTTCCTTATTAGTTTTCTTTGCAGCATATGTCTTAAAGGAGTTTTCTCGAGAACACTTTCCTGACATTCATAAGGAAACTCTCTTGCGATCAACATCATGGGAAATATGTTAATATGTTTACATTTACATATATTGACATTGGAGGACATACTAGTTGTGGGTGAAGAAAATGTCCAAGAAGAGAAGAAATAGAAGAAGAAGAACAATAACAACAACACAACAACAAAAACAACATCAACAACAACAAGAACAAGACTAAAGGAGAAGAAAAAAAGGAGCAATAGAAGAGGGAGGTGGAGGAATGGAAGACGCGTAGGATGAAGAGGAGTAGGAGGAGGAGAAGAAGGAAGCAGAGGAGGAGGAAGAGGAGAGGACGAAGGGTTACGTCCCAGGGGGGACGCCCAGGACCCCCTCCCCCTCCCCCCCTGCTGTCTTTCCCGTCTACTTGCCGTCTTACTTCTTATGCTACGGTCCATCTTACACGTTCCGCTACCACTCAGTCTTCTCTCTCTCTCCTCTCCTCTCTCTCTCTCTCTCTCTCTCTCTCTCTCTCTCTCTCTCTCTCTCTCTCCGATCCCTCCTTGTCTAGTTCCCTTCATAACTCAGTGGTTCTGGCCTTCTTAGTTTATTATTCTATACAAAGGATATTACCTGTTCCGTCTAGGCTACTTGGCGTATCTTTTCTTCTTCCTCATTACAAATCAAAAAGAAAAAACCTCTCTCCTCTCGTATCTGCTTTGCGTCTCTTTCCTTCCTCCATAGTTTCATTCCCTATCCTCATACACGTCTCCGCTTCTTCTGAGTAGAATCAAAAGAAAAAAACATCTCTCTCTCTCGTATCTGCTCTGCGTCTCTTTCCTCCTCCATAGTTCATTCCCTATCCTCATACACGTGTCCGCTTCTTATGAGTGAATCAAAAGAAAAACATCTTCCTCTCGTATCGCTCTGCGTCTCTTTCCTTCCTCCATAGTTTCATTCCCTATCCTCATACACGTCTCCGCTTCTTATGAGTAGAATCAAAAGAAAAAACCTCTCTCCTCTCGTATCTGCTTTGCGTCTCTTTCCTTCCTCCATAGTTTCATTCCCTATCCTTCCTCATACACGTGTCCGCTTCTTATGAGTAGAATCAAAAGAAAAAACATCTCTCCTCCAGCAGCGCTTTGAAGGCTTCACATCCATCATCAGCCTCTCCCTCGAGTCTCAAGTGTAACCTTGACTTTTCCTCGGGGCTTGAGAGAGGCAGTGAGTGAGCTCTTGTGGCTTTACGGGGACCTGAGTAGGACATCTCATTCATTAGTACGAGTGTTACATAGGCTGCTTACTCATTTATCTAACCTAATATAACCTTTACTAATATTAATGTCTGATTAAAGTTAACCTAACAAGTACTTGTGGACCCTTCGGACCCATGTATTGATGTTTTTAGTAGTAGTATATATTAGACAACAATGTGAGTGCAAACTCGAAGGTGGATAATGTGAAATTAACATAGGAAGGGCAATAATAGAAGGAGGACAGGCAAGGATGGTGAGGAGGGAGGCTGGGCTGGGAGACCAAGAAGAGTAAGAGGGAAGAGATCAAACACTCCAAAGTTATGTTGAATTTATCTGATAACGTTAACACTCACGTCTTCTCGGTCCTGTAGTCAACGCGTCCTTTAAGTCTTACCTGAAAATATAAACAAAATAAATGTCAGGCGACGGAAATTTGCAGATAATAAGTAAAATCCCAGCAAATTCCCCACAGCAACCCCACACAAACGGTAAGTCCATGAGTCTACGGAATTAGTGAAGTACGGCAAAGCGTTACCGCAGAGTTTCTTCCTGTAATCTAATACTCAAAAAAGTTTTTTTTAGCCCAAAATCCCCCTTCAAAATTATTCAATCGACATGGGACCAAGCCGTTTACCACCTACGATTTATTTGCGATATTTAGAGCCTACACTCATCAAAATAGAATTTATAGTTTCGGCTACCCAAAACAGACAGACAGACAGACAGACAGACAGACACACGGCTACTCCTATAGTATATCAGATCTACCTAACCTAACCTAACCTACTGCTATTTTCTCACCTATCTAACCTAATTTGACCTTTGATAATACTAAGGTCTAATTTAACCTAATCTACCTAACCTAACTTAACCTACTGCTATTTTCTTATTTACCTAACCTAATTTAACCTTTACTAATACTAAGTTCTAATTCCCTTTTACCAAATTTACCTAGCCTAACCTAATCTACTACTATTTATTCATTTTCCTTTATAAGAGCTAGAACATCATCAATTGAGGACATTGCGTACTCATATTCGCTTCCCTCTGAACACACTGGCCATCTACGCCTCTTCATGTCACCCTTCCTCTCTTGTCCCCTTGTCCCCTTGTTCCCCCTTCCCCCTTCCCTCCCCAGCCTTCTGTCCTCCCCATTGGATGAGATGGGGACTTGCCTTCTTCCTTCCCTGGCAGGTCATCCACGCTTGATTACCAAAGAGAGAGAGAGAGAGAGAGAGAGAGAGAGAGAGAGAGAGAGAGAGAGAGAGAGAGAGAGAGAGAGAGAGAGAGAGAGAGAGAGAGAGAGAGAGAGAGAGAGAGAGAGAGAGAGAGAGAGAGAGAGAGAGAGAGAGAGAGAGAGAGAGGTACACACTGACGCAACATTTCGATGTAATAAATAAGATGGAGGAGAAACACAGAAGGTTTAATTTTTTAAGGTTTTAGATTTTTGTGAGAAGTTAAGAGGACGCGGGAGGGAAAGAGAGGGAGGAAAGGAGGAGAAAGAACTGGAAGAGAAGGAGTGGTAGGGAGAGGATGGGAATTGAAGGGAATTGAAGGGAAGGATAAGGGGGAACGTAGGAGATAATATTGAAAGACGCAAGACCAGAAATATAACGAGTGAAATGATATCAAGAAATAGAGGTTGAATAAGCCATGAAGATCCCTGGAGGCGTGATGTATATATATATACTTCCAGTTAACGGTAATGGGGCCGGTAATCACCAGTTAGACGTAGTACTTGTATGGCGTTTGCCCTGAGGGAAAGTGGGATTTGTTTGCTCGGATATTGGATGATTTCAATTTGTGACGCTTACAACATTTCCTGGAGGAGCATCATTATTTGTGACAGCGATCAATTTCCGTCGTGGCATTACTTTCAGCTTAAGTTTGTAATATCTAAGCTTTTAAAATAAGTTGCCCGAGTGCCTGAGCGTAATATCTAAGCTTTTAAAATAAGTTGCCCGAGTGCCTGAGTGTAATATCTAAGCTTTTAAAATAAGTTGCCCGAGTGCCTGAGTGTAATATCTAAGCTTTTAAAATAAGCTGCCTGAGTGCCTGAGTGTAGTTTCTAAGCTTTTAAAATAAGTTGCCTGAGTGCCTGAGTGTAATTTCTAAGCTTTTAAAATAAGTTGCCTGAGTGCATAGCGTGGTACATTTATAGTATACGCTCCCTACATAAATAAAATACAGTTATTTTGCTTCAACAATTATCAGATTATTTGAAAAAAAAAACGTCAAAATATCTCATAGGTAAAGAATAGGCCTATTTTAATAATAACGGGTAGCTGAGAAAACAATAAGCCTGTTCTTATTAATTTATCCTGCTATACTTATTGATAACAGATAACTGCACATAGCTAATGTTATATGTTGCAGCAATGACCACACACACAAATAAAACTGGAGTTACACCTCCTATCTAAAAACTACCAATTATCTACCTCTAGGGAAATGGCTCAAAAAGTATACTGGCAGTGTTACATCGATACGTTTCAAAAAGTATACTAGCAGTGTTACATCGATACTGTTTCAAAAAGTATACTAGCAGTGTTACATCGATACTGTTTCAAAAAGTATACTAGCAGTGTTACATCGATACTGTTTCAAAGAGTATACTGGCAGTGTTACATCGATACTGTTTCAAAAAGTATACTAGCAGTGTTACATCGATACTGTTTCAAAAAGTATACTGGCAGTGTTACATCGATACTGTTTCAAAAAGTATACTGGCAGTGTTACATCGATACTGTTTCAAAAAGTATACTGGCAGTGTTACATCGATACTGTTTCAAAAAGTATACTGGCAGTGTTACATCGATACTGTTTCAAAAAGTATACTGGCAGTGTTACATCGATACTATTAAAAAAAGTATACTAGCAGTGTTACATCGATACTGTTTCAAAAAGTATACTAGCAGTGTTACATCGATACTGTTTCAAAAAGTATACTGGCAGTGTTACATCGATACTGTTTCAAAAAAAGGAAGGAAATTAAATTACTGTTAAGAATGGTTAAAAATACGGTTAAAAAATTACTGACATCGTAGTACTTTTATCAATACTAATAAAAAAAGTACTGCTAGTAACAATAACAGTAGGAAAACAAACAAAAACTAACGATAACAGTAGGAAAACAACAAAAAAACTAACGATAACAGTAGGAAAACAAACAAAAACTAACGATAACAGTAGGAAAACAAACAAAAAAACTAACGATAACAGTAGGAAAACAAACAAAAACTAACGATAACAGTAGGAAAACAAAAAAACTAACAATAACAGTAGGAAAACAAACAAAAACTAACGATAACAGTAGCAAAACAAAAAAACTAACGATAACAGTAGGAAACAAACAAAAACTAACGATAACAGTAGGCAAACAAACAAAAACTAACGATAACAGTAGGAAAACAACAAAAACTAACGATAACAGTAGAAAACAAACAAAAAACTAACGATAACAGTAGGAAACAACAAAAACTAACGATAACAGTAGGCAAACAAACAAAACTAACGATAACAGTAGGAAAACAAACAAAAACTAACAATAACAGTAGGAAAACAAACAAAAACTAACGATAACAGTAGGAAAACAAACAAAAACTAACGATAACAGTAGGAAAATAAAAACAAAAAAACTAACAATAACAGTAGGAAAACAAACAAAAAACTAACGATAACAGTAGGAAAACAAACAAAAAAACTAACGATACAGTAGGAAAACAAACAAAAAACTAACAATAACAGTAGAAAACAAACAAAAACTAACAATAACAGTAGGAAAACACAACAAAAAAACTAACAATAACAGTAGGAAAACAAACAAAAACTAACAATAACAGTAGGAAAACAAACAAAAACTAACAATAACAGTAGGAAAACAAACAAAAAAACTAACAATAACAGTAGGAAAACAAACAAAAAAACTAACGATAACAGTAGGAAAACAAACAAAAACTAACGATAACAGTAGGAAAACAAACAAAAAAAAATAACAATAACAGTAGGAAAACAAACAAAAACTAACCATAACAGTAGGAAAACAAACAAAAAAACTAACAATAACAGTAGGAAAACAAACAAAAACTAACAATAACAGTAGGAAACAAACAAAAAACTAACGATAACAGTAGGAAACACAACAAAAACTAACGATAACAGTAGGAAAAACAACAAAAAAAATAACGATAACAGTAGGAAAACAAACAAAAAAACTAAAAATAACAGTAGGAAAACAAACAAAAACTAACGATAACAGTAGGAAAACAAAAAAACTAACAATAACAGTAGGAAAACAAAAAAAAAACTAACGATAACAGTAGCAAAACAAAAAAACTAACGATAACAGTAGGAAAACAAACAAAAACTAACGATAACAGTAGGCAAACAAACAAAAACTAACGATAACAGTAGGAAAACAAACAAAAACTAACGATAACAGTAGGAAAACAAACAAAAAAACTAACGATAACAGTAGGAAAACAAACAAAAACTAACGATAACAGTAGGAAAACAAACAAAAAAACTAACGATAACAGTAGGAAAACAAACAAAAACTAACGATAACAGTAGGAAAACAAACAAAAAAACTAACGATAACAGTAGGAAAACAAACAAAAAAACTAACAATAACAGTAGGAAAACAAACAAAAACTACGATAACAGTAGGAAAACAACAAAAAAACTAACGATAACAGTAGGAAAACAAACAAAAAAACTAACAATAACAGTAGGAAAACAAACAAAAACTAACAATAACAGTAGGAAAACAAACAAAAAAACTAACAATAACAGTAGGAAAACAAACAAAAACTAACAATAACAGTAGGAAAACAACAAAAACTAACAATAACAGTAGGAAAACAAACAAAAAAACTAACAATAACAGTAGGAAAACAAACAAAAAAACTAACGATAACAGTAGGAAAACAAACAAAAACTAACGATAACAGTAGGAAAACAAACAAAAAAACTAACAATAACAGTAGGAAAACAAACAAAAACTAACAATAACAGTAGAAAACAAACAAAAAAACTAACAATAACAGTAGAAAACAAACAAAAACTAACAATAACAGTAGGAAAACAAACAAAAACTAACGATAACAGTAGGAAAACAAACAAAAACTAACGATAACAGTAGGAAAACAAACAAAAAAACTAACGATAACAGTAGGAAAACAAACAAAAAAACTAACAATAACAGTAGGAAAACAAACAAAAAAACTAACGATAACAGTAGGAAAACAAACAAAAACTAACGATAACAGTAGGAAAACAAACAAAAACTAACGATAACAGTAGGAAAACAAACAAAACTAACGATAACAGTAGGAAAACAACAAAAACTAACAATAACAGTAGGAAAACAAAACAAAAACTAACAATAACAGTAGAAAAACAAACAAAAACTAACAATAACAGTAGGAAAACAAACAAAAACTAACAATAACAGTAGGAAACAACAAAAAACTAACAATAACAGTAGGAAAACAACAAAAACTAACAATAACAGTAGGAAAACAAACAAAAACTAACGATAACAGTAGGAAAACAAACAAAAACTAACAATAACAGTAGGAAAACAAATGAACACTAACAATAACAGTAGAAAACAAACAAAAAATAACAATAACAGTAGGAAAACAAACAAAAAAACTAACGATAACAGTAGGAAAACAAACAAAAACTAACAATAACAGTAGGAAAACAAACAAAAACTAACAATAACAGTAGGAAAACAAACAAAAACTAACAATAACAGTAGGAAAACAAACAAAAAAATAACGATAACAGTAGGAAAAAAAAACAAAAACTAACAAAACAGTAGGAAAAACAACAAAAACTAACAATAACAGTAGGAAAACAAACAAAAAAACTAACGATAACAGTAGGAAAACAAACAAAAACTAACAATAACAGTAGGAAAACAAAAAAAAACTAACGATAACAGTAGGAAAACAAACAAAAAACTAACAATAACAGTAGGAAAACAAACAAAAACTAACGATAACAGTAGGAAACAAACAAAAACTAACGATAACAGTAGGAAAACAACAAAAACTAACAATAACAGTAGGAAAACAAACAAAAACTAACGATAACAGTAGGAAAACAAACAAAAAAACTAACAATAACAGTAGGAAAACAAACAAAAAAACTAACGATAACAGTAGGAAAACAAACAAAAAAACTAACGATAACAGTAGGAAAACAAACAAAAACTAACGATAACAGTAGGAAAACAAACAAAAACTAACGATAACAGTAGGAAAAAAAACAAAAAAACTAACAATAACAGTAGCAAAACAAACAAAAACTAACAATAACAGTAGGAAAACAAACAAAAAAACTAACGATAACAGTAGGAAAACAAACAAAAACTAACAATAACAGTAGGAAAACAAACAAAAAAACTAACAATAACAGTAGGAAAAAAAAAAAAAAAAAAAACGATAACAGTAGGAAAACAAACAAAAAAACTAACAATAACAGTAGGAAAACAAACAAAAAAACTAACAATAACAGTAGGAAAACAAACAAAAACTAACGATAACAGTAGGAAAACAAACAAAAACTAACAATAACAGTAGGAAAACAAACAAAAACTAACGATAACAGTAGGAAAACAAACAAAAACTAACAATAACAGTACGAAAACAAACAAAAACTAACGATAACAGTAGGAAAACAAACAAAAACTAACGATAACAGTAGGAAAACAAACAAAAAAACTAACAATAACAGTAGGAAAACAAACAAAAAAACTAACGATAACAGTAGGAAAACAAACAAAAAAACTAACAATAACAGTAGGAAAACAAACAAAAAAACTAACGATAACAGTAGCAAAACAAACAAAAAAACTAACGATAACAGTAGCAAAACAAACAAAAAAACTAACGATAACAGTAGGAAAACAAACAAAAACTAAAAAATAACAGTAGGAAAACAAACAAAAAACTAACAATAACAGTAGGAAACAAACAAAAAAACTAACGATAACAGTAGGAAAACAAAAAAAAAAACTAACAATAACAGTAGGAAAACAAACAAAAAAACTAACGATAACAGTAGGAAAACAAACAAAAAAACTAACGATAACAGTAGCAAAACAAACAAAAAAACTAACGATAACAGTAGGAAAACAAACAAAAACTAACGATAACAGTAGTAAAACAAACAAAAACTAACGATAACAGTAGCAACACAAACAAAAACTAACAATAACAGTAGGAAAACAAACAAAAACTAACAATAACAGTAGGAAAACAAACAAAAACTAACAATAACAGTAGGAAAACAAACAAAAACTAACGATAACAGTAGGAAAACAAACAAAAACTAGCAATAACAGTAGGAAAACAAACAAAAACTAACAATAACAGTAGGAAAACAAACAAAAAAACTAACGATAACAGTAGGAAAACAAACAAAACTAACAATAACAGTAGGAAAACAAACAAAAACTAACAATAACAGTAGAAAACAAAAAAACTAACAATAACAGTAGGAAAACAAACAAAACTAACGATAACAGTAGGAAAACAAACAAAAACTAACGATAACAGTAGGAAAACAAACAAAAACTAACAATACACAGTAGGAACAAACAAAAAAACTAACGATAACAGTAGGAAAACAAAAAAAAAAACTAACAATAACAGTAGGAAAACAAACAAAAAAACTAACGATAACAGTAGGAAAACAAACAAAAAAACTAACGATAACAGTAGAAAACCAAACAAAAACTAACGATAACAGTAGGAAAACAAACAAAAACTAACGATAACAGTAGGAAAACAAACAAAAAAACTAACAATAACAGTAGCAAAACAAACAAAACTAACAATAACAGTAGGAAAACAAACAAAAAAACTAACGATAACAGTAGGAAAACAAACAAAACTAACAATAACAGTAGGAAAACAAACAAAAAACTAACAAAAACAGTAGGGAAAACAAACAAAAAAAACTAACGATAACAGTAGGAAAAACAAACAAAAACTAACAATAACAGTAGGAAAACAAACAAAAAAAAATAACAATAAAAGTAGGAAAACAAACAAAAACTAACGATAACGTAGGAAAACAAACAAAAACTAACAATAACAGTAGGAAAACAAACAAAAACTAACGATAACAGTAGGAAAACAAACAAAAACTAACGATAACAGTAGGAAAACAAACAAAAACTAACGATAACAGTAGGAAAACAAACAAAAACTAACGATAACAGTAGGAAAACAAACAAAAAAACTAACAATAAACAGTAGGAAAACAAACAAAAAAAATAACGATAACAGTAGGAAAACAAACAAAAAAAATAAAAAATAACAGTAGAAAACAAACAAAAAACTAACGATAACAGTAGCAAACAAACAAAAAAAACTAACGATAACAGTAGCAAAACAAACAAAAAACTAACGATAACAGTAGGAAAACAAACAAAAACTAACAATAACAGTAGGAAAACAAACAAAAAAACTAACAATAATAGTAGGAAAACAAACAAAAAAACTAACGATAACAGTAGGAAAACAAACAAAAAAACTAACAATAACAGTAGGAAAACAAACAAAAAAACTAACGATAACAGTAGGAAAACAAACAAAAAAACTAACGATAACAGTAGCAAAACAAACAAAAAAACTAACGATAACAGTAGGAAAACAAACAAAAACTAACGATAACAGTAGCAAAACAAACAAAAACTAACGATAACAGTAGCAAAACAAACAAAAACTAACGATAACAGTAGGAAAACAAACAAAAACTAACAATAACAGTAAGAAAACAAAATGAAACTAACAATAACAGTAGGAAAACAAACAAAAAAACTAACGATAACAGTAGGAAAACAAACAAAAACTAACGATAACAGTAGGAAACCAAAAAGATACTAACAATACCAGTAAGAAAACAAAAAGTAAACAACTCAAAAAGAACACAATCTGTACCAGGACTGCCCACTGTACACTTCCCTTCCACTCCTTCCCCTCATTCCCGCGTCTCACATATCCCCTCACCTCGTAAGTAAGACTCCCTAATTTTCCCCTCGGGCTATTTTTTCTCTCTCCTAATTTCCCCTCGCCCTTCGAACCCCTCTGGTCGCTTCCCTCTGAACACACTGGCCATCTACGCCTCTTCATGTCACCCTTCCTCTCGTCTCGCCTTCTGTCCTCCCCATTGGATGAGATGGGGACTTGCCTTGTTCCTTTTCTGGCAAGTCATCCACGCTTGATTACCAAAGATTGTATGAGAGAGAGAGAGAGAGAGAGAGAGAGAGAGAGAGAGAGAAGAGAGAGAAGAGAGAGAGAGAGAGGGGAGAGAGAGAGAGAGAGAAAAGAGAGAGAGAGAGAGGGGGGGGGGGGGGGAGGAGGGGAGAGAGGGAGAGAGAGGGGGGGGGGGGGAGAGGGAGAGGGGAAAGAGAAAATAGAGAGAAATAGAGAGAGAAATAGAGAAAGAGAGAGAAATAGAGATAAATAGAGAGAGAGAAAGAGACAGAGAGAGAGAGAGACCCACACCCACACACAAATACACACCCACATTCTAAAAAATAACCGTAAAAGCACACAACAAATATATAGTCTATGTCATGAAGGAAAAAAAAACCATTAGCAAACGCAGACATGATGATAAAGTAAATGGAAGGCTGGGAACACTTAATGAAAACCTGAATTGTAAAGAACAAGCCAGAAGTAACATATGGGCAAAGGGGTACGAGGGAAAAAGCGAAGGGAACACAGTGAGAATATTGGGTTAAAAAAAAAGAGTTTACTGCATTTTTAGGGAGTATTTTAGCAAGGTGAGGCAAGGGTCTCAGGATGAAGGGTTGGGAGGCTCAGGGTGGATCAGGGCCTGGCTGCTGGACTCACGAAGGGACCCTGACAAATAGCTTCCATTGATGCTCATACAGATGCATTTTTGATTTTTTTGGAAATAGGAATATCATTATACCTTTATGGCAGTTGAGTGCTTTCGACATTTTTTTTAGCCTTTTTATATACTTGACTCAATTCTGGGTCCTAAATGCAAGATAACATTCCACTAACGGGGCGTGAGTAGTAACAATCTATCCAAAAAACCAGTCACAGCCCATACCAAGAACAACCCGATCACTGTCCAGCCATAACTCTCAACAATTTCTTATACATGTGCAAAATGGAAGGAATGCGTAAAGTATGCGTTGAAGTTAATGCTATAAGTTTCCCACCACTTACATCCATGCAACGTCGATAACAAAAAGAGGACAGACAGCCAGCACCTTTTTCAAACGCATTTATCGTATTTTTTCAGGGGGCTTGATTGTGCAATTATTGGTAGAAAACAAGGGTAACATAGTTTGCCCGCCTGAGTGGATGTCACGACCCATCACGGCACGATCAGCAGTCACATAATATTTCAGCTGCTTTAAAATAGACAATAAATTGGTATATATAACACTCTAGGCACAATGAGTATTTTCTGGTGATATATTATTATGACCATCTCCCCAAATTTTCTCCATTCCTTCTTCCTTCCTTTCTCCACTAATTCGCATACTTTCTTAAATTCAAAATATTATAAATGAATGAAGTTTCAAGATGGCAATAACTCACGTAATGCTAATAAGACAAATGACAGCTTCAAGTGACCATGATTCTCGGTTACTAGAAATTGAATGTGTGTGTATTATGAAAGTTTAGTAAAGAGAAATACCTTCGCCCTGCTCATATCTCTCTCTCTCTCTCTCTCTCTCTCTCTCTCTCTCTCTCTCTCTCTCTCTCTCTCTCTCTCTCTCTCTCTCTCTCTCTCTCTCTCTCTCTCTCTCTCTCTCTCTCTCTCTCCCACACACTCACTCTTTCTCACACACTCACACTCCCTCTCACACTCCTTCTCACACTCACACTCCCTCTCACACTCACACTCCCTCTCACACTCACACTCCCTCTCACACTCACACTCCCTCTCACACTCACACTCCCTCTCACACTCACACTCCCTCTCACACTCACACTCCCTCTCAAACTCACACTCCCTCTCACACTCACACTCCCTCCTCCCCCCCCTTTCAACCTTCGCCAGTCCCCGCCAAAGCCAACTTCCTTCTCCCTTCCCACCTGGTCGCTAGTTCTGGCAGTCCATAGCCTCGTGGGGGCGTCACTGACTTATCACAATAGCTTTGCTGGAAGATAAGGGAATATTAGCTGAAGATGGGGGAACAGGAGGAGCTGGGAGAGTTAGGGAGAGGTTTACGGAGGCTTGGTAGGGAAAGGGAAAGGCAGAGGGGTTGGTGGGGGGGTAAAGGAAGGTAGGATGAAGAGATAAAGTGGAAGAGAAGGAGGAGGAGGATTGGGGTACGTACGGTGCTTGGCGAACGATTACGCTGTTTAAGATACGGCGAAGTGGAGTTGTTGCCTGCACGTTAAGACGAACACACACACATACACACAGAGAGAGAGAGAGAGAGAGAGAGAGAGAGAGAGAAGAGAGAGAGAGAGAGAGAGAGAGAGAGGAGAGAGAGAGAGAGAGAGAGAGAGAGAGAGGAGAGAGAGAGAGAGAGAGAGAGAGAGAGAGAGAGAGAGGGGAGAGAGAGAGAGAGAGAGAGAGAGAGAGAGAGAGATTCAAAACGTAAGTAGGAAACAATGACCTACTTATAAGTCTTACAGTAGGAAACAGACGTTGGTATAAATGTATGTGATAAAAAAAATGAAGAAAAGAACCGATGGAGGTAGGAATGGAGGGAGGTAAACAAATAGGAAAAAACATAAGGTAGGGAAGTCATACAAACACAGTAAAAACTAAGGGGGGGGGGGCACTCAGTAGAGTGCATACCCCCGCCCGAATATGTCATCAATTGGTTGCCATGGCAACAGTTGTGATTCGATTTAAAAAAAAAAAAAGTAAAAAAAAAGTAACAAAAAGTAAAAAAAAAAAACAAAATATATATATATATATATATATATATATATATATATATTATATATATATTATATATATATATATTATATATATATATATATATATATTTTTTTTTTTTTTTTTTTTTTTTTTTTTACTTTTATATATAATATATATATATATATATATATATATATATATGCACTCAGTATGAGCGCATACGTCCGCCCGAATATTTCATCAATTGGTTGCCATGGCAACAGTTGTCAATAGATTTCATCCAAAATTAAATCAGTTCTTCCTTATACCAAATAGACTTGGTATACCGAGTTTGGTCCAAATCTATTTGTAACTTTTCGAGAAATCCTGTACACTAACAAACAGACAGACAGACAGACAGATCGGGGTGAAAACATAACCCTCCAACTTGGTTGGCGGAGGTAACAAATACAAACATAGTAATTAGTGGATGTATTTATAGTGGGGTTGTGAGTGAAAGAAGGAGGGAGGGAAGGAAGCAGCCAGTGAAGGAAGATAGAAGAAGAAAACATGCTTATCCGGGTTATCCGGCTTATCCGGCTATCCGGCCGATCCTGTTTTGCGACTTATTACTTTCTTCATTTATTTTGAGCCACCGAAGCCACCCACAACCAAAATGTTCCTCCTGATCAAATGTCCACGTAAAACTTCACACAACAAACTACTGAGAAAAAAAATGTACCAGCTTTCAATCCAAACTGGAAAGAAAAGAAGTACAGAGAAATCCCCAAGAAGCCCACAAAGCAGCACAGTAAGAAGCACGACATTCAGGACGACAAGAGGAAAAAGTCGTATACGTTAGCACGCTTCGAAAGACCAGAATTAGTAATTAGTGCCAGAAATGAAGGAAGAAAGGAAGGAATGGTTGAACGAGAGTCTCATCATTCTCCCTGATGGCTTTAAAGAGGTAAAGCCCAGATCTTTGTCTTCTCGCTTCTTGGAGAGAGAGAGAGAGAGAGAGAAGAGAGAGAGAGGAGAGAGAGAGAGGAGAGAGAGAGAGAGAAGAGAGGAGAGAGAGAGAGAGAGAGAGAGAGAGAGGAGAGAGAGAGAGAGAGAGAGAGAGAGAGAGAGAGAGAGAGGAGAGAGAGAGAGAGAGGAGAGAGAGAGACGAGAGAGAAGCACGAGAATGAGACAGAGAGAGAAGAGAGAGAGCGAGAGAGAGAGAGAGAAGAGAGAGAGAGAGAGAGAGAGAGACGAGAGAAAGAGAGAGAGAGGAGAGAGAGAGAGAGGAGAGAGAGAGAGAGAGAGAGAGAGAGAGAGAGAGAGAGAGAGAGAGAGAGAGAGAGAGAGAGAGAGAGAGAGAGAGAGAGAGCTGTAATAAAACGATATGGAGTCCTCCTTCTTCCTTCAGTACCACCATATGTTCCATTCATTCCCTTTTTCCTTCCTCGCCATCTTCCTTTTCTCAGTTTACCTAAAGTTTAGACGGTCCATCTTTTCTTTTTATTCGTCTCTCAGCGCTCCTCGATCACTGTCATCCTTTCTCCTTCTTTACTATACTTTCATCGCCCATAAAGATTTCTTGCCCACGTAAATTTTGTTCTCTTTTATCCTGACGATCCACCAAACCTTCCTCGGTTACCATCAACATTTCTTGTCAGTCTGTCCTCTCATAAATCTTTCCTCATCTCTCATTTCTTTAATCCAAGTTTATAACTCCATCCAAATATTTTGTTTTTGTTTTTTACTTTTCTTTTTGACCTTCCTTCTTCCTCGTCTTTTTCTTTTTGACCTTCCTTCTTCCTCGTCTTTTCCTTTTTGACCTTCCTTCTTCCTCGTCTTTTTCTTTTTGACCTTCCTTCTTCCTCGTCTTTTTCTTTTTGACCTTCCTTCTTCCTCGTCCTTTTCTTTTTGACCTTCCTTCTTCCTCGTCTTTTCTTTTTGACCTTCCTTCTTCCTCGTCTTTTTCTTTTTGACCTTCCTTCTCCCTCGTCTTTTCCTTTTTGACCTTCCTTCTCCCTCGTCCTTTTCTTTTTGACCTTCCTTCTTCCTCGTCCTTTTCTTTTTGACCTTCCTTCTTCCTCGTCCTTTTCTTTTTGACCTTCCTTCTTCCTCGTCCTTTTCTTTTTGACCTTCCTTCTTCCTCGTCCTTTTCTTTTTGATCTTCCTTCTTCCTCGTCTTTTCCTTTTTGACCTTCCTTCTCCCTCGTCTTTTTCTTTTTGACCTTCCTTCTCCCTCGTCTTTTTCTTTTTGACCTTCCTTCTTCCTCGTCCTTTTCTTTTTGACCTTCCTTCTCCCTCGTCCTTTTCTTTTTGACCTTCCTTCTTCCTCGTCTCCAAATGATGCGAGCGTAGACCGCCAAGACAGAGACATTTAGTGAAAGATCTTTCATTATAATCAAACACCTACGTAGCCTGTACAAACACGGACTCAGGGTTAGGAGTAACTTGGGAGAAACTATATTCACTTTGCTAACCACATCGTCAAGTGGTAAGACCCATTACTATACCCGTTCACTGTGTTTTGAAGCGGGCGTTACAAAA
>JACEEZ010007455.1:322500-352500 GCA_016584305.1 Chionoecetes opilio
GGAGGAGGAGGAGGAGGAGGAGGAGGAGGAGGAGGAGGAGGAGGAGGAAGAGGAGGAGGAGGAGGAGTAACATAGGAGTAAGGCAAGTAAGAGAAAGACTTAGTTTATAACACACTTAGCTGCCTGAAGGAACTACACACTTTGTTCTGCAGATAATAACTAAAAGTATGAGGACGGTACAGAAAGGTGTGAACGAAGGAAGAGAGAGAGAGAGAGAGAGAGAGAGAGAGAGAGAGAGAGAGAGAGAGAGAGAGAGAGAGAGAGAGAGAAGAGAGAGAGAGAAGAGGAGAGGGAGAGAGAGAGGAGAGAGAGAGAGAGAGAGAGAGAGAGAGAGAGAGAGAGAGAGAGAGAGAGAGAGAGAGAGGAGAGAGAGAGAGAGAGAGAGAGAGAGAGAGAGAGACATGAAAGGTGCAAAATCCTGGACTCTACGTAAATTATATAAAAAAAACTGTACATATGTTACGAAAAAAAACTTAAGCAGATATATTAGAGGAGGAAAACGAGGCATTGGGTACAGAAATGAAGTTGAAAATAAAGAGGACAGGAGAGAGAACAAGGGAGAGACGTACATGAAGCATAAATAGAAGATTAACTCAAGAAAAAGGAAACAAAACACTGATGAAGTCTCGGCGAGGAAGATGCAAGTCCGATGTTTCTGTAAAAAAAAAAATCTGTCTCGCATGGATAGATTTCTCTTCCGTGTTGTGACCTTGGAGATCCAATTAAATTAACCCCCCCCCCTTCCTCCCCTTCACGTCCCTTCCTTTCCCTTCGTATTTTTACCGTGTCCTTCCTCCTCTCCAGTGTTTCTCTTCGACTTCTTCCCGTCGACCCTTCTTTTAATAGCTTTCCTTCCTTCTTTCCAGTGCCATCTCTCTTGTTTATCTTCGTCTTCCTTCCAGTTCTTTCATTTACCTTCTTTTAGCAGCTTTTCTTCCTTCTTTCCAGTGCCATCTCTCTTGTTTATCTACGTTTTCCCTCTTCCAGTTCTTTCATTTACCTTCTTTTAGCAGCTTTCCTTCTTTCTTTCCAGTGCCATCTCTCTTGTTTATCTTCGTCTTCCTTCCAGTTCTTTCATTTACCTTCTTTTAGCAGCTTTTCTTCCTTCTTTCCAGTGCCATCTCTCTTGTTTATCTACGTTTTCCCTCTTCCAGTTCTTTCATTTACCTTATTTTAGCAGCATTCCTTCTTTCCAGTGCCATCTCTCTTGTTTATCTTCGTCTTCCTTCCAGTTCTTTCATTTACTTTCTTTTAACCACTTTCCTTCCTTCTTTCCAGTGCCATCTCTCTTGTTTATCTGTGTTCTCTTTCTTCTTCCAGTTCTTTCATTTATCTTCTTTAAGCAGCTTTCCTTCCTTCTTTCCAGTGCCATCTCTCTTGTTTATCTTCGTTTTCCCTCTTCCAGTTCTTTCATTTACCTTCTTTAAGCAGCTTCCCTTCTTTCCAGTGCCATCTGTCTTGTTTATTTACGTTTTCCCTTTTCCAGTTCTTTCATTTACCTTATTTTAGCAGCATTCCTTCTTTCTTTCCAGTGCTATCTCTCTTGTTTATCTACGTTTTCCTTCTTTCAGTTCTTTCATTTACCTTCTTTAAACAGCCTTCCTTCTTTCCAGTGCCATCTCTCTTCTTTCTCTGTGTTCTCTTTCTTCCAGTTTTTTTTATTTACCTTCTTTTAGCAGCTTTTCTTCTCTCTTGTTTATCTTCGTCTTACTTCTTCCAGTTCTTTACCTCAACTTCTTTTTTTACTCTTTTCCGATATTCTTTTCTATTCCTTGAAATCTTCTCACCTCTCTGCCACATCATTTTTCTCAGGTCTTTCTTCCTTTATGACACTTCCTGCATTTCTTAGCGTCATTTTGCTATCATCTTAAATTCTCTCTCCTCGCTACTTTCCCCAGTTTCTTTTTATACTTTCTCGCATTTATCTTTCCTCCACTCCGGTCTTCCCGCCACCTTTCTTCGTAACATTTGTGCTTCCTTTCTCCTCCTCCTTTCTTCTCGTGTCTTTCCATCCCGACCTTATTTTCCTCCAGTGTCCTCCGTGCTACTGTAAAATGTCCTCCTTGTCGTACCTATCTTCCTTTCTCTCCTCTTATTTTCCTCCAGGGTTTTCTCTTCTTTTTCTTCTCTAACCATTCCACAGTGTTATGGGACAAATTCATTCCACTTTCCAGTAAAATACTTCTTTCCTTCTCTCCTTCTGCAGACCTCTTCATTCCCTTTGGTTTCCTTCGTTCAGGTACTATTCGAACCTCTTCTGTATTTCTTTCACGTCCCGATCCCCAACCTCAGCGTCAAGTCTTTCACGGTAACGTTCACGGAAAATAGAAAATATGCTTAAAAGATTTGGGCTTCTGTGTGCCTAATAGGAAAAGCCTTACATTTAAACCTTATTGCAATCATAATAGAAGTGTAATTTCCTGGCTAATCCTTAAATCCTTGTCATAAAAGGAATTGTGAGAGCAATGTACTTTCAATGTAATCAGGTGTTCTGCGTTCTAAAAATGCATTAAGTATGAGAGGAATATAATAGCAGAACATCAGAGGGGAACCACACGTTGTCTAAGTAGAGGATATTGAAATTAGTAATAACTTAAATTAATTATCAAAGAGGGAGAGAATACAGAGAAAAAGAGAGAGAGAGAGAGAGAGAGAGAGAGAGAGAGAGAGAGAGAGGAGAGAGAGAGAGAGAGAGAGAGAGAGAGAGAGAGAGGAGAGAGAGAGAGGAGAGAAAAGAGAGAGAGAGAGAGAGAGAGAGAGAGAGAAGAAGAGAGAGAGAGAGGAGAGAGAGAGAGGAGAGAGAGAGAGAGAGAGAGAGAGAGAGAGAGAGAAAAAAAAAATAGTGAATTAGATGAAGAAAAAAAAACTAGGATATGAAAATTATGAAATATTGAAAAGGATTTGAAGGAAGACAAGCAAGGGAAGGATGAGGAAGACAAGAAAAGGAGAACAAAGAACGTGAAAAAAGGCGACGTTCAATTGAAAGAGAAAACGCTGCAGGAGATTACTTGAATCACCTCACAGGGAAGAGAGCGCAGGGAGGAGGAGGGAAAGGAGATGAAGAAAGAGTGAGCAAGACAAATAAAAGGAAAACAGAGGAAAGTGAAATTGATGGAAATAACAAACAAAGCGTGAAGAAGGAGACAAAGACTTGACGGTAAAGATGCAATGGGGATTAATAATACATAATGAATTGTACTGAATGGTAAAAAATACATTCCAGGGATCATTACGATAATATGGCAATATATTATGTGTGTGTGTGTGTGTGTGTGTGTGTGTGTGTGTGTGTGTGTGTGTGTGTGTGTGTGTGTGTGTGTGTGTTTACTTAGTAGTGTTTTACAGGGCCTGAGCTACACTCGTGGGGTCCCGTCTCCGTATCTACATTTATCCAGTCTTTCTTTCAACTGGTGCACATTCTTTGCCGATATCACCTCCTCATTTAGTCCATTCCAAACTTCTAAATTTCCCACCATTCATGTGTGTGTGTGTGTGTGTGTGTGTGTGTGTGTGCGTCTTTCCACCCCAAGCTTGATAGTATTAACCCCTTGAGACCCAGAATGTAATTTCCATTGTAATGTGGGTACCATTAGACGATTTTTAGTGAATATAAGCAATATTTTATAGCTATGACCTGTTTAGTATCCTTGTCGACTAACTAATTTGGTATATTCAGTTACTTTTTGTAATTTTATGGCTTGACAACAAACGATTTTATATAGCAAAGGAAAGATCTGGGCGTGAAGGTGTTAATGTAGCCCGGACCCTCGGATTCCCTACCTGGGTAGTCGGCGGGTTACACGCGGCGCACCCCTCCCACCGACACCGTGCAAAAGTGACACCAATAATTTGTTGGGTACAGAGTCGTTTGTTGAGAGCGGTGGAAGTGCAAACTATTGGTGGGCGATAAAGGGAAAACGAATGAAGGAAAAGAGGACTATATAACACAAGAGTGGAGTTTACAAAAATGAAAACTTGACACAAAACTTGACACAAAACTTAACAATTAAAAACAAAAATTAAAGTTTGTCCGTCAAATACTATATATATGTAGAGGTAAGATTTAAGGTGTATGGTTTATGATGTCTGCTAATTAAATATATAAAAAAAAAATTCATATATAAAGGAAGGAAAAAGCGGCTATAACACAAGAGTGGAGTTTACAAAAATGAAAACTTGACACATAACTTGATACTTGAAAGCTAAAATGAAAACTTGACTCAAAATTTGACACTTGAAAACAAAAATGAAAGCTTGACACAAAACTTGATACTTGAAAACAAAAATGAAAACTTGACACAAAACTTGACAATTAAAAACAAAAATGAAAACTTGACACAAAACTTGATACTTGAAAACAAAAATGAAAACTTGACACAAAACTTGATACTTGAAAACAAAAATGAAAACTTGACACAAAATTTGACAATTAAAAACAAAAATGAAAGCTTGACACAAAACTTGATACTTGAAAACAAAAATGAAAGCTTGACACAAAACTTGACAATTGAAAACAAAAATGAAAACTTGACAATTAAAAACAAAAATGAAAGCTTGACACAAAACTTGATACTTAAAAACAAAAATGAAAACTTGACAATTAAAAACAAAAATGAAAACTTGACACAAAAATTGATACTTGAAAACAAAAATGAAAACTTGACACAATATTTGACAATTAAAAACAAAAATGAAAACTTGACACAAAATTTGACACTTGAAAACAAAAATGAAAACTTGACAAAAAACTTGACAATTAAAAACAAAAATTAAAACTTGACACAAAATTTGACCCTTGAAAACAAAAATGAAAACTTGGCACAAAACTTGATACTTGAAAACAAAAATGAAAGTTTATCCGTCAAGCATATGGAGGCAAGATTATGTGTGAATGGCTAATGATGTCTGTTAATTAAATATATATCAATTTTCATACTAATTGTAGACTAAGCATTATGGTGAAACTAATGACCTGTTACGTGGTGATTGGAGCAGCTTGAATATAAGGAAAAACTGTACTGATATAGATGAGTTACGTAGGTGGCGATGGGAAGACCATTCTATTTTGATATTTACCTGTTGTTCATAATAATTAATAATCAGTCACGGTCTGATTACAAACATTCTGCTACATGAACCAGACAAAAATAATAAATAGCGTCGCAAATTCCATCACTCAACACAGATCAGCGCGTCATTTACCCGCGCGGTGATGATGGCGATCTGATCCAGGGCCATAAATTCTAAAACATGATGCTGAAGCGTTTATTTTCACTCTCACGAACGTCATGACAAAGTATAGTTTACCAGCCAGTGCATGTTACCCCTCCCCCCTAACCACACCCCTCCTCCCTCTGTCCCTCCTGTCCCCCCCTCCCCTCTGTCCCATCTGTCCCCCACCTCTATCCCTCCTGCTCCCCCCCTCCACGAGAGAACGAGTGCTTGTTTCCTCCACAAAACACATCCCTCCTTCCTCTATCCTTCCTATCCACGCGTGCCTGTGTCCTTACCCCCCTACCCCCTAACCCCCTCACCCCTGTCTCCAAAACACATTCATCCCCCCTTCTATCCCCCCTCCCACCTCCCCCACGCCCCCTCCAGCCCCCCTTGTCTCCAAAACACATCCCTCTCCCTGCCTCCCTGCCCCTCCCTGCCTCCCCCACGCCCCCCTGATCCGAGACATCGGCAGTAAACCAGGTGATGCCCCTCCTGACGGGTGTGGGGAGAGATAAGCCGTGTTCCTCCATGTACCCTGAAGGAGAGAAACACACAGAGAAGAGGAGGTAGGATAATAAGAGGAGGAGGAGGAGGAGGAGGAGGAGGAGGAGGAGGAGGAGGAGGAGGAGGAGGAGGAGGAGGAGGAGGAGGAGGAGGAGAAGTAGGATAATAAGAAGTGGGTGAAGGATGAGGCAGAAGAGGACGAGAAGGAAAAATGTACAAAGGTAGACAAGGTTAGTTATAAATAGTGAAGAGAAAGTCGGGTCGTCTCAAGGGAGTTGTAAGATGTAGCTTATGTTCACAGCGATTATTAGACGCGCCAAGAGGGAGAGATTCAGTCAAGAGAAAAGAAAAGTATACTAACAAGGCAGGGCGATATTTTGGAAAGAAATGGGACGTATGTGTCTTAGGGAGGATAAGTAATGCGATAACCTGGTAAGTTAAGCCCTGCATCAAACCGTGACAGGAGGGAGGATAGGAAAGTGAGACGAAGAAGGTACGATGATAGGGAATAATGAAAGGAGTATGAAGTAGAACGAAGAGGAAAAGTAGAGGAAGAATAAATGAGGAGGAGGAGGAGGAGGAGGAGGAGGAGGAGGAGGAGGAGGAGGAGGAGGAGGAGGAGGAGGAGGAGGAGAAGGAGGAGGAGGAGGCAAAGGAGGAGGGAGGAGAGGGGAGAGGAGGAGGAGAGAGGAAGGAGGAGGCAAAGGAGGAGGAGGCAAAGGAGGAGGAGGAGGCAAAGAAGGAGGAGGCAAAGGAGGAGGAGGAGGAGGCAAAGGAGGAGGAGGAGGAGGCAAAGGAGGAGGAGGAGGCAAAGGAGGAGGAGGCAAAGGAGGAGGAGGAGGCAGAGGAGGAGGAGGAGGCAAAGGAGGAGGAGGAGGAGGAGGCAAAGGAGGAGGAGGAGGAGAGATAGAAGAGCTCAAGAAGACGCAAAGATCAATATCGGGAGACTACGTAAATCAACTTGAACAGAAGCACGAAAATCAGGAATATTTCGTATCTTGTTTTCTCATTGCGAATCTCTTAAGAAGTCTTTGTTTTTGTTCTTCCAGGAATAATGATAGATGCCTTTATGATGTTAAGATAAGATTTTCATCCTATCTAGACACTTTGCAAGTACCAACTACAAGGTTATTGACTATACAAAGCGCCGCCACGTCAGCACGAACTAGGCGGACTCGAACCGCTGACCGAATGCACAGGGACTCTGCACATTGCGAACTCACGTCTCTACCAACCTTGCCACACTGACGGGCTTATGATGTTAAAATAAATATGAATTACTAGTAGGATATGTTCCACCTATGTAGCGGCTGCCTAACCTAATTACGAAGAGAATACTATCAGGTAAGGAATGCGGTATGATAAGACGAGTGATACTAAAGATAGTTGTACGTTTTTATAGCAGGGAAAATAAACCACGCTCATCAAAAAAGTGTGTTGGGGAAGGAAAAGTTAATTAAATTTCCTGGATTATATTTTTGGTTCTTTGATTCACACCCTCCATTCAATCTTGTAATACCTATTTATTAAGGCAGTGATCAACAGGAGTGATATTTAAAAGAGTTATATCTTTTTAATAGCAGGGAAAAAGAGTACGCTCATAGAAAAAATGATGTTAGCGAAGGAAAAGTTAATCAAATTTCCTGGATTTTTGGATATTTTGTCCTTCTCACCTTCCATTTAATCTTGTAATACCTATTTATTAAGGAGGTGATAACACGAGTGATATTTAAGAGTTATACTTTTTTAATAGCAGGAAATAGAGTAAAAAAAAAAATGTTAGCGAAGGAAAAGTTACTTACATATTCTGGATTATATATATTTTGTCCTTCACACCTTCTATTCAATCCTGTAATACCTATCTATTAAGGAGGTGATAACAAGAGTGATACAAAAGATAGCAGTACTTTTTTTTATAGCAGAATAAAAAACGGGCTCATCGAAAGAAAATTATATTAGCGATGGAAAAGTTAATTATATTTTCTAGATTATATATATTTTGTCCTTCGCACCTTCCATTAAATCTTGTAATACCTATTATTAAGGAGGTGATAACACGAGTGATATTTAAGAGTTATACTTTTTTAATAGCAGGAAAAAGAGTACGCTCATAGAAAAAATGATGCTAGCGAAGGAAAAAGTTAATCAAATTTCCTGGATTTTTTAATATTTTGTCCTTCACACCTTCCATTAAATCTTGTAATACCTATCTATTAAAGGAGGTGATAACACGAGTGATACAAAAGATAGCTGAACTTTTTTTAGCAGAATAAAAAGCGGGCTCATCGAAAGAAAATTATATTAGCGATGAAAAAGTTAATTACATTTTCTGGATTATATTATGTGTCCTTTACTTCACGCCCTCCATTCAATCTTGTAAAACCTAATAAGGATACGATCAATAGGGTGACGGAGGACCCAGGCAATAGGTCGCAGCAAGAAGGACCCAGGGAATAGGTCGCAGCAAGAAGGACCCAGGGAATAGGTCACAGCAAGAAGGACCCAGGGAATAGGTCACAGCAAGAAGGACCCAGGGAATAGGTCACAGCAAGAAGGACCCAGGGAATAGGTCGCAGCAAGAAGGACCCAGGGAATAGGTCGCAGCAAAAAGGACCCAGGGAATAGGTCGCAGCAAGAAGGACCCAGGGAATAGGTCGCAGGGAGAAGGACCCAGGGAATAGGTCACAGCAAGAAGGACCCAGGCAATAGGTCGCAGCAAGAAGGACCCAGGGAATAGGTCACAGCAGAAGGCCAGGAATAGGTACAAGCAAGAAGGACCCAGGAATAGGTCATAAGAAGGACCCAGGGAATAGTCATCTAGCAAGAGGACCACAGGTGATAGCAAGCAAGATAGCTGACCCAGGAATAGTCACAGCAAGAGGGCCCAGGAAATAGTCAGCAGAAGAATGACCCAGGGAATTAGTGTCACAGCCCAAGAGGACAACAGTGAAAGGTCACACAAGAAGGAACCAGTGAATAGGTTGCAGCAAGAAGGACCCAGGGAATAGGTCGCAGGGAGAAGGACCCAGGGAATAGGTCGCAGCAAGAAGGACCCAGGGAATAGGTCGCAGCAAGAAGGACCCAGGGAATAGGTCACAGCAAGAAGGACCCAGGGAATAGGTCACAGCAAGAAGGACCCAGGGAATAGGTCACAGCAAGAAGGACCCAGGGAATAGGTCACAGCAAGAAGGACCCAGGGAATAGGTCGCAGCAAGAAGGACCCAGGGAATAGGTCACAGCAAGAAGGACCCAGGGAATAGGTCACAGCAAGAAGGACCCAGGGAATAGGTCACAGCAAGAAGGACCCAGGGAATAGGTCACAGCAAGAAGGACCCAGGGAATAGGTCGCAGGGAGAAGGGCGCCTCGTACGTACTCTTGGCATTTCATTTTGGCATTTCAACTTTTTTATTTATATTTCTTACTCTTTGAACTTTGTACTCGGAAGTTTTGTATGTAAGTAGTTCGTTCTGACCGTCCTGACCTTCTAGTATGTTAGGTGTAATGATGGTGATGGCTGAACCCTTGCCGCTTAACCCATAAATAGTATTCGTAATTGCACGAGAGTTTAGTTTCAGGAAAGTTTACCCATTACACCCTTGTTGTTAGTGATTAAAGGTGGTGGATAGCATAGCGTGGACCCTAATATAGAATGAAGATACGGAGTTAGTAATAATAATAATAATATAATAATAATAATAATCTTATTTCCCTAGGAGGCATATACCTACACGAAAAAAAAAGAAAAAAAAAAGGCAGGGCGATATTTTCACCAGGAAATGGACAGCAAAAATAATACAGAAAATAAATATATACATACATAGTAGGAAATGAACTTACGTACCTACTAGTAAAACAAAATATAAGGATAGCCACAGTGCAGCATAAGTGAGTGGATGATATCAGTGCAGCCATTCAAACTGTCAACAACAGAACAAATATCTCGTCTTTTGGTACAGAAGATTAAAGACCAGACATCTTTCAGAAGTTAACGAAACGTACCATAAGGACGCGATGAGCACCCTCAGTCTTTTCTCAGTCTCCCAACACGACACATCGATCAGAGGGTTCACCGACCACGATGCCAACCACCCTAAAGCTTAATGAGAACAAGGTAATCCCACCATTGCACCATTTACCTGCCTTATTATCGGTAACCCACTCTGACTACCCCATTCCCTCCATCCCCCCGTGCCAGGTAACCCCTTGACCCCTTTCAACCCACTCCCCATGCCAGATAACCCACTGAACCCCTTTCCACCCCACTCCCCATGCCAGATAACCCACTGAACCCCTTTCCACCCCACCCCCCATGCTAGGTAACCCACTAACCCCTTCCACCCCACCCCTCTTCCCCCTCACCCCTCAGCCAGGTATCCCACTGAACCCTTTCCCCCCCCCTCCCCTCAGCCAGGTCCCCTCAACCCCCCCCCCCCCCCCCCAGTGATGTAGTTGATTCAATTCCCGACGTTTCCCGATGGCGTTCTAATGACCAAAATGACCGTGTTTGTCATAACGGCGTGTTTTATCCTACAGCTCTATTTGTACACTCATGCGTGTGTTTGTCTTTGCCTGGCCACTTCGCTCCATTATCTCGCGCTGATGTGTGGTGGGCCGGCAGTTTCCGGTGGCTCGGCGCTACTACCTATTCCAGATATAACCTATTTTACACGTAAGAGTGGGAAAACCAAATCATGTCTGGATACACACACACACACACACACACACACACACACACGCACACACACACACATACACACACACAAAAAAAAAAATTACACACTACTCTCTCTCTCTCTCTCTCTCTCTCTCTCTCTCTCTCTCTCTCTTCTCTCTCTCGTGAAATTGGTCCTATATTCTATGGGCGGATAGCGTTCGTTTGCTAGATTTGATAGGTTACGCGGTATTGAGAGAGAGAGAGAGAGAGAGAGAGAGAGAGAGAGGAGAGAGAGAGAGAGAGAGAGAGAGAGAGAGAGAGAGAGAGAGAGAAGAGAGTGTGACAGACAGAGAGAGAGAGAGAGAGAGAGAGGAGAGAGTGTGACAGACAGAGAGAGAGAGAGAGAGAGAGAGGAAGAGAGAGAGAGAGAGGAGAGAGACGAGAGAGAGAGAGAGAGAGAGAGAGAAGAGAGAGAGAGAGAGAGAGAGAGAGAGAGAGAGAGAGGGATATTCACTGGCCTTGTCAATATCATTATGTCTATTAGTTATCGAGTGTGAGTAAGCATTGAGCTATAGTGATGTGATGGCTGAACACACCATCAATATTCCCATCATCATTTCATCAATCATTACGTTTATGTCATAATGGTTTAGGTCCGACCTCAACGAATATTAGTTTTCAGCTAAAAATATATTGGTAGCAAGTTTTTTTCTTTTCTATTTCACATTTGTTTTTTTGTTTTTTGTTTTTTTATTTATTTTTTATTTTTTTATTTCACATTTTGTTTCTTTTTTTATATTATTTTTTTCTATCCCATTTTGTTGCAGTATTAATGTCAAATTCCCGTTTAAACTACCTCATTAATAGCATGATTATGTTGTGGTGATTACATGCATGGCTTATTATAATCACCAATATCATCATCGGTAATTTAACTTTGCAAAGGTTTTTTTTTTCCGATCGTAGGTGACGTTTTTTTATCAGATATTCGTAATCATTTATCATTTTTAAAATTATAATCACCAATATCATGATCATTAATGTGACTTTGCAAAGGTATTCTCTTTATTTTCTGGTCGTAAGGTGAAGTTTTTGTTAAATATATACGTATATTCAATTACCTATTCGTATTTATGCAAAGCTTTTACTTTACGGGTGAGCTTTATGCCAAAACGAATTTTATGTTGTATGTATTCAATGTGACAATAAAGTTATCTTATCTTATCTTATCTTATCTTATGTTTTCTCTCTTTTTTTTCTAGTCGTAAGATGTTTTTATTAAATATTACGCATTCAATAATCTGTTTTTACTATATATTTATGAACAAATTCTTACTTTTACCATTTTTCTCCAAGCCTTGATACAGCAAGCCGTGTCTGTTTGGCGTCCACTATTTTATCGCGTCAGAATTAGTCTCCTAAAATTTAATCACTCATCTCGAAATTGACGTGGAATAATAACATAACTCAGCGAGAGAGAGAGAGAGAGAGAGAGAGAGAGAGAGAGAGAGAGAGAGAGAGAGAGAGAGAGAGAGAGAGAGAGAGAGAGAGAGAGAGAGAATAACCAAGAGGTGCCCATTAATATAGACTATAGTCTAGTGTACCGCATGTGATACCTTGCTATATATTACTCTGGGATAAACTAACACCACCACCACCACCACCACCACCACTATCACCATCATCACCACCACCACCACCACCACCACTATCACCATCATCACCACCACACCACCACCACCCCCACCCCCACTATCATCACCAGCACCACTATCACCACCACCACCATCATCTACAAGGGCTCGGGTTCGTATACATAGAGCCAATAACATTACACTTTTATTTACGAGTCAACATAATTAACTTTCATGAACGAGGGGTCAGAAAGGGGACGCTATTGGACTTACAAACAGGGAAAGTTATTGAGAACTGATTGTAGTCTTTGTTTTAAGTCAGACGGTGGTTTCTGTGGCTGGTCAAAGTTTGTAGTGATGAGACGTGTTGTGGAAGAGATTATGGTGAGTGATAGGTGAAGAGAGGGAAGGGATAGATATAGGGGAAGAGAGGGAAGGGATAGATAGAGGGAGGGAAAGAGAGAGAAGGGATAGATAGAGAGGCTTGGAAAGGGAGAGTGAGGAACAGATGGAAGGAATAGAAGGGAATACTATTGTGAGAAGATGAGAGGAGATAGAGTAGGGAGAAGAGAGAGAGAGAGAGAGAGAGAGAGAGAGAGAGAGAGAGAGAGAGAGAGAGAGAGAGAGAGAGAGAGAGAGAGAGAGAGAGAGAGAGAGAGAGAGAGAGAGAGAGAGAGAGAGAGAGACGAGAAGGAGCGAGAGAGAGAGAGAGAGAGAGAGGAGAGAGAGAGAGAGAGAGAGAGAGAGAGAGAGAGAGAGAGAGAGAGAGAGAGAGAGAGAGAGAGAGAGAGAGATTTCACCTGGATTAGAAAGGAAATATCAATTCTTTCTTTTTTCTTGCATACTTAAAGACATTATGAAACACAGAACCGAGATTCATAAAGTTCGTAGAGTCCCTTCAATGCATAGGGACTGGCAACTATAGCGGGCTTTGTATTACCCATTTTTGTTGTGCCCTTGGCCAGATCCCTGTGATGTAAAAAAAAAAAAAAAAAAAAAAAAAAAAAAAAAAAAAAAAAAAAAAAATTTCAATTGAATACTGACATTCTAATTCATTCTTTTCCGTCTTTTTTCTTTTTCAATTCATTTCAATCTTTTTGTTTGCCATTCCAATTACTCATTTCTTTTTAAAATTTCCTTTCTTGTCAATAAATTTTTCACATTATTTCTTTCTACAGAAACGTAAAGCTTAAATATTTAGGTACTCATCTGAATTTTTTCTCGTTCTTGAGGAAAAAATTGCGTTTGGATCTAATTAGCAAAGAAATTAAGGTGCGTCCAGGTGCAAGCGTTACCACGACGTCCTGCTGGGAAGGAAATTTACCTGCGTTATGACAGATGGATAGGCGGGTACGGTGGCAGGTGCTATAATGCAGTACCCATGCAGGAGGAACGTAGGTAATTATAATGCTGTACCCAGGTGGAATGTAGGTAATGCAGGTAGGTGGGTGGAGTGGCAGGTGGAATGTAGGTAATGCAGGTAGGTGGGTGGAGTGGCAGGTGGAATGTAGGTAATGCAGGTAGGTGGGTGGAGTGGCAGGTGGAATGTAGGTAATGCAGGTAGGTGGGTGGAGTGGCAGGTGGAATGTAGGTAATGCAGGTAGGTGGGTGGAGTGGCAGGTGGAATGTAGGTAATGCAGGTAGGTGGGTGGAGTGGCAGGTGGAATGTAGGTAATGCAGGTAGGTGGGTGGAGTGGCAGGTGGAATGTAGGTAATGCAGGTAGGTGGGTGGAGTGGCAGGTGGAGTGTAGGTAATGCAGGTAGGTGGGTGGAGTGGCAGGTGGAATGTAGGTAATGCAGGTAGGTGGGTGGAGTGGCAGGTGGAGTGTAGGTAATGCAGGTAGGTGGGTGGAGTGGCAGGTGGAATGTAGGTAATGCAGGTAGGTGGGTGGAGTGGCAGGTGGAATGTAGGTAATGTCTCCGAGCTGACACGTACTCGATAATGATACAACATATATTCTTAAACATATTGTTCTTAAATATGGTGCAGTTACTCCTTGTTGCTATTTTGACTCGTGTAGATATGTGTACAAGTATGAAAAATGTAACAACCAGTCCCGGTCTACCCTAGTCGTACAGGATTAAATATATATCTAGCTACATATACAAACCTGACATCAGCACTGCCTGCCACGGTGACTATGTAGGCAGGTATACATGAGTCAGTAATTAACTTTGGGTTCACCACAGGTAGGTCACGCCTCACTAATCTTTTGTCCTTCCACGGGAAATTGGATGAGGCGGCAGATAATCACGGCCATTAGGGTACGAGTATAATGTACCTTAATTTGGGTTAAAGTGTTTGATCGATTATCTCATCAAAGACTCTTCGATAGGATAGATGCTTATGGAATGGAAGGTAAAATTTGTTTATGGGTTAAAGCGTCGATTACTTGTAGGGGAAAGCTTGTTTAGGCTAATGATGAGAAATATGACAGCAGCTCCGTCACTAACTAGCACCCCCCCCCGTCTCCTTCCCCCCTTTAACCCTACACAAGTCTATCATTACTCATCATCTGCATTAATGATATGAACTCCAGGATAAGTAGAATAGTACATTAGTAGACTACCAGATAACGCCAAGATAAGACGACTGGTTCAAAACACGTCTGATTCGGTCATGACGCTAAGGTGTTATAATTACGTATGGTCTTAATTTTCTATATGAGTGGAGAGCAAAGTGCTATGTGCAATGTAACAGAGGCAAATTTAGTGTATTTAGAGATGGGACAAAAATAAAAACATCCCCATTTCATACCTGCTCTTTAAAATACGCATAAATATAAATATAACCTGCCTAGTATCGGCAGGTCAAATTGTAAATGAGGCCTTGGAGTACTAATAACTTCTAATCTTCGACCCAGGGAGCAGCTCATTACTGCCGGGAGCCGATCAAACAGAATTAGGCTTTATCATTAAAAAGAGTGATCAATAGGGGCGCCGAGGCTGATCTAAATCTCTGACTATTCATTGTAATCTAGGAAAATCAAGGCTATGGTGCATTACTTTCCCATCCATGCGAGTTATTCAGGATTTAGGACTTAGAAGGGTACAACAAAAATTGAAATGCTCAAAAATATGATGGATCCAGGTTGACATGATTAAGATTGAGAGAGAGAGAGAGAGAGAGAGAGAGAGAGAGAGAGAGAGAGAGAGAGAGAGAGAGAGAGGAGAGAGAGAGAGAGAGAGAGAGAGAGAGGAGAGAGAGAGAGAGAAGAGAGAGGAGAGAGAGAGAGAGAGAGAGGAGAGAGAGAGAGAGAGAGAGAGAGAGAGAGAGAGAGAGAGAAAAACACTGACAAGACAGGACAATAAAGATAAACAGACAGACGGTTTTAAGATACACATTTACAATATTGATACGTCTCACATCATCTAATATCTTCTGACGGACGTACAAGGTTCACCGATCATGCGATTTAGAGCCAATCACTGTTTTCAATGACGTCTTACCTAAAAGATATGTTGTGGTTTTGTCTGCAACATTTTTCTTCCTCTACCTTCCTCCTGAAAAGTGTCCTCAACCTGCGGGCGAGGCAGATATTGGCCCTTGATAACAGGCGATAGAGAGGAGGCGGACTGGAGAGCGGTATGACGAGTCGGTGAAGTCTGCACAACAGCACGAGAGAAGTGAAGGTATAAGTAGGGGAAATTGACAGGCTTGGGAGCTTATGTCATAGTGGCTTTTCTGTGAACTCATTAGCTGCGAACACTGCACTTAGAACTCTCTTGGCAGAATAATAGTTAGTTTTGTGAGTCTGAAGGTTTACTATGGTGCGATTTTTTACTTTTTTACTTTCGTCTTGCAGGGTCAAAAAAAGGGGAAGGGTCTTTTGCAGGGTTAAAAAAAGTAAAAAAATAATAAAAAAGGAGGGGGGGGGGCATTATTGTTGCCTTTCACTTCAAACTGATGCTCTATATACACGAGTAAACATATCTTTACCGCCAAAAACCTGCTCTCATTTTTTAGTACCATGACACTTATCACAACAGAAAAGTTCACTTACATGCTGCTGTATTTCATGATGACATAAAGATTTCTCTGATATATTCAACGTGTACCTGCAGGTATTCTCTGTTATTTACTATTCAACGTGTACCCTACCCTAAAGGTCTTGTCCGTTATTTACAACCCTCGGAGACTCGCCTCGTAACGCCTCCATCCCTCTGGAGTTAAGAACATAAGAACATAAGAAAATAAGGAAGCTACAAGAGGCCGCGAGACCTACATGAGAGTTGACGTATAATAATTTCATAGGAACCAGATGGGAGCTCAGTGTTATTTGTTTATTTTATTACCTTATCATTATTTATAAGAGCATAAGAACCTAAGAAAATAAGGAAGCTACAAGAGGCCGCGAGACCTACACGTGGTTCTTCCTGTGTTATATCCTTCCAGTAGTTCCTTTAGTTATATCTATACTTTATTTACTTTATAATATCACTTTCACTCGTAAGGCAACGTTCATTTTTTGTCCTCTACTGGTGTGTCCAAAGGTGGGAACAGTAACTACAAGCCGTAGAATTCGTTTTGTTGTGGGATTTTTAACGTTGAAGGCTATAGCGCCAGTAGGCTATTTAGTATCAATCTGGAGGGACGTGATGGTTGCCCTTCGCCCCTTGGTTGGCGCAGGCTGGATTTTTTTCGTGACACCTGTGATTTTATAGGTGAAGGTCCGTTTTATGAGTAACACGCGTGCAAAGAGTAATCAACATACGCTCTTTATAAACCACAAGCCCATCATGCAACATGTCGAATCACATTAACATCAAATCTTGGTTACTATACCACATACGAAATTCAGTTGGACCATACGAGACCTTCCACACCACCACACACACCACACCACGTCAAATCCACATCATCACAAATACACCACCCACAAAATACTGCCACCATCATCACCACCACACCACACACAACCCGAAACTCCACCAACTCCTTCAACCAACCACGCCCATCATCAAGGCCATGACCACCATCCCCACCACCACACCACCATCACCATCATCAAAATTCATTACTCCACCAACTCCTCCACCACCACCACCATCATCAAAGCCTGACCATACCACACACCATCCACTCACCACCACCACCACAACACATCACCAACCACATCAAATCCACAACTCCATCCACACATCACCATCACAGGCCAGACCACCACCACACACACACCACCACCACCACCACCACCACCATCATCACAACCACATCAACTCCACCAACTCCTCCACCACCACCACCATCATCAAGGCCATGACCACCACCACCATCACCACCACCACCACCACCACCACACCATCATCACAACCACATCAACTCCACCAACTCCTCCACCACCACCACCATCATCAAGGCCATGACCACCACAACCATCACCACCACCACTCACACAACCACATCAACATCCCACTCAACTCACACTCCTCCACCACCACCACCATCATCAAGGCCATGACCACCACCACCATCACCACCACCACCACCACCACCACCACCACCACCCCAAATGCCACTACTACAACCCCCACAGCAGGTATTGTGTGAATGTCACGCTGACCTTCATCATTGGAGTCCCCAGGTAGTAGGTTCGCCTCTGCCAGGTTAATATTACATACCTGTGAACGAAAGCATCCCTGGTATGGGGAGATGAAGAGAGAGAGAGAGAGAGAGAGAGAGAGAGAGAGAGAGAGAGAGAGAGAGAGAGAGAGAGAGAGAGAGAGAGAGAGAGAGAGAGAGAGAGAGAGAGAGAGAGAGAGAGAGAGAGAGAGACAAACACACACAACAGACAGACAGATCAATAGCAAGGTTATGTCCAGTGTATCCAATTTTATATCCTGAGATTATTATGACAACAGAATCCAATTAATTTTTTAAGAGGGATAACTGTGGCTGCGGGTGTGTGTGTGTGTGTGTGTGTGTGTGTGTAGTGTGTGTGTGTGTGTGTGTGTGTGTGTGTGTGTGTGTGTGTGTGTGTGTCTGTCTGTGTGTCTGTCTGTCTGTGTGTGTGTGTAAACGCGAGCATGTATGCAGAATATAGATTGAATTAAATTCCTTTTCACTTCGGTGCTATGTACACAACCTTGCATGCACAAGTAAGGAGCAAGGAGGGCGTGTGTGGGGTCATAAAGAAGTAATGAGGGAAATAATTATGAGCATACAAACCTGCACAAGAAGCACATATTAATTACATTTGTGAATATACTAATGGCTTTCTGAGGGAGGAGCGACTCTTAAAATAGTGGCGCAAAATAAAAACGAAGACGTCAATGTAATAAAAAGTAAGAAAATCAATGTGAGGTCTTCATTATTTTAGTGGGTGGGTGGGTGGGTGGGTGGGTGGGTGGGTGGGTGGGTGGGTGGGTGGGTGGTGGGGTGGGTGGTTGGGTAGGGTAGGTGTTGGGTGGGTGGGTGGGTGGGGGGGGTGGTGATGTGGTGTGGGTGGGTGGGTGGGTGGGTGGTGTGGGTGGGTGGGTGGGGGGGTGGGTGGGGGGGGGTGTGGGTTTGGGGGGTGGGGTGGGTGGGTGGGGGGTGTGTGTGGTGGTGTGGGTGGGTGGGTGGGTGGGTGGGTGGGTGGGTGGGTGTTGGTGGGTGGTGTGGGGTGGGGTTGGGTGGGTGTGGTGGGTGGGTGGTTGGGTGGTGGGTGGGTGGGTGGTGTGGGGGTGGGTGGGTGGTGGGTGGGTGTTGGGTGGTGGGTGGGTGGGTGGGTGGGGGTGGGTGGGTGTGGGGGGTGGGTGGGTGGTGGGTGGGTGGGTGGGGGGTGGTGGGTGGGTGGGTGGGTGGGTTTTGTGTGGGGTGGGTGGGTGGGTGGGTGGGTGGTGGTGGGTGGGGTGGGTGGTGTGTGTGTGGTGTGGGTGGGTCAAGTGGGTACATAGGCCGGATCCTGCTTGTCTATTACAGAGCTAATGGGGAACCCGGCAACTCATTTTCCAAAATACATGTCCTCGTTGCTTTCTTTCTTTCTGTCTTTATTACCTGTATTAAGAGCATTGTAAACTATTGCTTTATTCGGAAATAACGAAAGCTTTTACCGTGAATTTGCAGAGACACGTTCTTTTTATGGCCATCATGTTCTTAGCTTCATTTAGCATTGAAACGGGAAGAGTAATCAGCGTAGCACAGACACACACACACACACACACACACACACACACATACACACACACACACACACACACACACACACACACACACACACTCTCGTCTTGATTAAAAACGGATTGTTACAACTGGGTGATGTGAGTGAGACAAGGCTGGTGACAAGCTGGCAACCCACTGTGTTTAAAGGGGGAGTTACGGGCGTGGGTATGGGGGGGGGGGCATGGGTGTGGGGGTTTGGGGGTCAGGATGGGTACACGTTTACGTATATATAGGTACAAGGGACAACGCTATTCACTTGCAAATATGTGTACAGGTCTCCTTTCTTGTGCCATCAGCGAGTTCACGGCAGCGGGTGATTTGTGATTCGTTTTTCGATCTATATTTTACACTTTCCCGCAGCGTTCATGTCACGCCGACGTTTTGGAAGCTATATATTTTTCTAAAAGGTTTGGTATTTTTCACATTCGGTTTGAGTGTGGCTCCATATTTCACTTCTTTTATCCTTGTTTGTTCTTTGAATTCGTGTCTGCCTCGATATGCCAGTCAGCCAGTCTACGTTTTTTCAGTTAGTTAGACTGTCAGCATGTATATCTATCCATATACAAACATCTAGGTCTGTAAAGTTACCTGTGGGGATTTTTCTGCCACTTCAAGCAACTACATATTCGGGGTACATATGCACATATACATATACGTTTACTATATATACATACATGTCTATAGGTATATAAATATTTATGTCTATAATAATATAAGCGAAAGTGTGTCTGTCTGTGTGTGTGTGTGTGTGTGTGGTATAGGTTCCGCCCCCCGTGGCGCAAACACCTCATATGGCACATTTTTGGAATCAGGTTGACCAGGGGAAGGTCATAAGCACACTTATGAGATGATCCGATCACTTTTTTTTTTCTTTTTTTTAGCAGCCTATTAGCGAGAATTGTGAAAACTAAAGTGGGTTGCGAGAATTGAGGAAGCCTTGATGTAGGGTGATGGATAATGGGTGAGTGAATGGGTGGGGTGATGGTAATGGTGTGGGGTGATGGGTGAGTGAATGGGTGGGGGGTGATGGGTGGGGGTGGGGGTGGGTGATGGGTGAGGGAATGGTGGGGGGTGATGGTATGGTGAGTGAATGGGTGTGTGGTGATGGGTAAGGGGTGAGTGAATGGGGGGGGGGTGATGGGTAATGGGTGAGTGAAAAGGGGGGGGGGTGATGGGTAATGGGTGAGTGAATGGTGGGTTTTTGGGGATGGGTAATGGGTGAGTGAATGGGTGGGGGGTGATGGGTAATGGGTGAGTGAATGGGTGGGGGGTGATGGGTAATGGGTGAGTGAATGGGTGGGGGGTGATGGGTATGGTGAGTGAATGGGTGGGGGTGATGGGTAATGGGTGAGTGAATGGGTGGGGGGAATACATACATTCTACATCTATGATTTCAGGAAAGTTAAAAGGGGCTATCTGGAGAGTCCATGTTTGGTGGGCCGAAGGGCCCACCAATAGCCCTCCGCAGGAGCTAGCCAAAAAGTCCCCCCGGTGGGCGGCTTTGCGGCTAGTATGCAATAAAAGTCTAAGGATGGAAGATAAAAGCCTACACTCGCTATAGGCTCGAACATAAGGAAAAAAAAACGTATGTATGGGATGAGTTCGTGGGGGTTGTGCATTGTTTGGTATGTCACGTGCCTGGTTGTGTTTTGTGTGTGTGTGTGTGTGTGTGTGTGTGTGTGTATGTTGTGTGTGTGTTTTGTGTGGGGGGGGCTGTGCGTGTGGTGTGTGTGTGTGTGTGTTGTGTGTGTTGTGTGTGTGTGTGTGTGTGGTGGGGTGTGTGTTATTTCAAGTTCAATTTTTGCCAGTATAATTAAATACATAAGGAAAACTACAACAATAATGCATAATTAAGAATGGCACGGTCTGCCGAGCCAAGGCTCCCTGGCAGACAAAATAATTTATATAAGAGAATGCATAGGCATTTTTAGTTCTCTCTGTGTGTGTGTGTTGTGTTGTGTGTGTGTGTGTGTGGTGTGTGTGTGTGTGTGTGTGTGTGTGTGTGTGTGTGGTGTGTGTGTGTGTGTGTGTGTTGTGTGTGTGTGTGTGTGTGTCGTGGTTGTGGTGTGTGTGTGTGTGTGTGTGTGTGTGTGTGTGTGTGTGTCGTGTGTTGTGGTGTGTGTGTGTGGTGTGTGTGGGTGTGTGTGTGTGTGGTGTGGTGTGTGTGTGTGTGTGTGTGGGTGTGTGGGGGTGTGTGTGTGTGTGTGTGTGTGTGTGTGTGTCATGATGTGCTTCCCCATTGTGTACTCAGAGGGTTTGTGTGGCCGTGTCTTTGTCTTCCGTCCGGCATGCCTTCGTCTTTTGTCTACAGGATTTTTAGTTCCCTGTTTTTTGCCGAATTTGCTTTTCTGTCAGCCTCTCTTCCTACCATCTTTCTCTCTCTCTCTCTCTCTCTCTCATCTCTCTCTCTCTCCTCTACTCTTCCTCTCCTCTCTCTCTCTCTACCATCTTTCTCTCTCTCTCTCCCTCTACCATCTTTCTCTCTCTCTCTCTCTTCCTACCATCTTTCTCTCTCTCTCTCTCTTCCTCTACCATCTTTCTCTCTCTCTCTCTCTTCCTCTACCATCTTTCTCTCTCTCTCTCTTCTCTACCATCTTTCTCTCTCTCTCTTCTCTACCATCTTTCTCTCTCTCTCTCTCCTCTACTCTTTCTCTCTCTCTCCCCTCTCTCTCTTCCTCTACCACTTTCTCTCTCTCTCTCTCTCTCTCTCTCTCTCTCTCGTCTCTCTCTCTCTCTCTCTCTCTCTCTCTCTCTCCTCTCTCACTCTCCTCTTCTCTCTCCTCTCCTCTCTCTCTCTCTCCTTCCTCTCCATCTTTTCTCTCTCTCTCTCTCCTTCCACTACCATCTTTCTCTCTCTCTCTCTCTCCTCTACCATCTTTTCTCTCTCCTCTCTCTTCCCTCTACCATCTTTCTCTCTCTCTCTCTCTCTCTCTTCCTCTCACCATCTTTCCTCTCTCTCTCTCTCCTCTCTCTCTCTCTTCTCTCGCTCTCTCTCATTCTCTCTCTCTCTCCTCTCTCTCTCTCTCTCTCTCTTCTCTCTCTCTCCTCTCTCTCTCTCTCTTCCTCTACCACTTCTCTCTCTCCTCTCTCTTCTCTCCTCTTTCTTCTCTCTCTCATCTCTCTCTCTCTCTTCTCACCCTCTTTCTCTCTCTCTCTCTTTCCTCTACCATCTTTCTTCTCTCTCTCTTCCTACCATTCTTCTTCTCTCTCTCTCTCTCTCTTTTCTTCCTCTACCATCTTTCTCTCTCTCTCTCTCTTCCTCTACCATCTTTCTTCTCTCTCTCTCTTCCTCTACCCTCTTCTCCTCTCTCTCTCTTCCTCTACCATCTTTCTCTCTCTCTCTCTCTCTCTCTTTCCTCTCTCTTCTCTCTCTCTCTCTTCCTCTACCATCTTCTCTCTCTCTCTCTTCCTCTACCTCTTTCTCTCTCTCTCTCTTCCTCTTCCTCTCTCTTCTCTCTCTCTCTCTCTCTCTCCCTCCTCTTCTCTCTCTCTTCTTCCTCTCTCCTCTCTCTCTTCTCCCTCCACCTTTCTTTCTTCTCTCTCTTCTCTCTCTCCTCACCTCTTTCTCTCCTCTCTCTCTCTCTCTCTCTCTCTTCTCTCTTCTCTCCTCTTTCTCCTCCTCCTCCATTCTCTCCCTTCTCTCTCTCTTCTCTCTCTCTCTCTCTCTCTCTTCTCTCTTCTTCCACCATCTTTACCTTTACCATCTCTTCCTCTTCCTCCACCATTTCACCCTTGCACCCTTTCTCCCTCACAGCTTCCATCACCCTCCTCCACCGATTTCACTCTTCCACATCCCTTCCACACACACGCCAGACTCTTATCGTATCATTCATAAGTCCTCACATTCCTTTACTCTCTCTTCCTCCACCATCTTTCTCTTTCTAACCTTTCCTCCTAATTTCGGTTTTCAATTCCTTTCTATTTTTCTCTCTTACACTGGTTTTTTTTCCCAACTTTTCTGTCACCTGTCCTTCCTCTCTTTCTTGTAATCCATCTTCTTGTCTCTCTTTGTTCATTTTTCCTTCTGGTCTTCCTCTTTCCCCTACTCTACTCACTTCACTCCTCTCCTCCTCACTCACTACTCATCACTCACTCACTCACTCACTCACTCACTACCCCTCACTCATCACTCACTATCCTCACTCCACTCACTCACTCCCTCTCATCTCCTCACTCACTCACCTCATCACTCCTCTCACTCCTCACTCACTCACTCACTCACTCCTCTCACCACTCACTCACTCACTCATCTCACTCCTCACTCACTCACTCACTCTATCCTCACTCACTCACCTCTTCTCTCTCTCTCTCTCTCTCTCTCTCTCTCTCTGTATATCATTTTTTTGTGTATGTGTGTGTGCATGTGTGGTGTGGGGGGAATTTCGTGTGTGTGTGTGTTGTGTGTGTGGGTGTGTGGGTGTGTTGTGTGTGTTGTGTGGTGTGGGTGTGTGTGTGTGTGTGTGGTGTGGTGTGTGTGTGTGTGTGTGTGCATGGTGTGTGTGTTGCGGTAGGATTGCTATGGTAGCGATGCGTTAAACTCCTTGGCGGGTTGAGATTGGAGGCCGCCGCTTCACACACGCTAGCTCCCCGGCATGTGGGAGTGAGAGAAGCATCGCCTTTACTCGCAGCCAGAAATACTAGTCGCCCTATGCAAGTCTGCGTGAATTCCTGCGGTGATGAAACTGAGCCAATCTTGCACAAGGGAAAAGAGCGCAGGGTATTTAGGGGAACATATTTCAGGGAACGCAGAGAGATACGAGGTTGCAAAAACGAAGAGAACTCGGGAGAAGACGCCCTAATGGAAGAGGAGGAGGACTTGAAAATGCGTGACGTGTAGGAAATGAAGGTTATGTAGTACGTATATGTTGGTGAGGAAAACGAAGACTTATGAATGATACGATAAGAGTCTGGAGTGTATGTGGAAGGGATGTGGAAGAGTGAAGCTGGTGGTGGAGGTGGAAGGCTGTGAAGGGGTTGGGTGAGAGAGTGAAATGGAAGGTAGTAGAATAGACAGGAGGTGCATAGAAGAAAAGACAACAGTGCATGGAAGCTGAAAAGGTAAAAAGGTAACATATTAAATGAAATGTTAACAAATCTCATCTATTCATACTTTTAATTTTGTAACTTTCTCATCTGTTTTCGATGACTGAAGATGGCACTCAGCAGTCGAAACGTTTAATAAATAAAATGCTGATAGTATCAACACTAGTTACTTTTTTTTTTACAGGTATATATAGGCAATAAAATGGAGATTAACATGGTACACATTAATAAAGGGCAGGAAGGAGCATGCACAGGGAGTGATGGAGACTGTGGAGGGAATGGAATCACCTAGCACGTCCCTCTGGCGCCTCACTCACCGCCCTGTGATTATTGGCCCAGCAGCTGCAGCCGTGACCCCCTCTACCGCGGCAATTACTGTGGCCAGGCAATATTGGTGAATCCATGCGGCGCCGTAATTCGTGGTTGACAAGCCCCAATATGCCCTGACCTCATCTGAACGGCAGTGGGAGAGAATCGTCAGGAAATAGAGGAGTAAACCCATAGTCGCTTCTCCTCGCTGCAGCCATTAGGGGACAGGAGTCAATTAACAGTTATTTGTCTGCTAGTTCCGCCCGCTACTATAGTGTCCCGCGCCTCGCCATTAATTCCTGGGTGGTATAACTGAGGCACTTCACGATTACCACACTATCAATGTACCGATGAATCTGATCAGACAGTAACGAGGGGAATTAGTAGCCGATAGTGGCGAGTAATGCGATGGGCGTTCGACAGCCATGAATTTAGGGCGGGTAGTGTGAGGGATATGACGCCCGCCCACCTACCAGCCCACCACCCACCCCTGGACACTCCCGCCCACCCACTACCCACCTCCTGGACAGTCCCGCCCACCCACTACCCACCTCCTGGACAGTCCCGCCCACCCACCACCCACCTCCTAAACACTCCCGCCCACCCACCACCCACCTCATGACACTCCCCCACCCCACACCCACCTCCTGGAACACTCCCGCCCACCCACACCCACCTCCTGGACAGTCCCGCCCACCCACTACCCACCTCCTGGACAGTCCCGCCCACCCACCACCCACCTCCTAAACACTCCCGCCCACCCACCACCCACCTCATGACACTCCCACCCACCCACCACCCACCTCCTAAACACTCCCGCCCACCCACCACCCACCTCCTGGACACTCCCGCCCACCCACTACCCACCTCCTGGACAGTCCCGCCCACCCACCACCCACCTCCTAAACACTCCCGCCCACCCACCACCCACCTCATGACACTCCCACCCGCCCATCACCCACCTCCTGGACACTCCCGCCCACCCACTACCCACCTCCTGGACAGTCCCGCCCACCCACTACCCACCTCCTGGACACTCCCACCCCCCACACTACCCACCTCCTGGACACTCCCCGCCCACCCACTACCCACCTCCTGGACAGTCCCGCCCACACCACTACCCACCTCCTGGACAGTCCCGCCCACCCACCACCCACCTCCTAAACACTCCCGCCCACCCACCCACCCACCTCATGACACTCCCGCCCCCACCACCCACCTCTTGGACAGTCCCGCCGTCAGGAAGGTTCCGTGCCTCACTCCTACCAATTTCCTTCTGCTTTGTGAATCCACCTTGAGTAGGATTCCGTCGCGGGATTAGACTCCATTCAGCCACACACGCTCGCAGGCAATGGAGGGACGAGGATTTCCCCCCAATTTTACGACCATATTACGTGTGTCACCTTTAGTAGCTGTGCGATTTGCGGGGTCGTTCAGGCATTACTGGAATTCAATAACGACTTGCTATATCGTCCCTCTCACCTCCCTCCCTTTGCATAGCGGATCCAGGTGTACGGATATATATAGTCACCGCACGCTAAGCTGGCGAAAATTGGGCCCTTCACTCCCCATTTCCGAACGCACGGGATTGGCTGAGGTGTTGGGTGTTGGGTGAGAATGCCTTACTCCAAGTTCCGCCCTAAAGCCCCAACACCCAACACCTCAGCCAATCCCGTGCGTTCGGAAGGGGGAAGTAAGTGATGGGGCCCAATTTTCGCCAGCTTAACGTGCGGCATGCGACATATATATACACAGGGTTATCGGTACAGGTGATCACAGGCCTACATTCGCCCTACAGGTAAAGAGATAATTGGCTGTCAACATTTAGTCCACAGTCAGGTGGGACAAAGGCCTCATCTGTTCTCTATTACCTGAATACATCCAAGGACGATGCTCACTTTTGTGCCCTTTTTTTGTATTGCATAACGTTTTGTTTCATTTTTTATTTTGTGTTGATCCTCTGTTGGCATTTTAACAAAACTTTTACTGTCATTTAAACTAGATCGTGATAGCATTTTGGTTTTGCTTTACATGACATCTGGTTTTTTTTTTGGTTTTCTTGAAGGGCTGGTCGTATCTTAACTTAATGCACAACGGCTATTCTGTAGTGACGGATAAGAAAATGACAAAATATTCACCTTCAGCTAATTTAATTATCTATCACGTTCATATAAAATTTCTTCAACCATTTATTATGTAACAAAATGCAAACCCACAGGTCGCCGGTGAAAAGTCTGCCTGTGTCGAAGTGTTGTCATTTCAATTCCAGACCCCAGATTAGTATTGCACAACCTCTCCGTTTTGTGATAATCTGTAATAATTGAAAACACACGCGTGGGTTCCCATTGCTAACAGGCTGCGTCTAGACTGTGGTTGTGGCTAGACTGTGGTTGTGGCTAGACTGTGGTTGTGGCTAGACTGTGGTTGTGGCTAGACTGTGGTTGTGGCTAGACTGTGGTTGCGGCAAGACTGTGGTTGTGGCTAGACTGTGGTTGCGGCTAGACTGTGGTTGTGGCTAGACTGTGGTTGTGGCTAGACTGTTGTTGTGGCTAGACTGTGGTTGTGGCTAGACTGTGGTTGTAGGCTAGACTGTGGTTGTGGCTAGACTGTGATTGTGGCTAGACTGTGGTTGTAGCTAGACTGTGGTTGTGGCTAGACTGTGGTTGCGGCTAGACTGTGGTTGTGGCTAGACTGTGGTTGTAGCTAGACTGTGGTTGTGGCTAGACTGTGGTTGTGGCTAGACTGAGGTTGTAGCTAGACTGTGGTTGCGGCTAGACTGTGGTTGCGGCTAGACTGTGGTTTGCGACTAGACTGTGGTTGTGGCAAGACTGTGGTTGGGCTAGACTGTGGCGGACTGACTGTGGTTCGTGCAGACTGTGGTTGCGGCGGAACTGTGGTTGTGGCTAGACTGTGGTTGCGGCATAGACTGTGGTTGGGCTAGACTGTGGTGCGTGGTTGGTGGGCTAGACTGTGGTTGGGCTAGACTGTGGTTGCGGCAGACTGGGTTGTGGCTAGACTGTGGTTGGGCTAGACTGTGGTTGTGGCTGAGACTGTGGTTGTGGCTAGACTGTGGTTGTGCTAACTATGGTTGCGGCTACACTGTGGTTGCGGCTGGACTGTGGTTGTGGCTAGACTGTGGTTGGCTAGACTGTGGTTGTGGCTAGACTGTGGTTGTGACTAGACTGTGGTTGTGGCTAGACTGTGGTTGTGGCTAGACTGTGGTTGTGGACTAGACTGTGGTTGTGACTAGACTGTGGTTGTGGCTAGACTGTGGTTGTGGCTAGACTGTGGTTGCGGATAGACTGTGGTTGCGGCCAGACTGTGGTTGCGGATAGACTGTGGTTGTAGCTAGACTGTGGTTGCGGATAGACTGTGGTTGCGGCTAGACTGTGGTTGCGGCGAGACTGTGGTTGCGGATAGACTGTGGTTGCGGCTAGACTGTGGTTGCGGATAGACTGTGGTTGCGGCTAGACTGTGGTTGCGGATAGACTGTGGTTGCGGCTAGACTGTGGTTGCGGATAGACTGTGGTTGCGGATGGACTGTGGTTGCGGATAGACTGTGGTTGCGGCTAGACTGTGGTTGCGGATAGACTGTGGTTGCGGCTAGACTGTAGTTGCGGCTGGACTGTGGTTGTGGCGAGACACAGAAAGCCTCCAACGCGACAGTGACAGACAGAGCTGGGAGTAAGGCGGAAGGTTCTAATAGAGTTAATAGTGCAGCGCAAGGACTAGAATCTGCAGCAACGTATTTGTATTCACGGAATTCAACTCACATCTCCATCGCATATTTTCCGAAATATTCACACTAAGCCCAAGCTTCACCCAGAATTATAAAAGAGGAGATTTGAATCGCCGCAGTAAAAAAAAAATGAATATGGAGTCTGAAAAAGCTGGTGAGTTGTTCGTGTTTTGCTTTTGTTGAATGTGAACTGGAGTGTTAAAACTGATTTTGCACTAATTTGCTGCCTGCATGTGTATTGCCTTTTGTATTCAAGCATTTGTGTGTGTGTGTGTGTGTGTGTGTGTGTGTGTGTGTGTGTGTGTGTGTGTGTGTGTGTGTGTGTGTGTGTGTTGTGTGTGTGTGTGTGTGTGTGTGTGTGTGTGTGTGTGTGTGTGTGTGTGTGTGTGTGTGTGTGTGCAACAATAATCATAAAGAATATCAACAACGATAATAATAATAGTAACCACAATAGGACAAGTAACAATGATAATGATGATAATGTCAGAAATAAATAAAAATATAATGACGATGACGACAATGCTTTTACTATCATTATTATATATATTACCTGTGTGTGTGTGTGGGGGGGGGGGGGTCTGTGGGGGGTGTGTGGTGTGGTGGTGTGTTGTGTGGGTGTGGTGTGTGTGTGTGTGTGTGTGTGGGTGTGTGTGTGTGTGTTGTGTGTGGGTGTGGTGTGTGTCTGTGTGTGTGGGGGTGTGTGTGTGGGTGTGTGTGTGTGTGTGTGTGGGTGTGTGGGTGTGTGGGTGTGTATGTGTGTGGGTGTGGGTGGGTGAGATAGCATTGCCTTTCCCCCGTTCCTTCTACCTTGCACTTACATGAGATTAAAAAAATAATCCCAAAAGATATCCCAAATTAAGATTAGCACGGACATAACCCCAAACAGTAATGAGTCCCAAAAACAGGTTCAAAACACGTATGCGACACCGTAATGCGCTTGCCATTTCCTTGCACACCAACTTTCCCTATTACGCCTCGAATCAGTACATCTCCCAATTTCCTCTACCCGAACTTTTTTTTTTTTTGCCATCACTGATTAGATCTGCTCAGGTAGCTCTTAAAGTTGGACTCTCGGAAAACATCTCTCTCTCTCTCTCTCTCTCTCTCTCTCTCTCTCTCTCTCTCTCTCTCTCTCTCTCTCTCTCTCTCTCTCTCTCTCTCATATCTCTCTTGCCATATCTCTCGTCATATCTCTCTTGTCATATCTCTCTGTTGTCATATCTCTCTCGTGTCATATCTCTCTGCTGCCTTATCTCTCTCTCTTGCCTTATCTCTCTTATCTTACCTCGCTCTTATCTTATCTCTCTCCTATCTTATCTCTCTCTTATCTATGACTTATCTCTCTCTTATCTTATCTCTCCTATCTATGACTTATCTCTCTCCTATCTTATCTCTCTCTTATCTCACTTCTCCTAGAAATAGCATGCAACATGAAATATCTTACAATGATCATTTTAAAGAAGAACGCCGCCACTTTCCTTATTTTTGTCTTTCTGATTGTTGTAATTGATACTTGTAATTGATACTTAAAATGCCTTTTATGTCAGATTCATGCCTTTAATGCTAATTGTTTTTCTTTCAATTCAGTGAAATGCAATAACATGGACAAATACTTCCAATCTTTTTATCTTTTTCTTACATGAACTTTAGCAGCCTAGGGCCACAGTATCTGTTTTCAATAATGCCCTTATCTGCATGCTGTGGGCGGCAGGTGTTTGCCTAACTGAGCCATCTGCCGCCATCTGCTGCCACCTC
>JACEEZ010007455.1:357500-362500 GCA_016584305.1 Chionoecetes opilio
CCTCTGACCGCCCATCGACCTCCCCTCCTCTGGCCAAGGGAAGGAAACTGATGGACGAGACGCTCGGTGAGATAAAAAAAAAAAAAAAAAAAAAATAATAAATAAAAAATAATTAAATAAATATAACTTTCGATTTTCTAGCTGGGGTGTTTCATAGCTCAGTGTAAGGTGTTGGGTTTTTGCGTCAGGAAAAGGATTGCTCATTCCCCCACATGTACAGTTACGGCAAGTTGACCAGCTCAAAGAGACGGTGGCAAACGCTCTAGGGTTGGTTCGGGCCTCTCCCTCTGGCCAAAGTAACGATAGGGCAGACTGAGGTCTCAGTGGATCCCCCCGCCATCCCCCCCAGACCTCCCCCCCCCGCCCTGTCACCCCCCCCACCCCCTCCCCGCACCTCCTCCCTAGCCTGGCCCAGGGGAATGAACTGTGATGAGAGTACCCCCCCAACTCCCCCCACCCCTCTGAGCCCAGACCTCCCTCGGTCTGCAAGTAAGTAATTATAGTAAGGGGATATCTTGAGATAAAAGAAATGTAAAAAAAGAAAAAGTAAAAAATAAAAGAATGGTTTTAAAAAATAAATAATAACATTAATGGGTGGGGTTTGAAAGGTTTTAAAAGGTGGTAAATGGTTTTTTATTATGGTCGTGATCCAGATTGGTTGGTAGTCAAGTGATGACATGTATATTTACAAAGTGATTTTGATAATACAAATTTTAAAGGATGAATTCGTAAGTTCTCCAATATGGTCGTTTGAAGTTTTCGTATTGAGTTACTGTATTTGTTTATGTACAAATTTCCCGCCAGACCTGGCTCCCAGCGTTCATAGCCGTGACCCTCATAATGGGGCCTAGCCATACCCAAGGGTTTTTTGACGCCTTTTGTAGTATAAAATATAAATTAATAAATAAATAACTATAGGGATTTTTGTAAGATTATAAAAATTTAAAAAAAATCCAAGGATACCAATAAAAAAAGTAAATAATATAAAAGAGTATAATAATATAATATAAATTAATGACCAAACCTTTTTACAAGGTAATTTTATTTATAAGGATATGATTATCGTTAATAATTTGTTATATTAATTAAAATATTATTTCAACTTATTTGTTATTGTCTCTCTCGTCTATATTGTGTGTTTGTTGTTCTGTGTTTGTTGTTGTATATTATGTTTTTTTGTGTTGTGTGTGTGTGTTTTTTTTATGTATTTGTATGTTTGATGCGTGTTGTGTGTTGAGTGTTTATGGCGTTTGGTGTTTGATGTGCTGGTCATAGTTTTGTTGATGTTTGTTTTGTGTATATGTGTTTGACCACTCTAACTTGTTTGTGGATTGACACACTATACTAGTATAACCAAGTTTGATGCTGTTTAAGTTATATAAAATTAAATATTATAATCAGTATATATATAAGTTAATAGATTATGAATAAGAGATGTAATCAATTATCCCCTTTTTAATGGTTAAATTATATATAAAATTTTCAATCAATTAAAGTAAATTATTATTAATGAAAAAATATGTTGTTTACGAGTGTTGTTGTTTCTGGTGCCTGTTGGTGTGTGTTGTGTGTACAATCTCCCTATCACTGGTGACCAAACACCAGAACATTGTCTGTGCAGAAAGAAAAATTTAAGATAGAGGATATTGTCAGTGATGAATGAGTTTTTTGATTTTAGAAAGTATAACTATAATGACAATTTTCAACAGTTGACAAGAAATTTTGGAATTCTGTTTTTACTGTTTTACAACGTTGTAGATCTTGTGACTAACCACACTTACATTTGAACTTTTCATCCCCATCCGTGGGAAAGATCTTTTTCGACTTTCCTATATTAAAGTCCCGATCTTGCACAAAGTGACGACGATTGGCAACTTTCACACTAATTTACCACCCTATTTTTGTGAAATTTTCCCAAATTTATAATCCCGAGTTAATTTTTTTTTTTATAAATCTACGCTTTTCCAGTTTTAAATCTACGCCTGCATAATGTCTTGCTGTAAAAGGGGAATTCACAACACAACATATATGAAAATCCGCTTGAGATACAGCATTTCAGATTTATTTGTTACAGTATTACAAGGATTTTTTTTTTTTTACGTTGAAGCCGTATAGTAAGAAGTATATTTATGTCTATATTTATGTCAACATACTTTACATGAGAAAGGTACGACGTGTATGCGATGATTCTTGAATTATATAAATACAGATATAGCTTTTCAGAGTTAAGTTCGCTGCAGTGTTGTTGTCGTTTCGTATTATTTTTCTGGTTTATTTTCCTGCGAACTTGCTAAACGCAGCCTCAACCCCCCACCCCCCCCACCCACGCACGTTGGTTTGAATGGTATAGGATTTGAACACTACACCTTGCTTCCTCTCCTCCTCCTCCTCCTCCTCCTCCTCCTCCTCCTCCTCCTCCTCCTCCTCCTCCTCTCTCTTCCTTTATTTACTATGGGAATTCCTCCTTGCTTCTTCCTTTTTCTTTTATACACTGTGGCACCTCCTCCACCTCCTTCGTAGAACCACATGTCTAACTGCTCTCTCTCTCTCTCTCTCTCTCTCTCTCTCTCTCTCTCTCTCTCTCTCTCTCTCTCTCTCTCTCTCTCTCTCTCTCTCTCTCTCTCTCTCTCTCTCTCTCTCTCTCTCTCTCTCTCTCTATCTCTCCTCTCTCTCTCTCGCTCTCTCAAGGTCATACTACTTTAAAAACGTAATCCATTTTTCTATGTACACTCCATCTTCTTCCCCTTCCTGCATCTTACCTCCTCATCTCTCCCTCCTTACATACCTTCTAATTTCCCCTTTCACGTTAACTCAAGTCCTTTATACTCCTTTTCCCTCCTTCCATCCAACAGGCTTATAGACAAACGCATTACGAGGCCGAGGGGAGAAGAGGGGAGAGGAGGGAGAGGGAATAATGAACCTTCTAAGGGAGAGGGGAAGAGAGGGGAAGAGAGAAAGTGAGAAATCGTTAACCACTTCGCACGGCAACCCAATCTCTCTTCAGTCAGCCTTTCCTCTTCAGCAACCCAATCGTCTACCTTATCCAATTCCATGTCGACGCTTTTATATCGGAATCTTTAACTATTCCCACATTCTTGTCAAGATACGTTGCTTGCTACTCTACCGCCAAGTCCCCTTAACACCCTGATGACTTTCCGCACTCTTTTCAATTTTCTTTTCAGCTCGGATACGTCGAAGAATGATATTTCGTACCCTAACAAGACGCTAGATGTGTTACGCTTTTTGTATGGATAGCCAATTAGAAGTTTATGATACCCAAGTAACCCAACACTGTCGTAATTCTTTTGATACAACCGCAGTATACGTACACAAGGAATAACAAATGATTACATGATTCTTTAGCATCACTCTGAGACTAGTAAACAGTGTACAGAATATGGATGAAATAGTTAGTCCTATACATTCCTCTACTCCTATCCTAACTAACCTTCCTCTTCTACAGCCTATAGCACCTGTAGGCTTATTATATTCCTTCATTAAACTAAACTTGACTTTAGCATCACTCTGGGACTAGTAAACAGTGTACAGAATATGGATGAAATAATAAGTCCTATACATTTCTCTACTTTATATCAAGTGACCTAAAACCACCAGTAATAAGAAATGCTGTTCAGGTCTTTCAAGTTCCTCACAGGGATTGGATATGAACAGTACTTTGTTGTTTTACATGTCAAACGTATTGATCTCGCATTCTTTAGACAGTTTTTTCCTATGTATTCTCTTTGTCCGTTTCCATCCATTTTAAGTCTTCCTTTTTCACCTTCTTCGTCTTCCTCCTCCTCTTCCTCCATCTACTTAGCATTTTCTTTTTTCAGTTTCCTTCCTTTCTTTTCTTCTTCCTTTTTCACCGTCTTCCTCTTCCTCCATCTACTTACCATTTTCTCTTTTTCTGTTTCCTTCCATTTCCTTTCTTCCTTTTTCACCTCCTTCTTCCTCTTTTTCTGTTTCCTTCCATTTCCTTTCTTCCTTTTTCACCTCCTTCTTCCTCTTTTTCTGTTTCCTTCCATTTCCTTTCTTCCTTTTTCACCTCCTTCTTCCTCTTTTTCTGTTTCCTTCCATTTCCTTTCTTCCTTTTTCACCTCCTTCTTCCTCTTTTTCTGTTTCCTTCTATTATATTTCTTCCTTGATACCTTCTTCCTCCTCTTTTTCAGTTTCCTTCCATTTCATTTCTTCCTTTTTTTTCACCTTCTTCTACTTCCTCCTCCTCCTCCTCCTCCCCCTACTTAGCATTTCACCCTCCTGCCCCCTCCTTACCTTCCCTTCTATCCACTTAACCCCGGTACTCCATCCCCTATCCACTTAACCCCGGTACTCCATCCCATTGTTATTCACTCCACGGTAGCGATAGCAGTCATTAGCCACTCCACGCGATGGCCTGTTGACAAGACTCCAATAACAAACTGAGGACCTGATGGTGATATGCAACACGAGCACCACGCATCGGCTCCACTCCTCCACTCCTTCCACTCCCCCTCCACACAACCACGCATCGGCTGACTCCTCCACTCCTTCCACTCCCCCTACACACAACCACGCATCGGCTGACTCCTCCACTCCTTCCACTCCCCCTACACACAACCACGCATCGGCTGATTCCTCCACTCCTTCCACTCCCCCTACACACAACCACGCATCGGCTGACTCCTTCACTCCTTCCACTCCCCCTACACACAACCACGCATCGGCTCCACTCCTCCACTCCTTCCACTCCCCCTCCACACAACCACGCATCGGCTGACTCCTCCACTCCTTTCACTCCACCTACACACAACCACGCATCGGCTGACTCCTCCACTCCTTCCACTCCACCTACACACAACCACGCATCGGCTGACTCCTTCACTCCTTCCACTCCCCCTCCACACAACCACGCATCGGCTGACTCCTCCACTCCTTCCACTTCCCCTCCACACAACCACGCATCGGCTGACTCCTCCACTCCTCCCTACACACACAACCACGCATCGGCTGACTCCTCC
>JACEEZ010007455.1:367500-372500 GCA_016584305.1 Chionoecetes opilio
CCTCTAATCACAGGCGTCACTATAAAAATCTTGCCTGCGCCACCACGGGCGAGGACCAACCATCACAGCAGCCCTCAACGGAACCTCCAGAGCCTACCATCCGAGCCCTGGGTCACCACTGCCTACAGGCGCTATAAGCACAAATGTATAAAATTAAAATAAAAACTTAAAAAAAACCTACTGTGTATCATCTTCAGTGACACATACAAATCAGTAGTGATGCTATGATTCGTTATATAGTGTGCCTGGCGACATTAGTGCAGTGGCAAGTGACTGGCGACTATAGTGTTATCTACGGTAGACAAGGGCAAAGAAAAGAAAAGCAACAAAACTCCCGGTTATTTGTCAATCCCTAGAAAGAACACAGTAAGATACTATGTCCTTTGTGATGTTAAAACCAATCGCATCATCTTTTGTCGAGATATATCCAGTTCTTATTTTTACTCATCGATTCCGTCCCTCGCAGCTCTTGTGTCTTCGTTATTACAATGTGTTTGATTATTTTAACAGGTTCACCCACTACACGTTGTCTAACTTTTTTTTCCCGACACCGACTTTCAACATTTCTTCAGAGTACGAATGTGACGAGTTAGACGACCAATCCAAAAATGGTTTGACCCGAAATTTAAAAAAAAGAGAAAAAAAAATCACCAATCAGAAAACTGTACATGGATTAATGAAGTAGATTATCTCTCTCTCTCTCTCTCTCTCTCTCTCTCTCTCTCTCTCTCTCTCTCTCTCTCTCTCTCTCTCTCTCTCTCTCTCTCTCTCTCTCTCTCTTTCACATACACACACACACACACACTTTTGTTCAAACATCACTTTCGTTTTCGTCATTACATCATCATCACTATCATCACATTATCATCACTATCATCACAACATCATCACATTATCATCACATTATCATCATTATCATCACAAAAACATCATTATCATCACATCAACAGTCACCCCAATGAGGCACAACCATCAACACCAACACCTAACATAACAGGGCCACCATTAATCCCTTGAGACCCACAACGTAATTTCCATTGCAATTTGGGTATCATTAGACGATTTTAATGAATATAAGCAATAATTTATAGATATGACCTGTTTAGGATCCTTGTCCACGAGCTAATTTGGTATATTGAGTAACTTTTCGTAATTTTATGGCTAACAGACCATGATTTTATATAGTAAAGGAAAGATCTGGGCGTGATGGGGTTAACATTATTATTATTATCACCATTATCGTTTTGCGAGAAGGGGATAGTATTGGGTCACCCTTTCCCTTCTACAGGTTCCCTTTCTCCGCGGCCCTTTTCCCCCTCGGGGCGTTCAGAGGCGGAATTTTGACGTATAATCCCCATAATAAGGCGGGCCTATCAATACCTCCTCGCGGGATATAATAGTCCTCCCTCTTCCTCATGTGTGCTATGAATTTCACACCTCGATATTCTTGGCGTAAATCCTTCTCCTTATGTTTTAAAGAGGCACAGAGTTTTTAAAAACTGAGGATTACATCGCTTTCGGGGGATCCTCCCTTCCCTTTTCCCCTGCTGCGTCTATTCCTCCTCCTCCCTCCCCCTCCTCCCCTCCCCTTACTGTATCTACTCCTCTTCTCTTTTTTTCCCCCTTCCTCTCCTCCTCCTCCTCCTCCTCCTCCTCCCCCCCCTCCTTCCTCCTCCTCCCCCCCTCCTCCCCCTGCTGCTGCTCCGTCTCCTCCTCTTCCTCCCTTTTCCTTTTTCCTCTTCCTTCCCCCCCCTGCCTTTTCCTCCCCCTCTCTCCTCCCCCCTCCTCTCCTCCCTCCTCCTCCTCCTCCTCCTCGCTCCGTCCTCCTCTTCCCCCTCTTCCTCTCTTCCTCTTCCTTACTCCTTTCCCGCTTCTGTTTCTGCCTCTCCCCCACCTCCTCCTCCTCCTCCTCCTCCCCCCTCCCCCTCCTCCTCCTCTCCTCCTCCTCCTCCTCCTCCCCCTCCTATCAGATTGGAGTGATAAAGGCTATTAAAATTCATTCCGAAAAATGTAAAGTAATGCATATAGGCAACGATAACCTCAATATAACTATAAATGCAAAATAAATCGTTAACCTGAAGTACAGCAGGAAAAGGATCTAGGTGTCATCATCGTAATGATCTGGAAAACCAGTTCGCATTGCCTAGGCCTAAAAAGTAAAAAGGCAAATATGATGTTGGGCTTTATTTAAAAGTAACTTGAACATAAAACTCCGAAAGTAATGACACAATTTTTACACGTCCTTTGGTTAGGCCGCACTGGAATATGCCCTTCAATTTTGGGCCTGTTTCGTAAAAGATAAGCCAAATTTGAACAGTGCAAAGAAAAAGCAACCAAAACAAATTCCTCTCTGCGAAATTTATCTTATGAAGAGAGACTGCGGGGAAACTTAAAGTTTTTCCTTAAAGGATGTAGAACCGGGGGACTTTGGAAGAAACCTTTAAGATCCTAAAAAAGGTTTTGATGCATTAATCAAGAGGACCCATTCGAGCTTTTCAACTCAAGTGACAAAAGAAATAATGGTTTAAAAACTAAACGGCAAAGTTGCACACCGATTCCGTAAAAATTATTTAAGTTGAGCGTTTATCGATGGGAAAAAAGTACCCGCAAATGTTTTTTTTTTCGGAGCAACACAAAATAATTCAAAAAAGACTTGACGCGCAGTAAAAATAAATGGGTTTGATAGTGCGAATTGTACTAGTCCCCCCTATCGATTTGTTTTAGTGGGAGTGGTAGTTTAGTTATATTTTAATCCATCAGTCTGCACTATGAAATTCCATTTCCTATCCCCTTTTGGGACATGGTATCATTTTCCAATTGTTTTCTTACAAGTAGTTGATAGTTAGTAGTATGTAGTTCAGCAGATACCCTCGCTATGGACCAATAGGTCTCCTGGTGTCTGTTACTCCTATGTAATCCTATGTAATCCTCCTCCTCCTCCTCCTCCTCCTCCTCCTCCTCCTCCTGGCTATTAAAATTCAATTCCGATAAATGTAAAGTAATGCATATAGGCAACGATAACCTCAAATATAACTATCAAATGCAAAATAAATCGTTAACTGAAGTACAGCAGGAAAAGGATCTAGGTGTCATCATCAGTAATGATCTGAAAAACCAGTTCGCATTGCCTAGCTGCCAGTAAAAAGGCAAATATGATGTTGGGCTTTATTAAACGTAACTTTGAACATAAAACTCCGAAAGTAATGACACAATTATACACGTCCTTGGTTAGGCCGCACTTGGAATATGCCGTTCAATTCTGGTCGCCCTGTTTCGTAAAAGATCAAGCCAAATTAGAATCAGTGCAAAGAAGAGCAACCAAACAAATTCCATCTCTGCGAAATTCATCTTATGAAGAGAGACTGCGGAAACTTAATATGTTTTCCTTAAAGGATCGTAGAATCCGTGGGGACTTGATAGAAACCTTTAAGATCCTAAAAGGTTTTGATGTCATTAATCAAGAGGACCTATTCGAGCTTTCAACTCAAGTGACAACAAGAAATAATGGTTTAAAACTAAACGGTAAACGTTGCATCACCGCTCCGTAAAAATTATTAATTTAGAGTCGTTGATCGAGGGAAAAAGTTCCCAGAAAATTTTGGGGAGCCAACAAATAACTCTTTCAAAAAAAAGATTTGAGCGCCTGAAAAAGAAAATGGGTATTGATAGTGCAAATTGTATCTAGTCCCCCGTATCGTTGTTGTAGTGGTAGTGGTAGTTGTAGTTATTTATTTTTCAATCCTTCAGTCTGCACTATGAAACTTCCATGTTCCTATCCCTTTAGGGACATGGTATCATTTCCAATTTTTTTCCCTTACAAGTAGTTGATAGTTAGTATATTAGTTCAGAGATACCTCGCTATGGACCTAGGTCTCCGGGTGCCTGTTACTCCTATTAACCTATGTAATCCTCCTCCTCCTCGTTTAGCAAGTCAGTTTCACGCGGAGGAATGCATATATAATAACGATTAGAGGGAAAATCCGGATGCCTCGATCACACGCATGCACTATTTATATCACGTTCACCTCTACGAGTAAACTATAATGTAAGGAAATAATAAATAAAGAATATGTAAATAGAAATAATGTGAAAATAATGCAAACATAAAATAAAGGAATAATGTCAAGAAAATACAATCTTCGAAAACTTGACATTGAATATTTAAAAACTTACATGACAGATACAAATCAATTAAATAGTAAGATAAGGGGAAAAAAATTGATGAAGAGTTATAGGTTTCTATTTGACCACCTTCTTCCTACGACTTAAATTTCTTCAAGAGAGGAGGAGTGACAAGACACCTCCCGAACTAAATTGGCCCACCCTTCATTTTCTTTATTCTCCTACTGTCTTTTTAAAAAGGGGTGGCCAACAAGCGGAAATTTTTGTTTTCCTCAATTTTTTTTTTTTTCCTTTGGGCCACCTTTGTGATGAAAAAAAAAAAAAAAAAAAAAAAAAAAAAAAAAAAAAAAAAAAAAAAAAAAAAGTTACTATTTTTTTTTTTTTTATTTATTAAGGGTTATGGATACTATTAATAACAACAACATTCACAACAACAACAGCAGGACGAGCAGCACCGCCCACAGTATTTTCTAACTATATCGCCAATTAATTCATCAACATTTACAGCCTCATTGGTTTCAGTGAACGCTTTTACCTGTATTTTAATGAGCCAAACAGGTGTTTAGTAGTTCGTTTACCAGTCCCTCACCCGCACACACCATCACACACCCGCACACACCATCACACACCCGCACACACCATCACACACCCGCACACACCATCACACACCACTACACTATAATCGCCACATCATTCTCTAATATTGTCCCCAAATCAAATCAAATTAATGCATTCTGTCAACTATCAAAACACTCTCTCTCTCTCTCTCTCTCTCTCTCTCTCTCTCTCTCTCTCTCTCTCTCTCTCTCTCTCTCTCTCTCTCTCTCTCTCTCTCTACCCGTCTTCCTGTCTGTCTCTATTTTTTCTCATTATTTTTC
>JACEEZ010007455.1:375000-390000 GCA_016584305.1 Chionoecetes opilio
AAAGATAAGGTTATTGATAAGAAATAGGAGATGAAAAGTTTACATAACATTCACCTTCATGATATAACTGCACAACTTTGTTCGTTCATACTAATAATTGAAGAAGTATGTAAAGAAGTAGTAGTAGTACGGGGAGGCGGTAGCGGAGCGGTTAGAGTCTCCGACTGGCGTTCTCGGTGACCCGAGTTCGATCCCCGAAGAAACCCAAAACCTTTCTGCACCGTCGAGTGGCCTAAGAACACCCACATGCCCTGCCTATCAACTCTACCTTCGACTGCGAGTGCATCAGAGGACACAGGGGGGCGGCATGAGCCTCACAGGCGTCACTATAAGAATCCTGCCTGCGCCACCAACGGGCGAGGACCAACCATCAGAACCCTCAAGTGAACCTCCAGAGCCTACCATCCGAGCCCTGGGTCACCATTGCCTACAGGCGCTATAGGCACAAATGTATAAAAAAAAAAAGTAGTAGTAATAGTAGTAGTAGTAGTAAGAGTAATAATAGGAGTAGTAGTAATAGAGTAGTGTAGTCGTTGTAGTCATAGTAGTAATAGTAGTGGTAGCAGTAGTAGTAGTAGAGTAGAGAGAGAGAGAGAGAGGTGTGAGAACCAGAGAGACAAAAAAAATCCATCTCCGCAAGTCAGACATTTTGAGCAACTTTCTCTGCGAGACTAATGATGGCTTCTTGAGACAGAGCTCCTCCTGGATACCGAAGGACCCTCCGCACGCCCACTCCTCTTCTACTTCGCCTTCAGGAGACATGAGGAGGTGAAAGAGATGAGGAGGTGAAAGACATGAGGAGGAGAAAGACATGAGGTGGAGAAAGACATGAGGTGGAGAAAGACATGAGGTGGAGAAAGACATGAGGTGGAGAAAGACATGAGGTGGAGAAAGACATGAGGAGAAAGACATGAGGTGGAGAAAGACATGAGGTGGAGAAAGACATGAGGTGGAGAAAGACATGAGGGGAGAAAGACATGAGTGTGGCTGCTGAGGGAAGTGATTCATGGTAAGAATGTGGAGAAAGACATGAGTTGGAGAAGCTCGAGAAAGACATGAGTGTTGTTAGACATTGAGGTGGTGAAAGACTGAGGTTGGACTGAGTGAGAATGACTATGCGGTGGTCTGGCCTGGGTTGCATTCTTCACTGGTAACACAGAATGGATGAAAGTACATTGAGGTATCTGTTTGTATATGTTTGACTAGATGATTTTGTTTAAATCTGATGTTGTATTTGAGTGGTATCAACTGTATTAGTTACTGTGTGAATTTTAAGTTGATCTAAGTTGATTTCCTCTGGTCTAGGCTCGATGTGTGTCATAGTTAAAACAATGATGATAATTACTCGGTCAGGTTTGTGTTGAAGCATTCATGAGTTGATACTCGGGTGAAACATTCGAGGTAAAAGTATGTAGAAGCATGAGTGAGAAAGCATGGTGGAAAAGCTTACCTAGTGATATAACATGAGTAGGTGAAAGACATGAGGTGGAGAAAGACATCGAGCTGTAAAGCATGTAAAAGACATGAGGTGAGAAAGCTATGGACCGGAGCTGATGAAGACATCAGAGGAAAGACATGATGATAATACTAGTACCCACAACATCAGTGCTGAGGTAGCACAAGACATGAGGTGGGCTGCCTGGGTTCATTCTTCACTGCGGTAACACAGAATTAGGATACAAGTGACATGATTTCCGTCTTGTAACAACTGCATCTGATGATTCTTCGTTTAATTCCTGTTTTGTTCTATTTGATGTGCCAATTCCGTTTGCTACTTCGTGTATTTATCTGATCTATGATTCCTAGGTCCTGCTGTGTTTCCCTATACGTATACATACACAAGACCTGCTAATTTACCCCCTGTCCCTACGACGTCCATGTTTTACCTGATCACTACAGATTTTTTTCCCAGAATCCTCGAACATCGTGATAATACCTCAGCCGTAACAACCTGCATTATACTCCAACATAAAAGCTCTATCAACCGTATTATTACCCTGGCTCTATCCACACTTTGTTCTTAACTAATTTACAATCATCGACCGGCCCTTTTGACCATGAAGTACAAACACTCCAAGTTTTTCATTCTCTCCTAAACAACCTTCCTATCCGTTATCACTTATGTCCTGATCCAACCTTTACATCTATACATATCCCACCTATACAAGTCCAACACAACCCCCATCTACCCCCCCACACACCCTCCCATCTATACCCCCCACACACACACCCTCCCATATACCCCCCAACACCCTCCTCTATACCCCCCACACACACCCTCCCATCTATACCCCCCCACACACACCCCCTTCCAATCTATACCCCCCCCACACAACACACACCCTCCCATCTATACCCCCACCACACCCCCCCACTATAACACACACACCCTCCCATCTATACCCCCCCCACACACACCCTCCCATCTATACCCACACACACACACACCCTCCCATCTATACCCCCCCCACACACACCCTCCCATCTATACCCCCCCACACACACACCCTCCCATCTATACCCCACCCACACACACCCTCCCATCTATACCCCACACACACACACACCCTCCCATCTATACCCCCCCCACACACACACCCTCCCATCTATACCCACACACGCACACTCCTCTCTAGTTAGTTTATGTAGTTAGTTGGCTTATTGACAAAAATATAAATTGCAAAAATATTAAGAAAAACATAGATTACATTTTTTTTGGTCCAAATAATATTTTCTACATTAGGACCCAGAAAATTTGATTACACTACTGAGAGCAGACAACTTAAGCATACATCCCTACACCTACACCCCCACACATAAGAACATAAGAAGAACATAAGAAAATAAGGAAGCTACAAGAGGCTGCGAGGCCTACACGTGGTAGTTCCTGTCACCTAACACTACCTACATCCACCTTTCATCCCCATCCATGAACCTATCCAGCTCCCCTTTAAAGCTCCCCAATGACTCCGCACTAACTACCTGTCTACTGAGACCATTCCATTCATTCACCACCCTATTTGTGACCAGTTTTTCCCTATTTCCTTTCTAAATCTACGCTTTTCCAGCTTGAATCAACGCACGCACCATCCCATCAACACACACATACACACCCTCCTCCCACACGCACTCTCTGCATCACCAAAACAGCCAAACCGCTGCTCCCTCTATCGCCCGATGGGTTATTGATGCCTCGATAAAGGGTATTGGGTCGGTATGTCGATAAATTTTACCGCCTGTTGAATGGTCACCAATTGGAACTACATCAACTACTGAATCTGTTATGCCTTACCACTTCACTCTTTACTCGTTCCTCTCGTAGATTCAAATAATAATAATAATAATAATAATAATAATAATAATAATAATAATAAATACTAATATAATAATAATAATAATAATAATAATAGCCTACAGGCGCTATAGGCTCCAACAAAAAAAAAAGAAAAAAAAAAAAGATACTTTCAAATTACTTTACTAAATTTTGTAGTTCTTCCTATTTGAAAGCACAGCATTTTTTCTATTTTTTTCTATCGCTCTATCTTTTTATCAATCTTTTTATTCGTTTTATCTATAAGTATTAAATAAATCGTCTATGTCTTCCATGTTTGATTCCATTCCTATTTGAAAGATCAGCCTTTTTTTCTATCTCTATCTATTTTTAATCTTTTTATCTTTCTTTTTATCGTTTTATCTAAAGTATTAAATAAATCGTCTATATTCTCCATGTTTGATTCCATTCTTATATATATTTGAAAGATCAGCATTTTTTTCCATATTTTTCTATCCAATCTTTTTTGAAATCTTTTTATCTATTTTTTTTATCATTTTATCTACTAAATATTAAATAAATCGTCTATTCTCTCCATGTTTGATTCCATTAATATTTGAAAGCACAACACTTTTTTCTATTTTTTCTATCACTATCTTTTTATCAATCTTTTTATCATTTTATCTATAAATATTAAATAAATCGTCTATTCTCTCCATATTTGATTCCATTAATATTTGAAAGCACAACACTTTTTTCTATTTTTTCTATCACTATCTTTTCTGTATCTTTATCAATTTTTTTATCGTTTTATCAACAAATATTAAATGAATCGTCTATATTCTCCTCTTCTTATTTGAAAGCGCAACACTGTTTTCTATTCTTTCTATCTTGCTATCGTCTATATTCTCCTCTTCCTATTTGAAAGCGCAACACTGTTTTCTATTCCTTTCTATCTTTCTATCTATGTTTTATCTTTTGAACTATCTTTTCTATGGTCATATCTATAAGTATTTAATTAATCGTGTATATTCTCCGTGTTTGATTTCTTCCTGTTTGAAAGCACAATACTTTTTTCAACTTTTCTCAATTTCTCGATCTCTTTCCTTATATATTTTTCTCAATTTTTTTATCGTTTTATCTATAAATATTAAATTACTCTATAATCTCCGTGTTTGATGCCATTCATATTTGCAAGATCAGCCCTTGTATTTTTTTGTAGCGTTCTATCTTTGTTTATATCTTTTCATCTATCTATTCTATCTTTCTATCTTTCTCTTTTTCTTTTTATCTATATTTTCTATCGTTTTATCTTTATTCTTTATCTTTTTATGTATCTTTTTATCTATCTATTTTATCTTTCTATCTTTTTCTCTTTCTTTTTCTATATTTTCGTATCATTTTATCTTTTCTTTTTCTTTTTATGTATCTTTTTCTATCGTTTTATCTGTATTCTTTTTCTTTGTTCTATCTTTTTCTATCATTTTATCTATAAATATTAAATTAATCGTCTATATTCTTCTCTTCCTATTTGAAAGCACACACATTTATCTATTTTTGTCTATATCTCTTATCTCTTTCTTTATCTTCTTATCTATCTTTTTCTATCGTCTTTATCTATAAATATTAAATAAATCGTCTACATTATCCGTGTCTGCCGGGCCACAGGTAATTAGCAGTTCTGTCCCTCACGTAATTAAGCAGCCCACACAGGAGGCTATTTAAACAGTTATGAAGGCTTGAACCATTTCTAGTGCCTCATATTCACGCAAAATATTCCTTCTTCCTCTGAATAGCACGGATTTATTTTATCTTATCTTATCTACATGTATACGTGCATTAATCTCCTTATAAAAAATACTCACACACGTCAAAACATGTCACAAATAGCCTACATATATTAACGTTCTTCTATTATTATTATTTATTATTCCTATTACTAAAACTACGGTTAATTTTATCATCACTTCTCTTATTATTTGAAATTATCATCTCTCTCTCTCTCTCTCTCTCTCGCTTCTCCTGGCTAGCGTTAATCCTTGCTCGAGGGAGTGTGACATCTAGTGTGGTGTGTCGCAGTGTTTTAAGTGTGTTCAGAGTGCATTCTAACTCTTTACTAAGCTTTACTGGCCTCCTAAAGCATTAATTTCTACCAATGTTTACTAGAATCTGTTAATTTCTACACTTTACTAGAATCTGAACCTATCTAGTATGGTGTGTCGCAGAATTTATAATGTTCAAAGTGCTATCTAACTCTCAATTGGCCTTCTAAAGTATCTATTTCTACCAATGTTTACTAGAATCTAACTATAGTTGTGTTAGCTATTTCCTTCCTATCCTGGGAGCTACCACGTGTAGGTCTTGCGGCCTCTTGTAGCTTTCCTTATGTTCTTATGTTCTTATGTTCACTCTAGTCCACGAAAGACAACGGAAATATCATGCCATGAGGTCCATAAAAGGGCCTCGGCTTAATATACCATGACTTGTATGACTGTATAATTATCAACAATATTATATAACACTACGCCGAATAAATTATCAAGTAGCCTACATGATTACCCACCACACAGCCTCACCCTGATCTCCTCTCTTACTGCCATTCCTGCTCCCTTCCCTAACCTAACCTAACTAACCTTCCCTCACAATCTGTACCACAACCACCTCGATTCATGGGATATACAGTAGCGTCTCTTCCCTCCCCCATCCCCATCCTCACCCCAAAGAATGTCCCCACCTCACTACCTCATCCCGATATATCTCTCTCATAATTCCTGCCCTTCAATTCACCTTTCCCTTCCTTTATAAATTATTACACAACCACCTCGATACGTGGGATATACAAGAGTAGCGTCTCTTCTCCCCCTCCATCATCACCCCAAAGCAATGTCACCCCCCTCTCCTCAATCTTCTTTCTCTTCCTCCCCTTCAATTTCCCCTCCTTTATAATCTATTACCCAACCACCTCGATTCGTGGCATACAGTAGCGTCTCTTCTGTTCCCCATGTCATTCACCACCCCATCCATAACAGTATGTCCATTACACTCTTGTTTACCCACTACGATTCATTCCGGGTCCTCCTAATCGATAACGACGTCCTTGTTGATATGACATGACGCCTTTAGGAACGATAATTACTATGACTGGATTCTCTGCTTGTGGATTTTAGTGATGATGAAGCGGAGGGGGAGGGAGGGGGGTGATGTCAGGATGATTAATGTTTAGTTTACAGTGCAGTTTGTGTGTGTGGGTGTGTGGGTGTGTGTTGTTTTTGTGGGGTGGGGGGGTGGTGTGGGTGGGGGTGGGTGGGTGGGTGGGTGGTGTGGGTGGGTGGGTGGGTGGGTGGGTGGTGGGTGGGTGGGTGGGTGGGTGGGTGGGTGGGTGTATAAACTATGCAAATATAATGCGCTGAGGATGTACTGTATACGTAACCTATGCGAACACAGGAACACTGTTACATATTTACAGTGGTGTCTACATGAGGTCTGTGTTCTGTTATCTGTTATTCTTATTAGTATTATTTATATTATTCTATTATTTTCTGTGTTCTTATTCTCCACTGTGTGTTATGAGAAGGATCCCAACAAAGCCTTTAACCCCTTCACACCCAGATCTTTTCTTTGCTATAAAAAAAATGTATGTTGTTAGCCATAAAATCACGAAAAGTCACTGAATATACCAAATTAGTTAGTCGACAAGGATACTAAATAGGTCATGTCTATAAAGTATTGCTTATATTCACTAAAAATCGTCTAGTGGTGGTAGTCATATTACAATGGAAATTACGTTCTGGGTCTCAAGGGGTTAAAGTAGGAAGGCTTTGGATCCCAGCGTGTGCTTAAGAGGAAACGCGGCAAGGCAACTGTTGACTAGGAATCAGATCAAGTACGTGAGTTTCCAAGGACGAAGAGCGATGACACACACACACACACACACAGACACACACACACACACACACACACACACACACACACACACACACACCACACACACACACACACCACACACCACACACACACACACACACACACACACACACACACACACACACACACAAGACACACACACACACAGTCCACACCACACACCACACACACACCACCACACACACGATTACACAACACACACACACACACACACACACACACACACACACACACACACACACACACACACACACACACACAATCAAGAGTCAGAAAAGAAAATATATCATTGTGGGAAACTGAATAAAGTTGTTAAAAGAAATTATAAATAAAATAAAAATGAATGGGAAATATATTAGGTTAGGTTATTTTTAGGCTATGCTAAGTTCAGTTTTTATTTCTCGCTTATAACTCTTATACTTTATCGTTTCGTATTTTCATAAACGATCTTTAAAGCATAAGATTGTTTACATTGCCTCCATATTTTCCCCTTGATCGGCATCTTTTATTTGAGACCTCACTTGCAATTTTCTTTCATTTTGTTTCATCTTAAAAATCCAGCTCATTAATTCTGGATTGCGCCGTTCCCTTATTTTCATCTCTCTCTCTCTCTCCTCTTCTTGACTCACTCTCTTCTCTCTTCATTTCGTTCTCTCTTATCCGCTCATCTCTCTCTGATTCGCCTCTCTCCTCTTCTCTCTCTCTCCTCTCTCTCTCTCTCTCTCTCTCTCTCTCTCTCTCTCTCTCTCTCTCTCTCTCTTCTCTCTCTCTCTCTCCTCCCCCTCTCTCTCTCTCCTCTCTCTCTCTCTCTCTCTCTCTCTCTCTCTCTCTCTCTCTCTCTCTCTCTCTCTCTCTTTTTGGAGGGAACTCAGCACGTTTACCCTAATTAACATCACATTAAAAACGAAGCAAAAATAACACGGTAGGAAATACACCGATTCCGATAGTGTCAAATCGTCTTGTAATTTCCTTATTGACCCCGAATCGACCCAGCTGAAAGTGAGGTCATAGAGGAGGCTGTCAGAGGTCACTTAGGTCAGGTCGCAGGTCACTAGGCTTTGTTGGAGTCCCAGTACTGGAATGATACGTGTTCGGTGCCGTGATTGGGATGTAAGATGATAAAGGAAATAATTGTGAACATGAAAATAAGTGTCATGAAAAAAAAGAACAAAAATTATGAACCTGTAAAAAACGTGTGAGGGAAAAAAATCGAGAAAATGCAAAACACGTGTCATGAAAAAAAAAAATGAATAAAGAAAATAAAAAATACGTGTGAAAAAAAGAAAAGAAATTATGAACCTGTAAAATACGTCTCATGAAAAAAAAAATCTTGAAAATGCAAAACACGTGTCAAAAAAAAAGAAAATGAATAAAAAAAATCAAAAATATGTGTATGAAAAAAAAACAAAAATTCTGAACCTGTAAAATACGTCTCATGAAAAAAAAAAAACATGAAAATGCAAAATACGTGTCAAGGAAAAAAAATGTATAACTCATGAGAAGTAATAAAACAATCAAACACTATTAAGAAGGAAAAAAATAATAATAATAAGAAAAAATAAATCAAGCAAATAGCAATATAACAGAACCAAACAATGAAAAACAACACCAACTGAAATACAAATGAGAAACACACGTGGCTTGTTAACCTTAAAAATAACGGAGCGTATAAACAAGAGATAAAGTATTTTTGAGGACGTATAAGGCGCCTGGACGACTTAACGTGCCCGGCCAAGCATGTAATCCGGTGGTAAAACAATGGAATCGGAGCGTGAATGCAAGGAATCAGTGACGAGATAATGGGATCACGCTGGGGAAAGAAATCACAAAATAAAGAGTGGGATTAATACCATCAGCTCGTGGTATTACAGGATTAATGACTATATTTATACATCTCGAACCCCAACACCTCTTTTCTCTTTACTCTTTACTCTTTATTAATCACTCTTTACTCCTTACTCATCACTCTTTTCTCTTTACTCTTTACTCATCACTATTACTCTTTACTCTTTATTAATCACTCTTTACTCTTTATTAATCACTCTTTTCTCTTTACTTTTTACTCTTTACTCGTCACTCTTTACTCTCTACTCTTCACTCTTTACTCTTTACTCATCACTCTTTACTCTTTACTCATCACTCTTTACTCTTTACTCTTTACTCATCACTCTTTGCTCTTTACTCATCACTCTTTACTCTTTACTCATCACTCTTTGCTCTTTACTCTTTACTCATCACTCTTCACTCATTACTCTTTACTCTTTACTCCATCACTCTTTACTCTTTACTCATCACTCTTTACTCTTTACTCATCACTCTTTACTCATCACTCTTTACTCATCACTCATCACTCTTTACTCTTTACTCATCACTCTTTGCTCTTTACTCACCACTCTTTACTCTTTACTCATCACTCTTTACTCATCACTCTTTGCTCTTTACTCGTCACTCTTTACTCATCACTCTTTACTCGTCACTCTTTGCTCTTTACTCTTTACTCTTTACTCGTCACTCTTTACTCCATTATTCATCACTCTTTACTCGTTACTCATCACTCTTTACTCTTTACTCTTCACTCTTTACTCTTCACTCTCTACTCATCACTCTTTACTCTTTACTCTTTACTCTTTACTCATCACTCATCACTCTACTCTTTACTCTTTACTCATCACTCTTTACTCTTTATTCATCACTCTTTACTCTTAACTCATCACTCTTTACTCTTTACTCATCACTCTTTACTCTTTACTCTTCACTCTTCACTCTCTACTCATCACTCTTTACTCTTTACTCTTCACTCTTTACTCTTCACTCTCTACTCATCACTCTTTACTCTTTACTCTTTACTCTTTACTCATCACTCTACTCTTTACTCTTTACTCATCACTCTTTACTCTCTACTCATCACTCTTTACTCTTTACTCTTTACTCATCACTCTTTACTCTTTACTCATCACTCTTTACTCATCACTCTTTACTCTTTACTCATCACTCTTTACTCTTTACTCATCACTCTCTACTCATCACTCTTTACTCATCACTCTTTACTGCCACTAAATGTTACGACGTCTATAACCTGCTGTCTATCCAATTATTTCTCTGTATCACCCTGTTGTATGCATCCCTTCTCTCATACACTTAACACTACACTAGCCATCTCATTCTAGACTCCATTCACGTATAAACTGTTTCTCTTTCATCACTGTTTCGCATCCTTCTTCTCTTAAATGCTTCTTTTATAACACTTAGTTGACAATCCATTCTTTCCTACGAGACCGTCAGGGTGGCAAGGTTGGTAGAGACGTGAGCTCGCAATGTGCAGCGTCCCTGTGCATTCGGTCAGCGGTTCGAGTCCGCCTAGTTCGTGCTGATGTGGCGGCGCTTTGTATAGTCAATAACCTTGTAGTTGGTATTTGCAAAGTGTCTAGATAGGATGAAAATCTTATCTTATTTTTCCTACGACATGTACAGTACACACAGTCACACACGTCCTTATAAAATAGTAGTAGAAGTAGCAGTTGATTGACAAAAATGTATATACTAATATAATATATCGATTTCTATCCCTCTTCGTCTATCATCCTTCTTCTATCTCCTCCTATCCTCCTTTTATGTTCAAATTCCTTTCTATCCTCCTTCCTATATTATCTTAATGTGGTATAGTGCCGTATTCTCTCCCTTTCTTCTTCCTTCTCCTTCCTTTACCCTTCCTTCTCCTTCCTTTACCCTTCCTTCTCCTTCCTTTATCCTTCCTTCCCCTTACTTTCTCCTCCCTTTACCCTTCCCTCCCTTTCCTTTACCCTTCCTTCTCCTTCCTTTCTCCTTCCTTTACCCTTCCCTCCCCTTCCTTTACCCTTCCTTCTCCTTCCCTCCCCTTCCTTTACCCTTCCTTCTCCTTCCTTTATCCTTCCTTTATCCTTCCTTCTCCTTCCTTTACCCTTCCTTCTCCTTCCTTTATCCTTCCCTCCCCTTCCTTTATCCTTCCTTCTCCTTCCTTTACCCTTCCTTCTCCTTCCTTTACCCTTCCTTCTCCTTTCCTCCCATTCCTTTACCCTTCCTTCTCCTCTTTACCTTCCTCTCCTCCTTATCTTCCTTCTCCTTCCCTCCCTTCTTTACCCTTCCTTCTCCTCCTTATCCTTCCTGTCCCTTCCTTACCCTCTGTCTCCTTCTTTATCCTTCTATCTTCCTTACCTTCTTCTCCTTCTTACCCTTGCTTTCCTCCTTTATCTTCCTCTCCTCTTTCTCCTCCTTCTCTTCCCTCCCTCCTTACCTTCCTCCCTCCTTTACCCTTCCCCCTTTTCCTTTACCTTCCCTCCCCTTCCTTTATCCTTCCCTCCCCTTCTTCCTTCCCTCCCCCTTCTTTACTCCCCTCTCCTTCCTTTCTCCTTCCTTACCCTTCCCTCTCTTCCTTTACCCTTCCCTTCCCTCCCTACTTCCTCCTCCCTCCTCTACTTCCCTTCTCCTCCCTCTACTTCCCTTTCCCTTCCCTCCCCTCCCTTCCCTTCCCTTCCCCCCTCAAAGCACCTGTCATTACTCTCACCCATCCGGCATATCTCCCCGCTGCTCCTAACTAGGCAACCTGGCGTGCCCGGCTGGTTATTGCATTAGTTTGGCGTTCAGTCACCGTGAAGATAGTGGCGCTGGAGAGGGCGACACACGGCCGCACCACAACGTAGGTAAACACACAGGTAGAGGCACACTTGGCACACGTATGACACAAGTATGACACACGTACGATATGCCAGAGGTGTGTGAGGGCTAGAAATGAGGACCGAAACAGACACATTTACTTAAAGTTGTAGTCCTGTGATTCTCGCCTTTTTTTCACGCCAAATATTCCAGACTAATATAGTGGGAATTAAAACACCCTATAGTAGGCAAACACATGGGCTAAATACACACTTGACACCCGTATGGCACACGTATGATATGCCAAAGGTGTGGAAGGCCAGGTAAAGCGTAACGAAAGGTGGTGTACTCCTGTAATTCCTAATGTATTCCTAATGTAATTCCTGTAATGCTAATGTGTTTCATGGGTGTCAGGCTACCACTGGGTTAGCCTAATCCTCTCCGCCCTTCCGCCTCCCGTCTCCCTTCCCTTACTCTCATGTTCTGACAATCCCTTAATATATAGTCGCATAGTATTAGTTCTCTGGCTGGTTTACACTGCTGCTACATCGCGCATAATAACATGAACACGCTAAGTATCAATCTCCGAAACAGACACTGGCGTTTAAATACATAAAAAGACCTTGTTTCAGATTCTTTTGTATCTATGCATGACTAAATTCTACATGATTTACCCAGTTCGTATATTTTTCAGTGTTTCTGTTTAAATACGAAAAAAGGTCTTGTTTGAAATTTGTATGTATATATGCATGAGATAATTCAACATGATTTATCTAGTTAGTAAATTTTTCCAGTGATTTCATTCAGGAAATTGCGAGAAAAAAAAGTTCTTGTTTCAGATTTTAGGTATATATGCATGACTTTATTTTACGCGGTTTACCCAGTTAGTATATTTTTCAGTGATTTTTCAGTTTAAATACGAAAAAAAAGTCTTGTTTCAGATTTTGTATGTATATATGCATGACAAAAATTCCCCATGATTTCCCCGGGCCCAGTATTTTTTTTCCCAATGATTTTTTTCGGAAAAATAAAAAAAAAAAGGGCTCTTTTCAGTTTTGTATGATAAAATGCATGTAGGGGTCACTTGGGGGCGGAAAAAAAGGTTTTTCGCTTAAACCTTAGGGAAGGAAGTTTTTTGAGGATTATTCCTAAGCTTTTTGTGCCGCTGAATCCAAAAAATCGTATTTTGGGGTCACTCGTTAGCGGTTATTTTCCCCCAAATTTTTCCCTTTTGGGGAAAATTTTGGCAAAAAAATTGGAAAACCCAAAATTGCAGAAAAAAAAACCAGACGTCTTTAGGGGCCTCGTTTTGGCCCTAAAATTTGAAGGCTTATTAAGGTGCATTAAAAATTTTTATTGAGAAATCCGGGTTGTATCTTTTTCGGATTAAGATTATAAGGGAAAATTAGAGAAAGGGGAAAAAAAAATTTGGGGAAAAAATTTTAAAAAAAGGAAAAATTTTTGGCCTTAAAGCCTGAGTTTTTTAAAAATTTAAAAAAAAAAAAATTTTAAATTTGGGGAAAAAAAGTAAAATAACAAAAAATTTGTTCTTAGGGACACATTTAATTAACAAATTTTTGTGCAAGGGGGTACAATTTTTGGGGTTAAAACCCAGGGTTTTTAAACAAAAAAATTGTTAGGATAAGACCCCAAAATATTTCCCTTCACCAATTTAGCAAAACCCTTTTTTCCCCCCGAAGTGACCCAAAGGTTTTAACCCAGAACAAAAAAATTTTCAAACAACAAAAAACCGAGTCTCCCCGGTTTTTTTGGGAAAATAACAATTAGAACACAAAAAAATCCCTTACTTGCGAAGCGAGCGTTAAAAGTAAAAAAAACCCGTTTATTAGCCCGGCCCACGCCATGACGTCCTTTTGCCCATTTTTCCCTTCGTCGTTGATCACACCCTCGGGGGAGCAATGGGGCAAAGCCCAAAACAAGGAGTTGCAGCGTGACAGGGGGCAGCGTTTGGTCGAGCGTTGTCTTGCATCCGCACGGCATCCCACCTGATACTTTGCGGGGCGGGGGGAAGGGGGGAAAGGGGATAGGCGCCGGGTTTGGTCCGTAGCCGTATTTGGTCGGGCGGGGGTCAAAAAACTCCTTTTTCACACCCCCCTTCCAGACGAGGGCCCCTGTAGCGGGGCTAACAATCATGCTATAATGGGGGGGGGTTGGTGGCTTTGACTGTCGGAGGGGCCAGTGCTGCCCCAAACCTTCTTCTTCTAAAAGTCCCGCCCAAACCTCGCCTGCGCCCAGGAGCGGGGGGTTATCCGAAAAAATTTCTGCCCCACGAATCGGAAAAATAGGGTCCGGCTCTCTTGCGTAAGCGGACCAGGGTTGGAGTGTACCCAAAGCGTCGAGGGTTGCCGGGTCGGCGCCTGGAACCCCAGGCCAAGCTTGCAAATTTCCTTTTCCGAAGAGGGGGAAGTGGTTTTTTCCCCAACCCGTCAGAGCATGGGGAAAGGGCGTGATCACATCCGCGGGGAGAGCCCAAATTCATCGGGGATGAGCTGAACGTTTAAAATCGTCTTGCAAGCGAGGCACGTGTTGGGGGGTATCTTGGGGAAGTGTCGGGGAGGGGGGACGAGGACGTCAGTGGGCCGGAGAAAAAAAAAGGTTGCCTTTTGGGATCCTAAAGCAGAATCCTTTTGCATGAAAAAAAATTTTTAGCAAATAAGTATTTCTCGAAACACAATTTAAAGTATTCAAAGAAGTTTTTTAGCTTAAAAACCCCCGCGGCCAAGCGGCCCACGGCTTTCCCCTCCTCGCACTGGGGATTAATTTTCTCATCATTTTGCGACCCTTTTATCCGGAAAAAGTGCCCGACTTAGCGCTCCCATCCTTTAAACACTAGACCCCTAATTTAAGCAAAAATTTTTTAGTCGAAAGATTTTTTTGGGAAAAAAAAAAAAAAAAATTTTCTTTCCTTGAAAGGCCGGGGGGGGCGGCCCTTTTTTTTTTTTTTCCCCCGCAAGGTCCCGTTTTTCATCTCCGTACTTTCCCCGCGAATTTTGGGGTTTGGGTTTTTGCAATGCAAGCGGGGCCACGACCAACGTCCCTTTTAGAGGGAAAATCCCGTGGGCCTCTACGAATTTGCCTTTTAAAACCCATTGGGCCCGCATTTCTCCCCAAAATCCTCCCTTTGGGGGTCCCAGGTCGAAAAGGGCCACATCTTT
>JACEEZ010007455.1:395000-402500 GCA_016584305.1 Chionoecetes opilio
TAACACTCATCCTAGCAACCCCGATTACTACATCTCCAATTACACCTCCAATTACTACACTTCCAATTACTACCCCTCCAAGTGTGTGTGTGTGTGTGTGTGTGTGTGTGTGTGTGTGTGTGTGTGTGTGTGTGTGTGTGTGTGTGTGTGTGTGTGTGTGTGTGTGTGAATAGAGAGAGAGAGAGAGAGAGAGAGAGAGAGAAGAGAGAGAGAGAGAGAGAGAGAGAGAGAGAGAGAGAGAGAGAGAGAGAGAGAGAGAGAGAGAGAGAGAGAGAGAGAGAGAGAATGGAATAGAGTAGGGATCAGGAGAGAGGAGAGAATGGATTTAGTGGATCGGAGAGTTGGTGGTGTAGTGAGAGATTGGGGAGGAGGAGGAGGAGGAGGAGGAGGAGGAGGAGGAGGAGGAGGAGGAGGAGGAGGAGGAGGAGGAGGAGGAGGAGGAGGAGGAGGAGGAGGAGGAGGAGGAGAGGGAGGAATAATAATAAGAGGAGGAGTAGTACATGAAGAGTCCGAAGTCTTGTCTAATGAACGACGAAGAGAGAGAGAGAGAGAGAGAGAGAGAGAGAGAGAGAGAGAGAGAGAGAGAGAGAGAGAGAGAGAGAGAGAGAGAGAGAGAGAGAGAGAGAGAGAGAGAGACGGCATTACACCCCAAGAGTCCTTCCCGCCTCTTGAGCCTCGAGGATTGGAAGGAGTCACATGCGGAGAATTGGAAAGGATTTGACTCGCACCGGAAAAAAACTGGAAGACCAAGATGACCCAGAAAGCAACGGCGTCTTTATATAGCAACCGATGGATTCCGATGGACGATTTTTAAGCAGCATATTTATTAGTTATTACGGATAATTCTTATTAACTTGCAAATTTACTTACAACACAAAGCAACGGCGTCTTTATATAGCAACCGAGGGACTCTTCTTAACTTGTAAATCTTCTACATCGGTTCAAGAAAAAATAACATTCTAGCAGTTGTTTAGGTGGTTATCAAATGTCTGTATGTGAAAAATCATAGATGTCTAGATCAAAAGAATGTCTATGTCGTGATGAAGTAGAAGTTAAAAGAGAGAGAGAGAGAGAGAGAGAGAGAGAGAGAGAGGAGAGAGAGAGAGAGAGAGAGAGAGAGAGAGAGAGAGAGAGAGAGAGAGAGAGAGAGGAGAGAGAGAGAGAAGAGAAGAGGAGAGAGAGAGAGAGAGAGGGAGATGAGAGAGAGAGAGAGAGAGAGAGAGAGAAAAAAAAAAGAAGAAGCTATAAACACTGTGTTATGTATACAAAGCCATTCCATTTGTCTTGCTAAGGCATCATACTTATTACGGGTAAATTCTGCTTTACCATAATATATAATGATACTACCAGTCTACTAGATACCTAACATACTAGTAAAAAAAATCAAAACACACCTTGATATCCTTCAGTGGAGGGATGTGGCTGTCTCGAGGTAGCAGTGGCAGTAGAAGCAGACGTAGCGGGAGTGATAGTAGTTGTAGTGGTGGTAGTGGTGGTGGTAGGGTGGCAGTGGTGGTAGTGGTGGCGGTGGTGGTAGGTAGTGGTAGGGTGGCAGTGGGTGGTAGTGGTGGTGGTGGTGGTAGTGTGGGAGTGTGGTAGGTAGTGGTAGGTGGTGGTAGTAGTGGTAGGTGGTAGTGGTAGTGGTGGTACATACATCATAGACGTAATGGGAGTGATAGGCAATTCTTCATCCATTCCCTTCACGTTCCCAATGCGGCGGCTGAGGAACACAGTGACGGAGCGAGGCGTGAAGGGCAAGTGACTGGGTTCAGAGCGTCCAGCACCCCCAGGGCCATCGCGGCAGCCTTCCCTCAGCCAGGACCCCGCCTTGCCGCCCCTGAGGGAGTCTGGAGCTCATACTTGCGGCAGACCCCAACATGACTCCTTCCTCTCTCCCTCCTCTTCCTCCTTATCTCTCTAGTTCCTTCACTCCTCCATATCTTTTCATTTCCTTCCTTCTATTCTCGTCACTGTTCCTTCCTTAGTTCCTTCTTCCATTCGGTCAGCGGTTCGAGCCCACCAAGTTCGTCCTGGCATGGTGGCGCTTTGTATAGCCAACCTTGTAGTTGGTACTTGCAAGTGTCTAGATAGGATTAAAGTATCATATCTTATCCTTCCTCGTGACGCCCAGTTGTGTCCCTCAGACGCTAGGAACACCGCCTTCAGGAGTCCTCAGGCGTTGTATTGGTGATGACACACTTGGATTCCTGTTTTTGTCACACTTCATGGATCAACTGTCTCTGCCAGCTATGGTGGATTAAATAGTGTCTGTCTGCTTCTTGCGTTCTCTTATATAACGTTACTTGTCTCTTTGCCGTTCTTTTTATTCCCTTTTGATGCGCTATTTTGCGTGTGTCGTCTCATATTATCTTCTGTTTCTCAGTTGTTATTGCTCCGTTTTTAATTCCATTCTTCCAGTAGCATCAGACTCGCATGTTTTTTTTCTGATTCTTTACTTCTTCATTTCTCACTTCTGAAATAGAGAAAAAACATATCTATTAGTATACAAATGTAATTACAACTACCAATTACCGATAGAGAGAAATTAAAACATATTGCTAGCCACTTCCACCAACGTAATAATGCTAACAATAACAACAACAGCTATAATAATAATAATAATAATAATATAATAACATAATTACTCGCATGTCCACCTGTCCGTCTGTCTGTCTGTCCAGCTAAGTTCCGCAATTTCTGTCCTAATTTCAGCCAAACTTTCAGGAGAGGTTAAGGTTATTCTATAATGGTTATAAACTATTTGCCAAGGTAAGAGAGAGAGAGAGAGAGAGAGAGAGAGAGGAGAGAGAGAGAGAGAGAGAGAGAGAGAGAGAGAGAGAGAGAGAGAGAGAGAGAGAGAGAGGAGAGAGAGAGAGAGAGAGAGAGAGAGAGAGAGAGAGAGGCAGACAGACAGACAGACAAACAGAGAGAGTTAGACAGACAGACAGACAGACAGACAGACAGACAGACAAACAGAGAGAGTTAGACAGACAGACAGACAGACAGACAGACAGACAGACACACAGACACACAAAGAGAGACAGAGAGAGACAGATAGAGAGAAAAGAGAGAGAGAGAGAGAGAGAGAGAGAGAGAGAGAGAGAGAGAGAGAGAGAGAGAGAGAGAGATATGAAGCAAGAAGACATATCAAAGAGAAGGCAGAAGAAGAGGAAAAAACTAATATATGAAGAAAGTGTTTTTAAAGACTATTTTTCTCCTGCTTCCTTCTCTTCTCCTTACTCCCGCTCCTTCTCTCTTCTTTCTTTTCTTTATCCCTTTTATCCTCATCCTCCATTCGCTGCTGCTGAAAACTCGTCTACACTTCCGGGTCTGAAGGAGATAACGGATGAAAAGCGTCAGTCAGCCTTCAGTCAGTCAGCCAGTCAGCCTTCAGTCAGTCAGCCAGTCAGCCTTCAGTCAGTCAGCCAGTCAGCCTTCAGTCAGTCAGCCAGTCAGCCTTCAGTCAGTCAGCCAGTCAGCCTTCAGTCAGTCAGCCAGTCAGCCTTCAGTCAGCCTTCAGTCAGTCCCAGCCGTCAGAGTCATTCAGGCTCTCAGTCAGTCAGTCAGCTTCAGTCACTTCCACCTGTCACTCTCCCAGTGCAGTCCCTTAAGTAGTTCATTTCTCTTCTTACCTTAAGGGCTCCTCCGCCAAAACAATTTATCATCACTAACCACCTGTCTCTCTCTCTACCTGTTGCTCAGACAAAAACTTCTCTTAATTTCTTCTCTCTCTCTTAGCTTAACCCCTTCACGCCCAGATCTTTCCTTTGCTATATAAAATTTTAACCAATTTATATGGGTGTCAAAATAAACCGATTTGCACGGTAATTCTTTTCAACGTCAATGAAATGCTTTACTTATTTAGCTGACTTTGATTAATCCAGGCTTACTTTCCTACTATGTTACGACTTATTTCATCCTATTTAGCCTACTATGTTACGACTTATTTCATCCTATTTAGCCTACTATGTTACGACTTATTTCATCCTATTTAGCCTACTATGTTACGACTTATTTCATCCTATTTAGCCTACTATGTTACGACTTATTTCATCCTATTTAGCCTACTAGGTTACGACTTATTTCATCCTATTTAGCCTACTAGGTTACGACTTATTTCATCCTATTTAGCCTACTATGTTACGACTTATTTCATCCTATTTAGCCTACTATGTTACGACTTATTTCATCCTATTTAGCCTACTAGGTTACGACTTATTTCATCCTATTTAGCCTACTATGTTACGACTTATTTCATCCTATTTAGCCTACTATGTTACGACTTATTTCAGCCTATTTAGCCTACTATGTTACGACTTATTTCATCCTATTTAGCCTACTAGGTTACGACTTATTTCATCCTATTTAGCCTACTAGGTTACGACTTATTTCATCCTATTTAGCCTACTAGGTTACGACTTATTTCATCCTATTTAGCCTACTAGGTTACGACTTATTTCATCCTATTTAGCCTACTATGTTACGACTTATTTCATCCTATTTAGCCTACTATGTTACGACTTATTTCATCCTATTTAGCCTACTATGTTACGACTTATTTCCTCTCTAAATGAAAGCGACGGGCGATATGTACATGGTTTAGAGCTTTTATCTTTAAAGCATTGTCTGTTGTTTGTTAGCCATGAAATTACAAAAAGTAACTTAATATACTAAATTAGCTAGAGGTCAAGGATACTAAACAGGTCCTATCCATAGAATATTGCTTATATTCATTAAAATCGTCTAATGGTTGCTGAATTACTATGGAAATTACGTTCTGGGCCTCAAAGGTTTAATACTAACATTTTATTCTCTCTAAAATATTCTGTAATATTTGTATCACTTTCCTGTAATTTATTCTTCGTCTGCGTTCATGTCGGGTTAGTTCAAAGTATCAAAATAAATGAGTTTTATATTTTTCATGGCTGTTTTTTGCATGAATACTTAATGGTATTTGGATACAGTTTTTTATACATTTGTTATACAGTTTTATACATCAAACAAACATCGTAGTTGTTTGGATGTAGTTTTGTCTTTCTTGTATTTATGTAAGCATTTCGGTTTATTTTTTGGTTTTTTTATTTGCCAGCGTTCGGAGATTAATCTTTTTCATGGTTGGGTTTTTGTGCATGCATATTTTATGGTATTTGGATATTGATATGTGTTTGCTTTTTATGTCATTTCATCTACCGTTTCTATTTTGTCTTTCGGTTTATCCATTTTTTTTACTTGCTTGCGTTTCTGACTGCTTTCCTTATCGTTTTCATTTTTTTTGGCATGACTACTTTATGGTAATTGAATGCATCTTTTTACACATTTATATTACATTTTTCTACATCAATCATCTGTGTTTGTGTTGTATGTAGTCTTACGTGTCTTGTATGTAGTCTTACGTGTCTTGTCTTGAAGCATTTCGGTTCATTATTCTTATTTTCTATTTGCCAGCGTTCGGAGATTAATCTTTTTCATGGTTGGGTTTTTGTGCATGAATATTTTATGGTATTTGGATATTGATATGTTTGCTTTTTATGTAATTTTATCTATCTTGTCATTTTTGCCTTTCGTTTTATCTTCTTTTTTTTCACTAGCTTGCGTTCCTGACTCATTTCCGTATCTTTTTTTTTTTTTTTTTTTTTTTTTACATGAATACTTTATGAAATTTGGATACATATATGTGTGTTTGTTTTATATGTAGTCTTATATGTCTTGTCTTTAACCCCTTGAGACCCAGAACGTAATTTTCATTGTAATGTTGCTACCATTAGACGAATGTTAGTGAATATAAGCAATATTTTAATAGATATGACCTATTTATACCCTTGTCCACTAGTTCATTTGGTATATTCAGTTAATTTTCGTAATTGTATGGCTAACAACAGACAATTTTTTATAGTAAAGGAAAGATCTGGGCGTGAAGGGGTTAAGCATTTTGGTGTAGTATATTTTTTTTTTTTTTTTTTTTTTTTTTAATATATATTGGAGCCTATAGCGCCTGTAGGCTTATAGATGTCTTGATGATGTTGGTTGAACTCGCCCGTTGGTGGCGCAGGCTGGATTCTTATAGTGACACCTGTGGTCTTAGGTGAAGATCCCGTTTTCTCTGACGTTATCTTCAATTTAGGCTCACGCTGTCCCTGGAGTTTCTTCGTTGCACACGCAGACGGAGAACAGGTTATAACAGCATGCGGGTTTCTTCAGTCACTCGACGATGGATTTGACAGTTGCTCCTTGGTGGGACGTGAACTCAGGACCTTCTGCTCCCCTACTAGGCTCTTTGAAAGATTTGTCCCCGGCAGTGTTCGAACTCGGGACATTGAGCTCAGCACTCCAAGACACTAACCGCTCGGCCACCACCTCCCCTACCTCCTCCCTCTACTTCCTTTCCTTTGTAACAACTGACTATTGATATGCATTTAACTATTTGTTGATATGTTTGAATACCACGTACGTTTTACCTGTCACTCCATTTGTGCATTAGTCTGTCGGGCAACAATTTTGTCTATCTCTGTCACGTTAGTAAAGGTTATTGATTGCTTTGTTGGAAGTGTTACAAATATTCAACACTTTTATTTCGCTATCTGATCGACACTCGATGATTGGCTTTGCAGTGTTAGCGGCGGCGGTCAAAGTTTACAGTGACCTAAGTGTTGTGTAAAGGGATTGAGGTCCTGATTGAAAGTTGAGAATGAAACAAACTATTGACTGGAGAGGAAGCAAGGCGGGTTATTTGAAACAGATGAAAGGATAGCAAGATAAAAGATAAAATAATAGATATAAAGTAAATAAAATAGATATATTGAGTAAATAGATTAAAAAAAAAATATGCAGATAAAAGAATAGATAGAGGACATCAAAGAAGAACGTGAATGATAGACTGCGTATCATTAGTCAGGAAATCTATATCTATTGTTAGAAAAGCGAGGATACTCCAAGAATTAGTCGGTCTGGGAGTCTCAAGGCTAAGACATGAAAAAGATTAACACGGCACTGATTCACTAGATAAGAGGTTTTTTTCACACCATGAGGCAAAAAAAATAACAAAAAGCCCGCTCCCTATAAAGCAGATATAAGCAATATAGATAGAAGATATAAGCGGATATAGCAAATTGATATAGCTGAGCAGATATAAGCTTATAGTAAGAGATAGCAGAAAGAGGGGTGGGCCAATTTAGTACGGGAAGTGTCTTGATAGTCCTCTCTGGAAAGTATTAACCCCTTCACGCCCAGATCTTTCCTTTACTATATAAAATCGTCTGTTGTTAGCCATAAAATAACAAAAAGTGACTGAATATACCAAATTAGTTAGTCGACAAGGATACTAAACAAGTCATATCTCTAAAATATTGCTAATAGACACTAAAAATCGTCCACTGGTAGCCAAATTACAATATAAATTACGTTCTGGGTCTCAAGGGGTTAAAGTCGTAGAAAGATGGAAATATAGAAACACAATGAGATTTCCAGTTTACCAGAGAAAGGGACGAAAGAGTGAAGATACTG
>JACEEZ010007455.1:407500-413045 GCA_016584305.1 Chionoecetes opilio
GCGTAAATTGTATCAGTAAAAAAATAGTGTTTCCAATATACTTTTTTTGCGAAATATGTAATGAAAAAGAAGATACAATTTATGTCGTTAATGATATTGCTATTACACATTCTTGCAAAAATATGTAACGAAGCTAAAATTAAATATATAATTAAAAAGAAGATATTAATGATGTCGTTAATGATATTTAAGCTATTATACATTCATGCAAAAAGATGTATTAAAAATAGATTCAAATTATAACTGTAAAAAGAAATTTAATTGTGAATTCTTGCTAAATATGTCATCTAAAAAAGAAGATATGAATCATAACAGTAACGTATAGTTTAGTAATATAACTTGGTATTCCTTAAAAAGCTAAAGTCATTAAGAAGAGGAGAACTATCACTCAACTTTTTTCTGTATAACAAAATTTACAAATTGAAATATTCATTCGACGCTTTTTTCTCAAACCTGTAAAGAAGAACATCCTTTGATAAACGTAATGTACATGAAGTGAACTCGCTTGGCCGACGAAAAATAGTGTCTAACCTTCCTAAACACTTGACTCGATTTGACACTCCTAGAATAAACAATTTGTGTCAAGAAAGACCCATAGTAATAATTTGTCATTGATGTATTTGTCAGGCTTCAACATCATACGTTTTTATTCACGATGATGGTTCCTTGTCTCCTAATAGCCGCCGTAACACGTGCTTGCTATACATCCTCTGATCCTGGAGACGGGAGCTCGGGAGTTAAGAACATAAGAAAATAAGGAAGCTACAAGAGACCGCGAGACCTACACGTGGTAGTTCCAGTTACTTAACACTACCTACATCCACCTCTCATCCCCATCCATGAAATTATCTAGCCTCCTTTTAAAGCTTCCTAATGACTCCGCACTAACTACCTGACGACTTACTCCATTCCAATCATTTACCACCCTATTTGTGAACCAGTTTTTCCCTATTTCTCTTTTAAAACAACGCTTTTCCGGCTTGAATCCGTGACTTCTTGTTCTGTCTTGCGGCCTCGTTTTTCTTCACTTTCTCCCACATTCGCTTTCTCAGAGCATCCTTATTTATCTTTTTTAGGCAAGAGTTTCCATTTATTCTCATTTTCTTTACACACAGCTTTCGTGACGCCTTTTTCATCCTGGAAGAACGTATTCATTTTCTGCAACAAATGCTTTTCTGCGGCCCGCCTATCTTTTTCCTTTTTTTTATTTTATTTTTATTCACACCACTGAAACAAATGCTGCCGTGTCACTTATTCCACGATTTTCTTCTTTCTTCCTCTTCGTCTTTCTCTCCTCTTTCTCCCTCCTCTTTCTCTCTTTCTCCCTTCTCTTTCTCTCTTTCTCCCTTCTCTTTCTCTCTTTCTCCTTCCTTTCTCTCTTTCTCTTTCTTTCTCTTTCTTCCTTTCCTCTTTCCTCTTCTCTCTTCTCCTCCTTTTCTCTCTTTCTCTCTCTCTCCTTTCTCTCTTTCTTCCCCTCCTCTTCTCTCTTTCTCCCTCCTCTTTCTCTCTTTCTCCCTCCTCTTTCTCTCTTTCTCCCTCCTCTTTTCTCTCTTTCTCCCTCCTCTTCTCTCTTCTCTTCCTCCCCTCCTCTTTCTCTCTTTCTCCCTCCTCTTTCTCTCTTTCTCCCTCCTCTTTCTCTCTTTCTCCCTCCTCTTTCTCTCTTTCTCCTCTCTTCTCTTTCTCCTCCTCTCTCTCTTTCTCCTCCTCTTTCTCTCTTCTCCTCTCTTTCTCTCTTTCTCCCTCCTCTTTCTTCTCTTTCCTCTCTCCTTTCCTCCCTCTTCTCTCTTTCTCCCTCCTCTTTCTCTCTTTCTCCCTCCTCTTTCCTTTCTCTTTCTCTTTCTCCTCCTCTTCTCTTCTCCCTCTTTCTCCCTCCTCTTTCTCTCTTTCTCCCTCCTCTTTCTCTCTTTCTCCCTCCTCTTTCTCTCTTTCTCCCTCCTCTTTCTCTCTTTCTCCCTCCTCTTTCTCTCTTTCTCCCTCCTCTTTCTCTCTTTCTCCCTCCTCTTTCTCTCTTTCTCCCTCCTCTTTCTCTCTTTCTCCCTCCTACTTTCTCTTTCTCCCTCCTTTCTCTCTTTCTCCCTCCTCTTCTCTCTTTCTCCCTCCTCTTTCTCTTCTCCTCTCTTCTCTCTCTCCCTCTCTTCTCTCTTTCTCCCTCCTCTTTCTCTCTTTCTCCCTCCTCTTTCTTCTCCCTTTCGTCTTGTTAATGTTACAGTTTGGTTATCTTTTTGTTGTTGTTGTTGTTGTTGTTGTTGTTGTTGTTGTTGTTGTTGTTGTTGTTGTTGTTACCCGCCGTGTAGCAACTAATCTGTCTAGTTTTTTGTTATTATTACAATTTTAATTTTGTTCTCATTGTCATTACATTTATTATTACAATCACTATCATTATTGTCATTATTGTTATTTTCATCATTATTATTATCATTGCTTTTGTTGTTATCGTGATATTTCTTCTCATTACTATTACATTTTCTATCATCATTGTTATCGTTATTATTATCATTATTAGTCATTATTGCTATCACTTACTATTGTGATAGATATTCAACATATACATTGATTAAGTTACATTGATTACATTCTCATATTGATACTCCTCAAACAGCATCAGAGGCTGAGAAAATCACTGCTCGTTTTTTTTTCAGGCATCACAAAGGACTGGCCAAGGGCATAAAAAAAAGCAATAAAAGGCCCGCTTAGCTACCAGTCCCTTTAACCCCTTCACATTCACACCCAGATCTTTCCTTTGCTATATGAAATCGTGTGTTGTTAGTCATAAAATCACGAAAAGTAACTGAATATACCAAATTAATTAGTCAACAAGGATACTAAACAGGTCATAGCTGTAAAATATTGCTTATGTTCATTAAAATCGTATAATGGTACCCAAATTACAATGGAAATTACGTTCTGGGTCTCAAGGTGTTAAAAAAGACAGTAAAATAATATAGAAAACAGGTTGGGACAGTTTAGTTCGTTAAGTGTCTTGTCATTCCTCTCTTGAAGAAATTAAACCCGTAAGAAGGTGGGGAAATAGAACCAGATTTTTGCCACACATTATTAACGAGGCGGGAATCTCTGCAGTTCCGGTGTTGCCAGCATAACGCAAACATTCACGCGGATATTAACATTGCTCCATTTCTCTATTTCCTTCACACACTCTCTCTCTCTCTCTCTCTCTCTCTCTCTCTCTCTCTCTCTCTCTCTCTCTCTCTCTCTCTCTCTCTCTCTCTCCTCTCTCTCTCTCTCTCTCTCTCTTTTTTTTTCTCGTTATTATTCTTTATATTCCTTTTACTCAGTCTATCGGTCTCTCTCTCTCTCTCTCTCTCTCTCTCTCTCCTCTCTCTCTCTCTCTCTCTCTCTCCTCTCTCTCTCTCTCTCTCTCTCTCTCTCTCTCTCTCTCTCTCTCATCGTTATTATTTATATTCCTCACTCTCTCTCTCTCTCTCTCTCTCTCTCTCTCTCTCTCTCTCTCTCTCTCCTCTCTCTCTCCTCTCTCTCTCTCTCTCTCTCTCTCTCTCTCTCTCTCTCTCATCATTATTATCATTTATATTCCTCACTCTCTCACTCACTCACTCTTCACACGATGACCTGGTCTTTGTTTGGTAATGAAACTGAATACTTTTTTTTTATTCCAGAGAAGATGCGTACTGACATTTTTCTTGTGGACAGTAATTTGTTTTTGAGTTTATGAGTGTTATTTATGTATTACTGGTTTCACTTTCTTTCCTTTTCCAATTTGTTTATAGTATTCAAATGTTTTATATGCATACATCATCATCAAGAAAATAAGAAACCTAAGGAAGGAAGATAATAGCCTACAGGCGCTATAGTTTCAAACGTTAGAACAAAAAATCTGATATATATTACAATGCAGACGAGTTATAATAATTTATACGCGTACATTCTAATACGTTTCTTTCGTATGTGTTAATCAGTATCTGGCACACTCATGTATTAAACAAGGATGAATCTTACAACACAGGGATATATTAATGAAGTGCAACGCCATTTTTCGTTATCAGAGAATCATTCCAATCACGGACGTCATTTATACACAACAGTTTTGTCCAAATTGCTGCCATGTGTCCGCCGAGTCGAGAGTACGAGGGGTGATCAGAAAGTAATGACAGTGAAAGAATATGTTTTGATGGAATAAAGGAAAATCAAAACAGTAAATTAGCAGTAAAAACAGTATTAGTAAACAATCAGTAACAATAACAATAACAGTAACAGTAATAAACAGTAAAACGTAAACAACAAATAACAGTAACAGTAATAAACAGTAAAACGTAAACAAACAAACAATAACAGTAACAGTAACAGTAATAAACAGTAAAACGTAAACAAACAAACAATAACAGTAACAGTAATAAACAGTAAATAAACAGTAAAATCTCGTAAATTCATGGCATTCTCAACCTTACTAGTAGGATCAACGGGTAGGGAGAAAAATGTTCGTGTTAATGCAGCGAATTCTTCCCTTTTTCCCCTTTCCCCTCACCTTCCATGGCCATTTTTACACTCTCCTAAATAACCTGTAATCACCTTTTTGCTTCTCTCCCTATATGTCCCTACCAAGGCTTCTTTCATTTTCCCCTGCTTCATCCTACCTTTTTTTCATTCAGTCACCACCCATCTCTCTCTCTCTCTCTCTCTCTCTCTCTCTCTCTCTCTCTCTCTCTCTCTCTCTCTCTCTCTCTCTCTCTCTCTCTCTCTCTCTCTCTCTCTCTCTCTCTCTCTCTCTCTCTCTGTCTGTGTCTCTTTCTCTCTCACTATTTTAATCTTCCTTAAACTGATGTCATTTTATCCATCAAACATTTTCTTTCACCTTAAACTCTCTCTCTCTCTCTCTCTCTCTCTCTCTCTCTCTCTCCTCTCTCTCTCTCTCATCTCTCTCTCTCTCTCTCTCTCTCTCTCTCTCTCTCTCTCTCTCTTCTCTCTCTCTCTCACACACAAACATTTTCTATTAATACATTCTCTCAGTCCTCTCCTCTTATCTTCCTTCCCCACTTCGTCCCTTCCATTTATCGGTCTCATTTCCGTCCTCCCCTCCCACCCACCCCTCCCCTCACGCCCCACACCCCCCATCACGCCCATTGCTTCCTTACCCCGGGGTGCAGTCAGTTCGTACACAATTGTTTCGTACCTATAATTCGAACACCAAAATTGTTTCGTAGTCATATGAAACCATAGTCCATAGATAATACACCACAGCTCAGAGTTGAACTAGATTACTAGAGTTACGAAACGACACCAGATATTAGTATGTACGAAAAACTCAAAATCAGTGTACGAAACAACTAACAAAACCTGGGTACGAAACAACTTGTGTACGAAATTCCCTGTAACCCTGACCTCGACTGCTGACCTGCTTCTCCTCGTTGACCTCGCATGCCTTTGACCTGCCCGCCTGCCTCTCTCATCTCCTCTCCCCTTCTCTCCTCTCTCTCTCTCTCTCTCTCTCTCTCTCTCTCTCTCTCTCTCTCTCTCTCCTCTCTCATCTCCTCTCTGCTCTCTCATCTCTCTCTCTCTCTCTTCTTTTCCTCTT
>JACEEZ010007456.1:0-15491 GCA_016584305.1 Chionoecetes opilio
AGGGAGGGTTTGGATGGGACGGGCACTAGATGGCCATTTTATTGGAGGTGGGGAGGGACGGGGCACTAGATGGCCATTATTGGAGGTGGGGAGGGGGAAAAACCGGGGGGGGGCAAATAGGAGGGGGGGGGACTAGGATGGGCCAAGAGGTGGGGGGGGCCTTGAAGGGGTCTCAGAGGACGGGTCCACAAGGGAGGAGGGCTCACATGTTAGCTTGGACTCTAAACTTAAGTTCTTCCTGGCTCTCTTGAGCTTGATATTGGAGTCAATAGAGCTTGCAGGCCGGTTAGGAGACATCACGGATCAACTCGCGTGATGGAAAAAGCGAGCGAAAGCCACGGTAAAAAAGAACAAAAGGTACTAAAGAATATCGATCCTATCAGTGAAATACATTAAGCGAGGCATCCTAGACTGAGGCATAGACCACTGTAGCCCGGGGGACTGGTGCCGGAATTAGGCCTGTTGCACATGGGCCTGAACTTGCCCTGAAGTCGGGGGCCGCTCGGATAATATTATATATATATATATACTGTGGGACCACCGCCAAACACGAGTTCCCCCCTGCACGAAACTCGCACTTACACGAATAGGTAAAATTCCCATCCCTTGCCGAACACGAGTTTTCCTCGCGATAACACGAATAGAATTTCCCGGCGGATGTTGTGGATGCTGTCGGCGGCCATTTTGCCGGGGACAGCCTGGGCAGCTCAGCCTGGGCCGCCAGAGCTGCTACACGTAGTCTTTCTCTCTCTTGCTCGTGCTGCTGTTGCCTCACTCGTGCTTGCCCCCTCCGGCCATGTCTTCCAAGCGTTCGGCTCCACCTACTCCGGGGTTTCAAGCGAGAAGAAGAGGAAAGTGTTGTCCCTAGCGGAGAAGATGGATGTGCTCGCTGTGATTGATAGTGGGCCTAGGCTGGTCTGCTACGGGCAGAAGTTTGGCCTGCACGAGGCCACTGTTCGTACCATCTGGAAGACCCTGAAAAATAAGACAAGCGTGCGAGAGGTGCTGATGTCTCTAGCAAGGGGTGGCTTCTGTGAGCCGACGTGACCCGCTGCTAGAGAAGAGGAGAAATACTGAACAGTGAGTAATGATTTTTCATATAATAAGTTTATGTTATTGTGTGTGTTGCTACATGTGGTGTGCTAAAGGTGCTCGGGTGGTGTGAAGGGTGTTTAAAAGGTGAGTTAATTATTATTCATATAATAAGTATGTTTATTTTTCCCTATGTTACTACGTATATTACTACGTGTGTGTGGTGTGTGGGTGTTTTGGGTGTGGTGCTACGTGCAGTTTTAAAAGGTGCTCCGGTGGGGGGGGCTGTGGCCATGTTTGGGGTGGTTGCCCCTACTCGGGTTTAGCAGGGAAAAAGGGGTTGTCCTGGGAGAAATGGGGGTCGTTTTTGTGTGGGGTTGGTCTACGGGCAAGGGTTTGGCCTGACGGGGGCCCTTTTTGGGGGCCTTTGGGGGGGGTTTTGGGACGTGCAGGGTGTTAAGTTCTGCGGTGGTTCTGTGGGCGTGTTGTGGTTTTGTGACGCAGGTGGTTAAATGTTTTTTTGGTTTTTTATTGTGTGGTGTTGTGTGTGTTGGTGCTCGGCGGTGTGTAAGTGTTCTGGTGGTTTTTTTTTGTTTGTTGTTTTTTCTAGTTCAGGTTTTCAGGGGGTGTGTGTGTTGGTGTGTGTGTTGTTGTGTGTGTGTGTGTGTGTGTTTTGGTGCTGGGGGTGGTGTGATGCTGTGTGTGTGGGGTGTGTGTGGTGTTTTACGTGCAGGTGTGTTAGCGATGCTGCTGTGTGGTGTGTGGTGGTGGTGGTGTTGTTGTGTGTGTGTGTGGTGTGGGTGTGTTGGTGTGTGTGGGTGTGTGGTGTTGGGTGTTTTGGTGTGGGTGTGTGTGGTGCTGTGAGGTGGTTGTGTGTGTGTGTGTGTGTGTGGGGTTGTGTGTGTGTGTGTGTGTGTGTGTGGGCTAGTGCAGGTGTGTTAGCTTTCATGTTTTGTGTGTGTGTGAGGCATACTGTTGTACAGTACCTTGTATTTAGCATTGTTTTTTTTTGTCATTTACGCATAACAGGTGGATATCAGAGCAAGTGGACCCGGGGGAAGAGCAAAGTGGACGGGGTAGCCATCAGGGAAAAGGCGAGGAGCATCTACGCACCCTAGCAGAGAAGGAGCCTTCTGGTCCTCCCCTGCCCCCGGGTTTATTGCCAGCCATGGGTGTTCCATAGATTCAAGCAGTTTTAGCCTGCACAACATTGCTCGCACAGGTAAAAACATTTAATATATTTTCACACTTCTATCTATCTTTAAAATTTACTCGTGCTAATTCCCGTAATGAAGAGCCAAATTTAAAAATTTTTTCACACTTCTATCTATCTACTATTGACTTGCCATATTCCCATAATGAAAGGTTTTTTTCTTCGTTTTTTTCACAGGGGAGAGTGGGGCAGCTGATAAGGAAGGGGCGCAGGCATACCTCAGCACCTTCAAGTCCCTGATTGAAGACAGTGACTAACCTACCTGAGCAGGTGTTCAACGCGGACGAAAATGGCCTATTTTACAAGAAAATGGGCAATAGGACTTACATCCACAAGGAAGTCAAAAAGTTACCAGGATTCCAAGCATTTAAGGACCGTCTGACACTGGTGTTTGTGGGGGGGTCTGCAGGGGACTGCAAGATTAACCGCTCCTTGTGTATCGTGCTGCCACCCACGTGCTCTGAGGGGCTCAACAAGCGTTTTCTGTCATGGTATGGAAATCAAACAAGAAGGCATGGGTGACAGCGAAGGTGTTTGGGAGTGGTTCCACGAACATTTGGGGCCAGAAGTGCAGCTCTACATGTCCAAGAAAAATCTGGCATTTAAGGCAGTTCTGCTAGTGGATAATGCTGGTGGACACACTTCACAGGCACTTAACCTGGACCATCCGAATGTGTGCGTTTCCCTACCTTCCCCCAAGGACAACTTCCCTGTTGCAACCGATGGACATGGGTGTGATCAAAACTTCAAGTGCAACTACCAGAGGGCTGTGTACAAGAAGCACTCAAGAGGATGGAAACACAGCACGATGACTCTCATGGACTTCTGGAAGCAGTACAAATCCGACATGCTCTTTTGACCATCAAGCAGGCATGGGATGAAGTGAAGCCAAGCACCCTTAATGCCTGTTGGGATGCACTCTGGCCTGAGTGTGTCAACGACTTCAATGGGTTCCCTGCGTCACTCAGCAAATGAAGGCCATTGTAGACCTGGCACACACGGTTTGGGGGGGAAGGGTTCTCTGACATGACTGAGGGGGATGTGGCAGAACTCATTGACTCCCATGGAGCAGAGCCCTTTAGTGGAAGAGATTATCCACGAATGAGGATGACCAAGCAGGATGATGCTGATGAAAATGACGACACAGAGACAAGGCCTGTGTTTACCATCATGAAATTGAGAAACTTGCTGAGGAAGCAGATAACTTGACAGAGCTCTTCACTGACCAAGACCCCATACAGGAGAGGAGCATCAAGTTCAAGAGAGTTTTTGGTGAAGGCCTTATACCAGGGTGGCCAACCTTTTGTGAGATATGACTACTTTTTCAATTACCTGAGCGATCTACCACCTAAGATTCAAACATATTCATAAATGTAACTGTAAAGTGTAACTCTTACTCCACTCAGGTATGGGAAAAGGAGGAGAGAGAATTTTTTGCAGTACTGTACATGCCTTTTTTGTTAAATACAATTACAAAATTACATTATATGGTAATTATTGGAGGGTGGGGAGGGACGGGCACTATATGGCCATTATTGGATGTGGGGAGACGGGGCGACTAGAATGGCCATTATTGGAGTGGGGATGGACGGTGCACTAGATTCTATTAATTGAGGTGGGAGGGACGGGGCAAACTAATGGCCATTATTGAGGTGGGGAGGGACGGGGCACTAGATGGCCATTATTGGAGTGGGAGGGACCGGGCACTAGATGGCCATTATAGGAGGTGGGGAGGGAGGGGCACTAGATGGCCATTATTGAGTGGGGAGGGACGGGTTACTAGAGGGACGGTCCACAAGGGAGAAGGGCTCAACAATGTTAATCTTGGACTCTAAACTTAATTCTTCCCTGGCTCCGCTTGAGCTTGATTTGGAGTCAATAGAGCTTGCAGGCCGGTTATGATACTCACGGATCACGTCGCGTGATGGTAAAAGCGGCGAAAGCCACAGTAAAAAAGAACAAAAGGTACTAAAGATATCGATCCTATCAGTGAAATATCATTAAGCGAGCATCCTATGACTGAGGGCATAGACCGACTGGTAGACCTGGACTGTGCACGAATATGGCCTGTTGCACATGGGCCGAAACTTGCCCTGAAGTCGGAGGGCCGCTCGGATATATATATTATATATATATACTGTCGGACACCCGCCAACACACGGAGTTCGCCCTGCACGAAACTCGCACTAAACGAATAGGTGAAAATATCCCATGACTTGCCGAACACGAGTTTGACTCTCGATAACACGAATTAATTTCCCGGCGGCTTTTGTGGATGGTGGTCGCGGCCATTTTGCCGGGACAGCCTGCACTCTCACCTGGGCCCCAGAGTCTGCTACACGTAGTCTTTCTCTCACTTGCTCGTGCTGCTGTTGCCTCACGGCGTGCTGCTCCTGCCGCCAATGTCTTCCAAGCGTTCTGGCTCCACCCTTACTCCAGGGTCCCCAAGCGATAAGAAGAGGAAAGTGTTGTCCCCTAGCGGAGAAGATGGACGTGCTCGCTGTGATGGAATAGTGCCTAGGCTGGTCTGCTACGGGCAGAAGTTTGCCTGCACGAGCACTGTTTCGTCCCATCTGGAAAGACCCGTGAAAAAATAAGACAAAGCGTGCGAGAGAGTGCTGATGTCTCTAGCAGGGTCTTCTGTGAGCCTACGTGACCCGATGGCTAGAGAAGATGGGAGAAATACTGAACAGGTGAGTTAATGAGTTTTCATATAAATAAAGTTTATGTTTATGTGTGTTGTTGCTACTGTGGTTGTGTGGCTAAAGGTGCTCGGGTGGTGTGTAAGGGTTGTTACAGTTGAGTTAATGATTATTCATATGAAAAGTATGTTTATTTACCCTATGTTTATACTACGTATATTACTACGGGTGTTGTGTTGTGTGTGTGTTGTGTGTGTTGGTGTGGTGCTACTTGCAGGTGTGTTAACGTGCTGCGGTGGGTGTGGCTGTGTTGAGGCGTGTGTGTGGTGTGTGTGTGTGTGCTACGTGCAGGTGTGTTAACAGGTGCTGCGGTGCTGTGGGCTGTGTTGAGGCGTGTGTTGTGGTGTGTGTGTGTGTGTGTGTGTGTGTGGTGTGTGTGTTTGTGTGTGGTGCTTCTACATGCATGGTGTGTTAACAGGTGCTCCGGTTGGTGTGGGCTGTTGTTGAGGCGTGTGTGTGTGGGTGTGTGTGTGTGTGTGTGTGTGTGTGTGTTTGTGTGTGTGTGGTCTACGTGGCAGGTGTGTTAGCATGCATGCATGTGTGTGTGTGTGTTGAGGCATACTGTTTGTACAGTACCCTTGTATTTAGGCTTTTTTTTTCTTGTCCATTGTACGCATAACGGTGGATATCATAGCAAGTGACCAGCGGAAGAGCAACGTGAACGGCGTAGCCCATCAGGGAAAAGGCGAGGAGCTCTACGACCACCTAGAGAAGAAGGGAGCCTTCCTGGATCCTCCCTGCCCCCGGGTTTATTGCCATGCCATGGGTGGTTCCATAGATTCAAGCAAGCGTTTTAGCCTGCACTAACATTGCTCCGCCCAGGAAAACATTCATATATTTTTCACACTCTATCTATCCAATATTGACTCGTGCTATATTCCCGTAATGAAGAGCATTAAATATTTTTTCACACTTCTATCATCTATCTATTGACTGTGCCATATTCCCATAAGGAACGGGTTTTTTCTTCGGTTTTTTTTCACAGGTGGAGATAGTGTGTCAGCTGATAAGGAAGGGGCGCATGCATACCTCACACCTTCAAGTCCCGGATTGAAGACAGTGACTACCTACCTGACAGGTGTTCAATCAACGCTGACGAAACTGGCCTATTTTACAAGAAAATGGGCAATAGGACTACATCCACAAGGAAGTCAAGAAGTTACACAGATTCAAGGCATTTAAGGCCGTCTGACACTGGTGTTCTTTGTGGTGAATACTGCGGGGACTGCAAGTTAAACCGCTCCTTGTGTATCGTGCTGCCGAACCCACGTGCTCTGAAGGGACTCAACAAGCGTTTTCTGTCAGTTGGGTAATGGAAATCAAACGAAGAAGGCATGTTGACAGCGAAGGTGTGTGAGGAGTGGTTCCACGAACATTTTGTGCCAGAAGTGCAGCTCTACATGTCCAAGAAAAAATCTGGCATTTAAGCAGTTCTGCTAGTGGGATAATGCTGGTGACACACTTCACAACAGTGCACTTAACCTGGGACCATCCGGATAGGTGTGCGTTTCCTACCTTCCCCAGGACAACTTTCCTGTTGCAACCGATTGACATTGGGTGTGAGCAAGCATTCAAGTGCACTACCACAGGGCTGGTGTACAGAGAAATCACTCAAGGGATGAAGACGACCAGCACGATGACTCTCATGACTTCTGGAAGCAGTACAACATCCGACATGCTCTTTTGGACCTCAAGCAGGCATGGGATGAAGTGAGCCAAGCTCAGCATACGGCACACCCTTAATGCCTGTTGGTATGCACTCTGGCCTGAGTGTTGTCACGACTTCAATGGGTTTTCCCTGCAGTCACTCAGCAACTGAGGGCCATTGTAGACCTGGCACACACTGTTGGGGGTGAAGGCTTCTCTGACATTGACTGAGGAGGATGTGGCAGAACTAATTGACTCCCATGGAGCAGAAGCCTTCATGGAATAGATTCCAGACGAATGAGGATGACCGACGCAGGTGATGATGCTTGATGAAGATGACGACACAGAGACAATGCCTGTGGTTTACCATCATGAAATTGAGAAACCTTGCTGAGGGAAAGCCAGATAGTTGACAGGAGCTCTTCACTGACCAAGACCCATACAGGTAGGGAGCATCAAGTTCAAGAGAGTTGTTGATGAAGGCCTTATACCAGGGGTGGCCACATTTTTTGTGAGATATGATTCTACTTTTTCTACAGTACCCTGATGCGATCTACCAGCCTAAGATCAAACATATTTCCATCCCTAAATTAACTGTGAACAGTGTAACACTTACTCCCACTCGAGGTATGAGGAGAGAGAGAGAGAGAGAGAATATTTTTTGCAGTACTGTACACTGGCTACAATTATGATATAATAATTGTTAAAATACAATTACAGAGCAAACACTTCATTATTAATGGAGATGATGTGGCACTGCATGCTGTCTGCTAACTTGGTGTAGTTAGGGCTGTAGTTGGTGATTGCTAGCTTTCAGCAGGCATCCAGGTGTTCATCTGCCCGAGTGTTTATTCGGTATTGTTGATTTGATTTATTCAGGTGTGAAAATGGTTGTATTTCACCGGAGGTAGGTTGAACCAAAAAAAGCTGGTGTAGGTACATGACATTTTCTGACATTAGTTACTTTTCTTCACGGAGAAGTTCCAGAAACTGCCATCACTGTTTTGCCATGGAGTTGATCTGAATATCATTTTGCAGTTTCAATTTCAAATCTCATTTTCCAACTTCAGATGTATCCACAATGTTAAATAATGATTCCATTCTAAGATGCAATATCTTCAACATCTGTGCCTTTACAAAGGTAAAACACATGTATGTTGGCAACAACGTTCCACTGCTGCTATATCTTGAAAGCCTGTCAAAATCTGAGGTGAAGGTTTTGTACCTGTTCAGTATAGCGCCCACGGTTAAACTGACTCACATTGTTACCTTGATTTTCCAGTTCTGACGATCATATTTCTGAATTTCTCAGTGCATGTTGCTGTAGCGTGAAGACACTAGTTTTAGTTTCCTGCTTGAATGCTGTCACAGCACTAATCTTTCACTATAGTTTTATCTTTTCTGCAAATCTAAGTTTCAGTTCATTCACTAACCAGTGTATGTCTACTAAGAATGCTAAATCCAGCGCCTTCTTCATTGTCAAGTGTGGGGGATGAGAAGGCCGATCTTTTTGAGGCCAAAAACCTTTTATTTCAGTAGGCAGATCTCTAAATTCTTTGGAGAAATTTACCTCTGCTTAACACCTGACATCTGTAATGCAACAACAGATCGGAGTGTTCTGCTTTCACTTTCTTGTAACTGACTTCGAAACAGTCGCCTCTGAAGGACTTCTGGCCCGAATTGAATTTCAATTTTGAGAAAGTCATGACTTCTGTCATATTCAACGATTTTAACCACAAAGTGCTTGTTGATGAATGACACAATGATAATTAAAGAATCCAGGAAATCTATCATCACCCCTGCAAAGGCATGAACCCATTGGTTCGACCAAGCATCGCTGTGCTCCATCAGTTTCATTGTACCAACTTTGTTTTACTGGCAACTGTGTCTTGTTGACAAAAATCACTGAAAGTGTGAAAAATGTCTCACTCGGGTTTTTTCTTTTAATGGTAGAACCTTTAGTAATTCTCCTTTTGTGCTCAGATCTTTGAACAACCATTCTAATGAAAATGCACAGTTGTGATGTATGGATCATGTCAGTAGTTTCATCAAACTGCAATGAAAAGAAGACACACTCACGTATGTCCTTGTTCAGTTTGTTCACGGCCAAATCCTCAGCCATAATTCACAGCGCCTCATAACAGTTTTCTTGATAACTGAACTTCTTTAATAGCATCACTATATTTCAGACCTTTTTTTTGAAATTTTCAAACAATGATTCTGCTGCTTCTAGAAAGGCTCCCTTGAATGTTCTTCGTTCCATCCTGAAACGTTTTTTGGGGGTGCTTTTGCGAGTACTCGGCTCACCCTTGAACGATGCACTGGTTGCTGCCTTTGATTTTGAAGTCGCTCCTTAAAAAGGGCTTGTTGTGTTGAAGCTGTTCCTTTAGTTCTCGAATTTTTTCCTTTTTCGTAGCTCACTTGGGGAGGAAAATCACTGTCATACTTCTTGTGAAGACTTTTGAAATGCCTTTCAAGATTTCCTTGTCTTCTTCGCCAGTGCTGGTGATACATGAAATATCAGACACACACACTTTTAATTGTTCTTGTAAAAAAATAATCGTTCCTCCCACTCACTGTGAAAATGGTAATTTTTACTTTTTTTTAGCACTCGATCCAGCGCCAGCACTACTCATTTTGTTCAGTTGATGTTAATAACCTGTTAATACCCTGTTCGAAAACGAAAACAGTATTCCACGGGCGAGTTTTGCTTCAGCACTAGTCACTTGATGTGTACTTGTTTGACGCTGCTGTGTTCGCAGGAAATACGTAATGTAAACATCAACTTTACAACTGATGTAAATGAAAGTAAACAAAATAACTGCAGCTTTTCCGTCCTTATATTGACTGTGTGGAATATTTCATTATTACGTGACTATTTCAAGCCGTCAGAACATTTCTTTACGAGACACCTGATCCACACCCCTCACGTCCAACGTTGCTGAAACTGTGAGGCTTGCGGGGGGGAACAGAGATGCATTATATTTGCGTTGACACTTATCAATATGATTCACGGGTGTAGACCAAGACACCCTAACTCCTGAGTACACTTTTTATTTAACAGTCCATAGTATTGTAAACTAACAAAAGCAGCACACTGGCCCTAACAAGTATTGACAATTTATAAATCGTTTAACAGCAATCACCTATCACCTTCCTGTTACGAACGCGTACGGTTCCCTGTCCCACTGGTACTAACGCGTACGTTCCTGTCCCACTGGTCAGTTTTTCCGCCAATCCCCCCGGCTAAGGCTGCCAGTGCATGATACACACAGGATTAGTCTGTTCTTTAAAATAATTGTATGCAATGTATGGTGGTCAGACATGGTCCATCATTATGAATATAAATATAACTTAGTTCCCGAAAAAAAGAGAACTATATAATCCAAGTATCATGAGTACTTGGATATGCTATTGCAGCTATTTTGCATGGCAACTTCTGAATGACCATTATTAACAGGTACGTAGGTGATCGACATAAAACAGGCTTGTGATCGACCGTCAGATCGCGATCGACTGGTTTGGCCACCCCTGCATTTACTTAGTACCCTACAAGGAAACTTTAAGGAGCTGGAGGCCTCTGCTTGCCAAAGCCCATCACAGCTGTCTTCAAACATCTCCAGCCAGCACAAACCCCAAGAAGCATTCCATACACCTGCTACACCTCCTGTTACTACACCAGCCAGGCAGCCTGTTACTCTGCTACAGCTACAACCAGATAATATTACCTCATACAATGTCATCTGTTCTCTCCCATCCCATTATGTGCTTTGATGATCCAGACGATACAGACAGTGATGATCTCCACCAGCACACCAGCCATGCCTCCTGCTACTACACCCGCCAAGAGCAGCCCTGTTCACCTCTATTTTTTTTATAGTTAATGAAAACTTTTCTCTAGTTTTAAGGTATTTTTTATTTATTAATAAAAAATATTAATTGTAATAACGCAGTTGTTTCCCTTCATCTTATTCACCCCAAAAATAGTAGTAAAACATTTTTTAACCCTGCCAAAATGAGGGTCTGGGAACGTAACCTATTTTGTACACTTATCAAACAAAAAGTAAATTTTTTGTTGAACCCCCCAAAAAGTGATGGTCTGGGAACGTAACCCCTATCTCCTATTGAACACTTTTATTCCGCCGAACACAAAGGGGAATTTTTGCCGTGCACGAAGGGGTCAGGACCGTCCCTGTCGTGTTCTGCGGGGTCCGACAGTATAGATATATATATCTATGATATAATATCTATATATAAATATATATATTTATTAATATATATAATATATATATATAATATAATAATATCTATATATATTAATATATATATAATATATATATATATATATATATATATATATAATATATATATATAAATATATATATATATATATATATATATATATATAATATATATATATATATAATTCATATATATATAGCTAATATATATATATATATATAGAGATATATATATATATATAATATATATATATATATATATATATATATATTAATATATAATATATATTATCTATGATAATATAATATATATATTAAATATATATATATATATAGACTATATAGTAATATATATATATATATATAGATATATATATATAATAGTATAATATATATATATATATATATATATATATAATATATAATATATATATATATATAATCTATAATATATGTATATATATATATATCTATCATTATATATATATATATATATATATATACACACTCATCCCTCGTATAACGCAGGTTCGTTAACGCAATTTTCCGAGTTAACGCACAAAACTTTTGTATACCAAAAATCGATTAACATATAAAAAAATTCGAAGTTACGCACAATTTACGACAAGAAATATGCAAAAAAAAAATGATAAAAAAGAATAAAATAGTACGACACCCCACAATAAAATATATTTATGGAATATACTAACCCTCGTGAAAAGAACCACGAACAAGCAGCACAGCTCAGCTTCCCCCCGTAATGGTTTGTTTACGTTTTGCGCGGTACAGATAAACAGTGATTTCCAGTGCTTCTGTTATAATCGTCCATTATCGATGAAACACCTGCATAATGTCTTACTAAGCGTGTTGTCTAGTGTAGTGCTAGTCTCCTAAGCCTAAAAAGTGTAGAAAATCTATAAAGTTAGAAACTAATTAGAAGTGTTGAAGAAAAGTGTGAAGGGAGCGATTGAAAAGACAATCGCAATTTGTTCAACCTTAGCTGTCCGTGACTGTGGTGACATTAGAAGTACAAGGACAAAATTAGTCAAGTGCGAAGAATGCTACTACTCCGTTGAACAGCGAAGTTAGCTACAAGGCAATCTGTCCACCTATCATGGAAGAGATGGAAAGACTGTTGGCATTATGGTGGACGACATGTGCAGCCGGGATGACTCGCCAATGACGAACATCTTGATGCAGAAAACGCTCGCTCACTTTTATGATGATTTATTAGCTAAGGATGTGATGCAACGTGCTGGACCTAGTGGAAGCTGCTGCTTCCTCCACCATTCATGCAAGCAAGGGCTTGGTTGGAAAGGTTCAAGAACATGAATCCTCCTGCACTACGGTAACACAGTCGGGGAGGCAGCGTCTGCGCTGACAAGAAGCTGCTCAGGCTTATCTGCCATGCTCCAGGAATTATCGAGACGGGGTACCCAGCAGACCAAGTTTTGCCAACTTTGATGAACTGGATCTACTGTAGAGAATGCCAAAGAGGACAGTGATATCCAGGGAGGAGAAGAAAGCACAGTCATAAAGCCTCCAAGGATAGAGTGGGTGTCCTACACTGCTGGTTGGTTGCCATGCAGAGGGTGATTTCAAGCTAAAGACGCTCCTCATTGGCTATTCAAAAACCCTGTGGCCTTATAAGGGTCCGCATGCTAAGGATGTCTGCGATCATTTACCGCCCTTAGCAAAAGCGTGGACCAACCAATACAGATTCCAGGATTGGTTCACCAGATTATTTTGCCCTCTGTGGAGGCGCTACTGTAGGGGACGAATATTGGCTCACAATGCACTGCTGCTCCTTGACAACGCCCCCACCCACCCTAACAACCTTTTCTGACTTGTTCCTTAACCCATTCGAGTGGAATTTTTACCAAAAACCCACCACAGCATATCCAACCATGGCCAAGGGGCAATTGCCCACCTTTAAAAGTTTAAAGCTTATAGCTTATCTCCGTCGTACCTTCCGAAAAATGATTCATCTGTGGACGCTGAGAAATCTCTCCATTCGTCAATTTTGAAGGAGTTAACATCAAGTGAATGCTATTGACAACCTTGCTGAATCCTGGGATGAGGTCACACATTCCCTATGACTGCTGTGTGGAAGAAATTGTGGGCTCAGACTGTGTCCACAACTGTAAAGGTTTTTCCTGAACCAACTCCTGTCGTGCCGAGAAATTGTTAACCTTGCACATACAGCTGGATGGACGAAGTGGAGAAGAAGATATTGTTGATCTGTTGGCATCTCATGATGAAGGAACTCAGCAACGAAACTTATGGCCATCGAACAAGTCAGAGCACTAGAGGAGGAAGACTTCAGAGGAAAGATGACCAGAGCCGCAGCTTCATCTTAACTAGGAGAATCTTAGCTGATTTCTCTCCAAATTTGAAGTGGCATTCATGACATTTGAATAACGATCCCAACCGTGAACGCAGTCTCAAATTTGAAAACACTGTCAGAAGTGCTCTCACTGCCTACAAGATGCTTCATCAAGAAAAAGTCCACCACAGCACAACAGACTATAGACCATCATTCTTCACTAAACCTGCTGGCAACATCACCCGCCACTCTACTTCCTACGTCTTCCGACATATGCCCCCACCTCAACCCAGAAACTCTCGACACCCCCCGGCCACCATCTTTGGTCACCTCAAGCCTCAGTATTCTTCTATATTAGTGAGTACAACTTCTATATATCATTTAACTTTTAATAATTAATTATATTTCATATCTCTTGTCACAAATTAATGTATGACGGCATTTTATTGAGAGGGTTAGGTTTTGATTTTTTTTCGAAGAACGTGTCTCGACTTATATAATGGGAGTCATGTGGAAAATGGAATTCGTTTAACGCATTGTAGTGACCTTGTCGCTACATGTTTGATAAATAGACCCCAGGGTTGATGGTTGTTTATTGGAGACCTGTGGACAGAGCTTTGTTGTTGTGGGACAGTTGTTGACTCTAACTAAACTCTGCCTCTGCACGAGGCTCTTTATAAGGGGGCCCCGATATCCAGACCTGAACCTGACGGCTGAGGTCGAGATTAGAAGGAGGGTCAGGTCGAGACTACTATACTGAGATTTTAGCCAGGTGTGGTGTGGACTCACCACAGTACTCTTCCTTCCTCAAAAAAAAAAAAAAAAAATTATACTATAAAACTTATGAAAAAAAAAACAGAGGTGCCAAGTGCCGAGGTAATGTAGGTAGGGCAACTGTCCAGTCTTCACGTTGCAGCGGTAGCTGCAAGATCAGAAAGGAGGTGCCGAGGGTCGCTGCTGCTGTGATTGCTGTCACAAGATCTGGAGGGAGGCTTGCGATGCAAGGTGTCTTCGTGGGAAAGCGAAGTGTCCAAGGCAATCGGCTCCCAAGATAGCTTGTGTTGCTATGCAGTGCCCGTGCGTTGCAGGGCCTTGCTGGAGGCAGCGGAAGGCTGCAGGACGCAGCGTGAGGCAGCAGGAAGCAGCGTCAGGGAGCAGGAGTCAGCGGAGGACGAGGAGTAGCACGTGGCGGCAGGAGGCAAGGGCGGCGGCGGGATGCGGTACCCGTGCGTTGCAGGGCCTTGCTGGAGCAGCAGGACGCAGCGTGAGGCAGCAGGAGCGATGAGTAGCACTTTGGCGGCAGGAGACTGGGCTGATGGTGCCCTTAGATGGCTTCGTCAGGCGTAGCGTGGCAGCATGCTGGACCGTGGGCGTGGGCGGCTAGTGGCGCTGGTGACGGTGACGGCGGCGAGGGGCAGCACCAGGGGTGGCGGCAGGGGCGGCGGCAGGGCTGGGTGGCAGGGCGTGGGACACAAGCCCTAGGAGGGCGTGTGTGGGTGCGCTGAGATGGGTGGCGGCAGGGCTGGGCCGAGGTGAGCAGCGTGCCGTGGCGTCGTCAGGCATCGTGGACGGCAGGCGGCGGGATGCGGTGCCGTGGCGTTGCAGGGCCTTGCTGAGGCAGCGGACAGGCAGCAGGACGCAGCGTGAGGCAGCAGGAGCGAGGACGTAGCCCGAGGCGCCAGGGGCAGGGCTGGGAAGACGGTGGCGTGTGGTGAGCCCAGGCAGCGCGGCACGAGGTGGCTGTGGGTAGCGCGACATGAGACAGAGGTGCAGGCCGCTGGAGGCGTTGGTGAGCCGTGGTAGGCGGCGTGGTGGCTGGCAGGACGCGGGGTGAAGGCCGCCCGTGGCGGCGTGGCAGCGCGGCAGGAGGTGGCTGCGGCGGGCGAGGAGGCCTCGTGGCGTGGTAGGCGTGATGGGGGGCGAGGGGCAGGCCCCCCCCTGGGTGTGTCTGGTCACTCCGGGGTCACCAACTGTAGTGACCTTGTCAGCTTACATGGTTGATAAATAGACACCAGGGTTGATGGTTGGTTTATTGAGACTGTGGACAGAGCTTGTGTGTGGTACAGTGGTTGAGCTCTAACTAACTCTGCCTCTGCACGAGGCTCTTTATAAAGGGGGCCCCGTACTCAAGACCTGACACCTGACGGCTGAGGTCGAGATTAGAAGGAGGGTCAGGTCGAGACTACTGGAGGATTAGCCAGGTGTGGTGTGACTCACCACAGCAATTTTCACTTAACGCACGATTTCCAAGAACGTAACTCATGCGTTAAATGAGGGAGGCTGTATATATATATATATATATCATTATATTTTATTTTTTATTTTTTTTC
>JACEEZ010007457.1:0-13808 GCA_016584305.1 Chionoecetes opilio
ATTACTACTGGCTTAAAATAAAAACCTAACCATGTTCAGGACTGAGGCGTGGAAAAAAATTCCTCGTTAGCTTTGATACTTATTGTATTTCTCTCTTCCCTATTAATGTAATTTCTCGCGTTACACTCCATTCTGATGTAATGAAAGAGCTCACTGTATGACTGACTAACAGCCGCCTCATATATATTGTTACAAACCTGACAGTAGCTTCCACTTCTGACTGACCAGTATTGTGCACCGCCCTCATAACCTCACACCACAAGACTTACCTGTCTTACTTTACCCCACACAAGGCGCGGTCACGTAACCCCTTTACTTCCCTACTTACAAGAGTCCGGTAGACTTACCTGGGCGAGTAACGGTAATGTACCACTTAGTCATTATACAAGGCGGATAAGGGAATGAATGAACACTCACTGGTCAAATCTCTACTTTACTACACAAAGATCACACAATAACACAACCTCCTGAAGGAGGCAGCCGAAGGAACAACACTCAGTTACACTTGTCTGTTTACAACAAAGGCTTACACACAAGCGAGGCACTACGTACACTGACTTACCACGCGAGGCACTACGTACACTGACGAAGGGCTGACGAAGCTCAGGCGACGCCACAGGCGCGTCGCGCTAACCCTCCCTGCCTCACGCCTTCCTCTCTCCCGGCCAGCTCTGTTTCTGTCTCTTTGTGTGCCAGCCAGCACGCTCCTCTCACACCCTCACCCCCCTGTCCCCTCTTCCTGTCTCTGCCGCGCCTCCTCACCCAACCAATGACGTTCCAGGAAGCATGCCGGACCCAATTAGAATCCTCCTGGTAAATGACGTCACCCTCCTTTGTTTGGTACAGCAAGCAAACCCTCACACGCGGGCCTCTCGCTCATACAGACACTCACTACAGCCCACTCCTCGCTTCCCCGCTCCATACACACAAACATACAGACACTACACACGCCTCATTCCGCGTACACACAGACCCACTCAACCAGACACATACACCCCCAGACACAAAAAATTTGTGTAACATTATCCCCCTCCTTACTGAGCAGTGACCTCACTGCTAACTTAAATCCTAAATTCCTGTATTCTAAGAGTACATAAAAGAAGACACACAAAATATGGAAAATTAAACTAACACAAACATCCTCAAAATTAAATGGCAGCTCGCACATACTAATACATAACAATAATCAAATTCCTCTTGACATAATAAATGCAGCAATTACATAGTTCTCCCCCTTCACAATAACCACAAGCAGGTGACGCCCCTGCACCCTTCCTCAGGCGCTACAAGCTCCCAGGGGACCCTCCTCATCCCTGGCTAGCCTCACTAGCGACCACGGCCAAGAGTCACCCCAGCAAACACAAAGACGGAGGGCCTCCGGAGGCCCTCCGTATGTCTTATCGGCGGCCCGACGGAAGTGTACGACGTAGGGCCGCTGGGAATTTGCTCAGAGGCTCACCGGCGTGCCGCTCCCAGCGGCCCGCCGTAGGACATATGACCATTTGCCGCTGTTATATTAACTGATTGAGGAATATTTATGGTTATACTTTCTAAGTATATTGCAGATATAGTAATGTTTTAAGGGGTGTTGCACAACCCATTAGCCGATTAATAGACTAATGGGCTGTTCAACACTTATAAAAACATTACTATATAATGCAATATGCTTAGAAAATTTAACCAGAAATATTCCTGTGTCGTTATCCAGTAATACGATGAAAAGGAGATTGCTAGGATCATAATTGCTACGGACATTGTTTATTTCATAAGTACAAAAACATTTTCGTTATTGAGTTTTTTCATGCTGGTGTACGTGGAACAACTGAACGGCGTGAACAGCCATGTAGAAGGATATAGGTTGCGACGAACAACATAACAACATCCACCCACTCGTGCGTTTTCCAAGTAACTGATTATTTTCACTCAGACACAGGCGCCGTCAAGGAATTCCTAAAAAAACGTGTCGTACTGCAATTATTTATATTATTCAGTCTATTTCGATATAATGATGGAGCGAAAACATGTTATAACCAAGTTCTCATTATGTTATCGACTGGTTAAGGGTGCAATTTAGGCCTTTTGTGGGTTTTAAACCCTTTGTAATGGCTATCGTACGTCTGGCAGTTTAGTACATTGATAGCTGGGAGAAGATTTCAAATAATATTCTATTCTAAATCATGATATTATTCATATGTTAACTCCATCATCTACATATTCCTTATTAGGTGTGCCGTTGAGTATTAATATGTGTTGATAATATGTTGGAAGTTATTGAAATAAGGGAAAATATGACCCTGTGTTATTCCGTAATAATCTTCGCCGCGGTTAATCAAGTGTTATTTTTATATGATACTAGCTACACACACAGACTAACTGATAACCTTTTTCCATGTAAACTCCTTCCTATGTACGTATCTCATCTTTATTTCTATGTATCTCTGGGTGTTCCTGATAAAGCTGGAAATATTTGAAATAAACTGAAATATGATAATTTCTATAAACTATTATAAAAACTTTTATAACAACTTTTAATAGCTTGAACAGGCCTAATAATAGTGATGGTACCGATATTGAGATACTAAGTATATTACTGAGTTAATATATATAATATGAAATGAATATTTCCCACTTACAAATACGTACCAGCGCCCAGCGGGCCTCGGGAGGATTGACGTCAAGTTGCCACTGCTTGTCACTACTGATGTATTACTACAGCAAGATAATCATATAACTGTTGTTTCAAAATGTTTACACATAGAAATATTAAATTCTTGAAATTCTGTACATTAATTTTCAACATAGTAAATTATCCCGTCTGAAAATACACCAGCGGGCCTCCGGAGGGCTGACGGAGGTAAATTTGCCGCCGGCGGCCGCCGTTCGCCGCTCTACGGCCTACGTCGGCCCGCCGGTGATGGGACTCTCCATTGGCCCCGTGGTTCTCCAAGGGCGCCACACAAACCCCCCTCTCTTCCCTGGGGGTCGCTTCTGAGGTATCCGCGGCCAAGAGCCACACTCTATTAGCCCGCGAGCTTCCCCCCGACGCAGGCCCAACCTGCGGCTAACACATTCCACCCCCACCTGCACCCACTTCTGCAGGCAAACCGCACAGCGTGCGTCACCCCTCGCCACTTCTACCTCACACAACACCCCCACTAGCTTGTAAATTACAAGTCCCTCCATCACCATCCGCCAACCGCTCCTGCAGCGTTGGGGTGGTCACACAGGCAGCCCTCCTCTTCTCCCGCGAGACCCACCAGCAGGAACAGATCGCTGCAACCTCAACCGCAGGCGCCACAACCACAGGGACTTCCTCCACCCTTGGCTCGCCTCAGAGGTAGCCACAGTCCAGGAGTCCACACTCCACTGGGCCCCGCAGCTCTCCCCTGTTCCACTGCTCCAGTCTCGCGATGTAAAGGCGCCACGACCCTCCCGACAGACCATGCCCTCCACTGCAGAACGCCGGTGTGGTGCGATGGCCGGGAACTAGCAGCCACGCGCTGCGGCGGGCACTGCTTGGTAGAAGGCACGTCGGTGTCTTCCTCCATCGTAACAGGCCTTTACTGCCACCTGCCCCAGCTTCGGCGGGGGGGGGGGGGGGGGGGGGGCACCCCCTGCGCTCGCCATCCTCCTGCCGGCGTAGCATAGGCAGGTATGGGGCCTTCATCCTGGCCCTCCGAGGTCTTCGAGATCCCTGCTGGCTGCGCTGCTTCCCTCGCTGCCCACGCCTTCGGCCCTTCTTCAGCCGAGGCGACCGGCTTGCCTTCAACCGTGGGTGTTTGGTCCGCACCTGCCGGAGTGTCAGGCCACCGGGGGTACGGCCCTTCCCACGTTCACCCCACCGGCGGGTCTTCAGCCGGTGCAGCAGGCCGCCCTTCACTCGTGGGCGCGTGATCCGTCCCTGCCGGAGTGTCAGACCCTCAGCGCGGCCCTTCCCTCCTGAAGAAGGCAGAGCGGGGAGGCGAAGAGCTGAGGATGCGGCCGGCGCGCCTTTTACGCCGTTTGCCAGCGCAGCGGGAGGGACCCGCCAGGCCCTCGATGCCGCCTTTTCGTCACCTCCTGAAGAAGGCATGGCAGTGAGCACACGCTTAGCCGCAACAGCCTCCGCTGCTGCGTCACAGGGGAGTAAGGGCACCTCTTCACTGTTCCCTGCTGACGGCGCCGCTTAACTTCCACGCCCACATCCTCTGTAGGGGCGGCTTGGGATTTTAGGCAGCTCTTCGTCGCTCCCGCTGACGGGGGCCCCCTAACTTCCACGCCCACATCCTCTGTAGGGGCGGCTTGGGAGTTAGGCAGCTCTTCGTCGCTCCCTGCTGACGGCGCCGCCCTAACTTCCACGCCTACATCCTCTGTAGGGGCGGCTTGGGAGTTAGGCAGCTCTGCGTCGCTCCCTGCTGACGACGCCGCCCTACCCTTCGTCAGTCCTGCCCTCGCGTAAGCCTGTACCTCGTGATTTAAGCCTCTCTTCGTTTTTATTTTCAAAATATGCTGTTCCATTTCTTCTCTCCTTTTCACAATACCCTGTTCCAATTCCTTTCTCATTTCCCTTAAATTTTTATTTGTGTTAACCATTATTTCTCTCATTTTCTCAGTGTCTCTCATTTTCCCCAGTACTTTCTCATTGTCTCTCCTCATTTCTCTCATCATGTCTCTCAACATTAGAAACGCGCCGCGTGGCCATTCCTTAGTGACGTCATAAGGCTTCACCTCGCCTCCACCCCTGTTCTCCTCCCTATCCGCCATTTTAACCGCGTGGCACACCGCCATTACCGGCCTCAGGTTAATCTACTAATTATCGCACTTCAAAACACCAGTGTTACAAACCTGACAGTAGCATCCACTTTTGACTGACCAGTATTGTGCACCGCCCTCATAAAACCCCACCCAAAAAGACTTACCTGTCTTACTTTACCCCACACAAGGCGCGGTCGCGTAACCCCTTTAATTCCCTACTTATAAGAGTCCGGTAGACTTACCTGGGCGAGTAACGGTAATGTACCACTTAGTCACTATACAAAGGGGGATAAGGGAATGAATGAACACTCATGGTCCAAATCTCTACTTTACTACACAAAGATCACACAATAACACAACCCCCCTGAAGGAGGCAGCCGAAAGGGAAAAACACCAGTTACCTTGTCCGTTTTAACACAAAGGCTTACACACCCAACTAGGGGACTACTTACCCGACTTTTACCACGCGAGGCACTACGTACACTGACGAAGGGGTTACGAAGCTCAGGCGACGCCCCAGGCGCGTCGCATAAAAACCTTTTCCCGCCTCACGCCCGCCCTTTTTCCCCTCCCCCCCGGCCCGCTTTGGGGAGGAACCTCAAACAACAAAAAGGGAGTTGCGCCAAACAAAAGCCCCTCTCTCCGAACTTTTTTTTTCCCCAAAAGACGCCAAACTTAAAAAAAGCCTCCCTTTTTTGGTCGTTTTAAAGCGTCGGAAGGCGCTTTAAATTTGGGTTTGGGGAGTAATGACTTTTCAAACCCGTCATCAGTCCCAAAACCCGCCAATGACAAACAGTTTTAAAACTTCTGACCAAACACAAAGGTTTTAAGGGGGACATATTTTCCGGGGAAGAATTGGGATGCCAGGCCCCGCCTCCACCCGGGGGGCCCCCTTTCCCCTTTTTCCCCCTCATTTTTTTCCCAAACTAATTTTCCCGGGGTTTTTATTTTTTGGAATGCTTTTTGGTTTTTTTAAAGGAGTTTTTTTTGTTTTCAATGTTAAAATGTAAACTAAGGGAAACCCCGTGTTGTAGTGTTTTTTGGGGGGGGGGTTTTTAAAAGGTTTGTGTGTTGGGGTTAAATAGTGTATTTGTGATATGGGGAGGCCCCGCGGGGAAGGGCCCCCTCCGTCCCCCTGCCTCGCCCCTTCCCGCACCTCCTCATAACATCTTTTTAAAACACCCTTTTTTTAAAAGGGGACACACGGTTTCTAAAATTAGGCGAATTTTTTGGAAGAACCGTAAGAAAAACCGGGGTTTTTTTGCAGCTTGCGGTTTTTTTTTGTTTTGGCGAGGCACTTTTAAGAAGCCCGGGTTCTTACGGATTGGCCCCCCGCTGCAACCGTAAGAAGCCATAAAGGGGCGGGGGCCCCGGGCTCGCTTACCCACGGCGCTTTACGGCTTCTTTCCGTGACGTCAGGGGATAACAACCCAAAAAATGGGGGGGGGAGGGGAGAAATTTCCCGAGACAGTGAGTTTTGTCGTAGAAAACTGTATTTTCGATAACCGGACACAAGTAAACCCCTAGATGTACATTTCAGAAGCATGTCACTTACCCCCTTTAAAACCCAAAGAAAAAATAACAAGGTTAAAGAACACACAGGACACTTTAAACTGGTGAAAGATTAATTTATTCTTATCAGGCTGACGATAAGGCCTAGCTGCGACGTAGTAAAAAAAATTTTTTCTGAAATTTTTTGCTGATAATATGGCAACCCAAAATTTGCCTGATTTGTTTCATTTAAGGTAGACGGGCTTAACTTTCCGGGCCACACTAATGGAGCTAAATGGAAAGACATTGGGGATAGGGGAACGTCGTCTGGGGGGAAATAAATTTTCTCGAGTCTTTTTAACCCTTAACAGAAGACGTTTTTTTCTAATTTTAAATTAAAAATGCTATCAAAGCCCGACCGGAAAAGTTTTCGCTGATTCATTATGCCTTTTCCAATTTTGGTTCTTAGAGATCTCTCACAAATTTTTGAGGAAAAATGAAAAAGTTGGGGAACCCCCCCTCATTCCCCCCGACGGGGAAAGGGGGAGTTAAACCATAACCCTTTACAAATTTTATTTTCCCAATTCCAAACCCCAAAACATTTCAAAATATCTTAAATATGCCCAAAAACATTTTCTGTTGACGGGACATAAAAAATATTAAAAGTGTAAGTAAGGGGGCGATGTATTTGTGGAAAAACAGCATTGCGTTGAGGGAAAAACTTAAGAACAAGGGGCTCCACCGGGGGAAACTGGAAAAACCCCAAAATTTTGGGTCTATGGGGTTTTTACTTCTGGCCCAAACCCCCACCTGTTTAGATTTTTTTAATTTGGGGGTGCCGGGGTCCCTTTCCCCTTTTCCCCTGGGGGGAAAAAATTAGGCTTGGAAAAAAAGTCCAGGGAGGGGGTTGGTTAGGTCAGGGGGCAGGGCAGGTTTTTGGTTTGGTAAGGTTGTTTCAAGCCCGATTGGGGTCGAGGGGGGGGGCTAGGTTAGGTCTTTTAGAGTTTTTTTTAACTTTTAAATAAAAGGGTCAACCTCCTATCTTCTTCTTCTTCTTATAGACAAACAAAACTTTGGGGACAAAGGTGGGAAAACCGGGGTTTTTTTGGGGGGGGGGGAGCACCCATATAAGGGAAATATGGCCCCAAAAGTCTATTTAACTAGGGAAATTTCCCTATTTTTTTATGGATTTTTTTGTTAGGGGCCCTATTTCCCTTTTTGTGGTGCTTCCCCCCCCCAAAAAACCCCGGGGGGGGGGGGGGGTTTTCCCAAAGTCCCCAAACTTGTTGGGTAAAGAAAAGAAAACTAGGGGGGATCCTTGCCCCTTGTTTCCCCTATATTATTATATTCATTTTAAAAATATATATAAATTTTTTATATTATATTAATAAAATTTTTTTTTTTTAATTTTTATTATAAAATAAAGGTTATTTTTTGGGACATTTTTTAAATTTTGGGGGTTGGGAATGGAAAAAAGAATTAAGGGCCCTTTTTTTGGGTGGAAATTGGTTTTTAAAGGGGACAAAAAAAGGGGGAGGGAGATACATTTAAAAACCTGCTTTTGGGGGGGACAAATTTGGGGGGAAGGGTTTCGAAGGTTTTTAATTGATCCCGGGGGATCCGGGAAATTTTTTTTTAATAAACAAAAATTTTGGTTTTTTTATATGGGGGGGTAAAGGTTTTTTCCCTTTTTTTTAAATTTTCCCACTAATTCCCGGGGTAATTTGTGAACTTTTTCCCCTTACATCCTGACGAAAATTTTGTTTTTGCTTACAAAACAGGGAAGCCATCAAAAAAAAACTACAACGAATACAGGGCAATTTTAAAAAAAATCAGAACCGTACAAACGCATATACTGAACTTATTCGGTTTAAAAACCCCTTTTTCCCGGGGCTGGCAAAAAAGGGGTTGGAAGCCGTATTTTGTTTTCTAAAAAGGGCCGGAAAAACGGGGGGGTTCAGTATATACACTAAAATTTGAAAAAATACCACTCGGGGCGTCAGTGTAATTACGTAATAGTTCGGGTTTGGGGGGGCATTAAGTCGGGTTAGGTTAGGGGTTTAAAAGGGTTTCCCGGGATAAGGAAATAAAAAAATTTTTTTAAACTTTTTTTTTATAAACTTTTATTTGGTTTTAATAAAGAAAGTTTTTCGGATTTACCTTTGGGTAATTTTGGGGTTTCAAATTTCGAACCAATTTAGTATTTTTCCTGGCCCCCTTTGTGGCATTAAAATCTGAAAGGGTTTCATATATTTTTTATTTTAGTGTAAAAGTTTTGGGTTAATTTGCTTTATTTTAATTAATTTGTTTCTTGTCCCTTTAAAACTTTTTATAAAGGACACATCAACAACATCCTTTTTTATATTTATTTTTCCATTTCCTTTAATAAATTTAAGGGCCCGTTTTCTAATAAAGGTGGGGAAATATCTTTTAAAATTTTTTAAAAGAAACTATAACATTTTAATATTGTCATGTTTTGAACCCAAAAACTCTATGCCCGTCCTGTTTTTTTCTATTTCCTTTTTATGGCAAGGGTTTTTTTAAACTGCAATATAAAAACCCGTCTAGTTTTTAGGGTTTTTGGGGATGTGCCGGGGTTGGGATGGGAATGTTTTTCTTTACCCAAAAATGAAGGGGAAGGGCTGAGAGAAGGGGTGGGGAGGGGGAGTAAATAAAAAATAAAAAAAATAAATAAATTCTTTTTTTTCCATAAAAAGGTTTAAATATCAAACTTACATCCCCCTGTTCTATGCAAAAATATAATAAAATTGAAACTTCTGAAAATCACCGCAAATAAAAAAAAAATTTCCCTAAAAAGAAAGTCAAAAAAAACCAAATTAAAATGAAAATTTAAATTTAACCCTTAAAAAATTAAAAAACTAAAAGACACTTCAAAAATCTTTTAAAACTACTAAAAAACATTCCCAAATGCTATTTGATATGGGGGGAAAAAATTTAAAAAATTTTTCCTTTTAAGGGCAATTTAAAAAATAATTTGTAAGTCAAACTTTTAAAAATGTAAAACTTCCCCTAAATTAAAGATGCATGAAAGGGAAAATTGTTCCATATTAAAGGGGGAAATTTTTAAAAGTGTGGGCCCGGCCCCCAGTTTTTTTTCTTTTCTCTTGGGGACATAAAGGTCTTTTTTTCGCCCCGGGTTTATTTTCTGGCTGTATTTTCCCCCGACAATTTTGGGAAACAGTTCCTACCCCCCCCGGGATAAAACCCATTGACAGCCCTTATAAAAAGCCCAAGGGTTTTTATTTTATGTCTTTTTTTTGGTTTCTCTTTTATTGGGTTTTTGATTTCCCAAATTTTTGTCCCCCTTTTTAAAGTTCAAAAACTGCAATTTTTTGGGGAAATTTTTTAAAAAGGGAAAAAAGGGAAAGTTTAAAAAGTATTTGTTTTAGTTCCCATATACCCATACAGTAAAATTTTTAAACTGGAGAGAGAGAGAGAGAGAGAGAGAGAGAGAAGAGAGGAGAAAGGGGAGGGGAGAGAGAGAGAAGAGAGAAAAAAGGGGAAAAAAGAGAGAGAAGGAGAGAGAAAGAAAGAAGAAAGGGGAGAGAGAAGAGAGAAGAGAGAGAGAAGAGAAGAGAGAGGAGAGAGGAGAGAGAGAAAGAGAGAGAGAGAGAGAGAGCAGAGAGAGAAGGGGAGAGAAGAGAAAAAGAAGAGAGGAGAGAGAGAAAAGAGAGAGAGAAGAAGAGAGAGAGAGGGAGAAGGTAGAGAAAAGAGAGAGAGAGGGAGAGAGAGAGAGAGAAAGAAGGTAGAGAGAGAGAGAGGGGGAGAAAAAGAAAGCAGAAGAAGAAGGAAAAAAAGAAAAAGAAAAAAATTTAATTTAAACCCAAAAAAAGCCCCAAAATAAAAAAACCCCCCTAAACCAAACTAAAGAATTTTTAAACCCTTCCAAAAATAAAAAAAAAGCCCCCACCGGGAAAATTTTTTCCCCGGCCCCCCCGGGGCCCCCAAAGTGGCCATTTTGTCCCTTTTTTTTTTCCCTTTTCCCTTTGCCTCGGTGCAAGTAGTTAATAAAAAAAAATTTTTTTGGAATGAAAGGGATAAAGTGTGGGTTGGTTTGGGGTTTTCCTTCCCCCCAATTTAAAAGTCCTTGGTTTATGTAGCAAAAAAAATTAATGTGAAGGATATGTGTTGTGATCCATTCACAATATCGTCAGTCAGTTATCGTAACTTATTAATGGCTTTCATTCGACGGTACACTTTCGTCATTGTGTGGCTGTTTTGTTTACAATTATCAGCTGTGAGCGCCGAGCGGGCGAGCCTCGAACACCACTACCACTGTCAGCCGTTCTGGCGAGGCACGAAAGCGAGAGAGAAGCCGCAAGAAGCCGGCTTCTTACGGCTTCTCTCACCAAAATTCGCCTCTTGATTTAGATAATGACAAGTATATATAACATCTCACCATAATCACTAAGTTGTATAATAACGAGTAATAAGACGTTTAATCCTGCCCAAACCTACAGTGGCGGAGGAGCTGGCGGCTCCAGCCGCCACACTCAATAGTTTTGAGTAAAAACCCGCAGTTATCCGCCTCACCTATGCCTTCCTGAAGAAGACAGTCAGCTCCCACGCCTGTGATAGCACCATAGGATATCACCAGGGATCATAGGATTCCTCAAGGGGTTCTCGCTCCCCTACTAAATATTACCAAAGACATCTGTCTCCCTTGGTGAAGTTGGTGTTGATATCCACCTCACGGGCTTCATCAAGCTGCTGCTGCTGCTGCCGAAGGCCGCGCTGCCAGACGTAGATGAGTCCCTTGCTTGTATTTCATCTCTTTACTCATATATATGAATAATATCCATCCGAATGCAATCATATGTCTACATTCACCTATAAAAAAGATATTTCATAGCATACCAAGCAATAATGAGCATGCCTGGAGACTTCCGACCTCTGCTAATACCGGTCTTGAGCAGTCGTTGGCCAGTGTGCACGTTAACGACGAAATCGACGAATTTTTCGCGCTGTGGGTTCCGTCTTTGGACTAACGACCAAAAAAAGATCGTTAAGTGTTTTGTGGCTTCTGGCCCTGTTCTGTCTCTTTGTGTGCCAGCCAGCACGTTCCTCTCACACCCTCACCCCCTGTCCCCTCTTCCTGTCTCTGCCGCGCCTCCTCACCCAACTAATGACGTTCCAGGAGAGCATGCCGGACCCAATTAGAATCCTCCTGGTGAATGACGTCACCCGATCCCTTTGTTTGGTACAGCAAGCTACCCTCACACGAGGGCCTCTCGCTCATACAGACACTCACTACAGCCCACTCCTCGCTTCCCCGCTCCATACACACAAACATACAGACACTACATAGTACCACGCTCATTCGCGTACAACAGACCATTTCAACCGGACACAACACCCCCAGCCAGAAAACACAAAGTGTAACAATATCTTTATTTTCCCCTTGTCATCAGCAGAAGCACCCTTCTGCTGTGAATTTTTCGCCCCTTTTGGTAGAATCTATAGCAGGACCTGTGGTAGTGTGCTTCAGCGGCCACACTATCTCTGCTTACAATGCCAAGTATTCTCCCTTTCAGCTTTTTTGTGGCGGCATTCCTGATCTTAGCATCAGCTCTCAGTTCTCTGCACTTCACCAACACTTCTCGAGTCTTCTGTCGTTTGGTGTACTTGTTTGTTTTCTGGCAAAATATGCACTCTGCTTCATATGTTCTTGAGGTGCTAGGGATTGCACAACCAGCCCTTGCAGGGTTTGCTATCTTCAGGACAGCCATTGGTAGTCTTCTCTTTTTGAGGAAAGGATGCCATCTACTGTTTTCTTAAATCGTGAAGATGCTGCGACATTTTCTGTGGTAATTGAGAGCAGGATCTTCCTTCGGGAGTTTTCTTCAGCCAACTCCAATAGGGGCTCATAAACGCCGGTATTGAGCTGCCCGGAGGGAGAGTTTTCCAGAGTCGACTGATTGTGGTGAAATTGGGTTTTTTCATTGTCATGGGAACAATGAATGATGCACTCTAGCTGCGGGCGCTTTGGAGTCAGACCAGTACAAGGGTGCTCAGTGTCCCCCATCATTCAGCTCCTCCATCTGCAACGGAAAAGAACATGGTTTAGAAAACTTTTTTTTTCCAGTTCTTTAAACGAAAATTTACCTGGTAATATATAAGGCTTAAGACGTAAATTATATCAAGTTATGGATTTCTGTGAATATCAGTTTTTTTGTTTTTTTGCCTCTTAGGGCGTCAATATATAACATTGAAGAATAATAAGAGTACCATTTCAAAGATGAATTATCACCCTATAATCTTATCTCTATGGCAAATTTTTTCGAGAAATTACTTGTTTAGAGTTATTGAACGAAATATGTCTGGGAAACGCAATTCTTTTCAATTTTGATGAAAACATGCCCTTTAACTTCCGGCTTCATTTGAGCAAAAACTATGACCATATATAGCAAAAATTTCATGGAGGACAACCTGTGCATAATTTAATTTACTAAATCCTTAGTCTATATACCCTTTATGCCTACATGCACCGTTTCATGAATAAAAACGGAAAAAATGAGAAAAAAACTTCCTATGGAAGTGGGTTTTTCACAAAAATATACCGTAAAGCTACCAAATGGAAAGGCTATCATACATTATTTTACTTCTATTGATTCAACAAACAAAATGGCACAAGTATAGTTTTTCCACCTTGGGTGGTACCGATATCTGGTCTGGCCCATGGACTAACTTTAGGTAACCCATAGATTTGAAATCTTCAAGCCTCATATAGTTGGGCAGTGATGTTGATTTTTTTATGTGAAACAGTATTTTTGATGATACAGCCAATAACTTGGAAATTACGAAAATCTTGATTTTTGTTTTTTTATACCTCTGCTGGTGACCACTGGGAGTATTCAAATAAAAAATATAGATCAAGAAAAATACGTACACATGTGTAAAACCCATATCATACTGCATATTTATTCCTTGACGTATTGGCCACATCAACAAAACTTCACAAAAAAATGTTGTTACCTCATTATAAGGCACGAAACCAATTTTAAAAGGGAAACATAAAATATGTACATAAGAACTTTATGAACAACCACTCGTATATGAACAATCTCCGAGGTCCACAAAAAAAAATTAGGAAATTAAAATTCTGGCGGTATGTAGTATCTATTTCCTTAACCAAAACGCCTCTATTGCTACGGACATTGTTTATTTCACTATTAAGTAATAGGCGTCCACACTCAGGTGTGGAACGTGTTCGAGTGAGGGAGCGCATATATGTACTAAAATTAAAAGATAAAAATGAAAATCCTTACTAACAGCTAAAAAGGTACAGTGTGCCAGATGCCACACTTGCCAGATAATAGTGCACACTTTCTATCTAACTTACTCTCCAAAGTGTGCATTATTATCAAGGGGTTTGGACCCTCATGCCACCAAACATAAGACTCAAAGAGAGTCTTATGAATGGGTTAAAATTTCAAAATAAAAGCAGAACATTGCAATAAAAGGCATGGCGGGTTACACACTTTAACCTTTACCTTTAAACCCTTTTTTTTTTGAACTTTTACCATCTAAATATAATATTTCCTAAATTTCGAATTAATTTT
>JACEEZ010007458.1:0-84755 GCA_016584305.1 Chionoecetes opilio
CCGGGGAACGTTTCCACATTTGAACGTCGTACACTGTCGAAATTGCCGACATCATCTGGCAACAATTAGAATATGGTAACAAGCGTCGTTAAGCATACTCTAAATTTCTACCATGATATAATGCTATATTGACTAAATGAGACGTTTACAGAATAGGGAATTAATGTACGAGTTGATTTTATGGAGAAAATAATTACTATTGTACGCATATATTTTCATTGCTATGCATCCTAGACACCAATGTTACATTGTTAAATGAATTTGAATAATCTTTTGATATGAAAAAAAAACTAGAAGCAGTAGAAAAAATATCTTAAGAAATCCTCAAAACATGTATATTGATTGAGATTCACAGGCTCTTAACCGAGTAGAGTATTATAAGAAAACAAATATATCAGCATACGATGATTGTTTTCACGTAAAAACGTAACCGCTGTTTATTTTGTCAAGATGACACTACTGTAGAATTCTTTCAACTACATTGTAGAGCAGGGGTACTATGACTATGTCACTATGAGCAATACATTTACTAACACTAGGGGGGGGGGGGGGGCACTCAGTAGAGCGCATACCTCCGCCCGAATATATAAGTTAAAAAAAAGAAGTAAAAAAGAAAAGTTTAAAAAATATATATATATAAAAAAAAAAATAATAAATATATATATATATATATATATATATATATATATATATATATATTATATATATATATATATATATATATATATATATATATATATATATAATATTATGCACTCAGTATGAGCGCATACCTCCGGCCGAATATTTCATCAATTGGTTGCCATGGCAACACTTGTCAATAGATTTCATCCAAAATTAAATCAGTCCTTCCTTATACCAAATAGACTTGGTATACCGAGTTTTGTCCAAATATATTCGTAACTTTTCGAGAAATCCTGTACACTAACAGACAGACAGACAGACAGACAGACAGACAGACAGACAGATCGGGGTGAAAAACATAACTCTCCAACTTCGTTGGCGGAGGTAAATATGACCACAGCAGACAGTTTTTAATCATTGTGACAGTGAACTAGCGCTGCTTGCAGATATAGTTGCAGCTTGTAACTAGTAACGGTGATAGGTAAGTCACCATGTGTGTGAATAGCATAAACACTAATAAAATAAAAATAAAGCAGACTCATTTTCCAGTAACTGAATATGAGCTTGTGGTGCTATTTACAGCTTATAACTAGTTACTCATGGGGAAATTACTGTGTGCGTGACTAACGTCACTAGCATGAACACAAAAATAGAACTAAAGTAGGCATTGTGTTGCACTGATTGTGAACTAGTGCTGATTGTTAATTGATTGTTAATTGAACTCACGCATAGTTATAAGTAACTAGTTACTTACTCACATGCAGGGAAGTTACTGTGTGTGATAAAACAATTCCTAAAATATAACTAAAGTAAACGTATTTTTCAAATCGGCATGACTGTGAGTAGTGCTATCAATAACTAGTTACTTGTAGCTACTGTTACTAGTAACTAGTTACTAGTAGCTAGTTTTACTAGTGTTACTAGTTACTCACTCATAGAGAAGTCACTGTGTATGACTTGCATTAAAATATATACTAATTCAATGAGATGGTTGGGCCTGTTTCTTTGCTACCAACAAGTCAATCCTCGGCACAGTCTTTGAAAGAGCCACTCTTATGTCGTCTTTGACTGCCAGACGTGAACGTAACTAGTTTTTAATCAAGCACAGTGCTGAGAATCCCTGCTCACAGCGGTTTGTAGAAGGAAACATCAGGAGGTTTCTGTACACATTTCTTGCTAAAGCAGGGTAAGAACTCGCCCTTGTTGACCAGAATCTTGTCAATGACAAACTATCGAAAGAATATTTGCAGTTGAGTCATTGAAAAAGTCAACGAATTCGTCTTGTAATTCATCTGGAAGTGTTCTAGGGTCCATCTTCAATGGATTTCGAATGAGTTGGCAATCTAAGTCTGTGATATCATGAAAATAGTTATCCAACTGTTGCTTGAGAGAAACCAAGTGCTTCTGAATGAGAACACTGACCTCATCCACATCATCTTTACACAGAGCTGAGCGGGTCGCTCATATTCTCAAAAGCTGTCGCTCATATGCTCAAAAAACGTCATACCGACCCGCTTGGAGTTTTTCTTGCAAAAGTTTGAGTTTCATTTGAAAAGCTCGCAGCTTGTCGACAAAATCAATCACAGTTGCCGAGTAACCTTGAAGTGATCTGTTGACTGCGTTGATGCGAGAAATATATCATTGAGATAAGCCGCTTCGTGATCCACCTGTTATCTGACAGCTTGTTTACAAACTTCTTTGTTTTTCTTCTCATTCCTGTCAAAGAATTCTTTCAGCTCCTCCTTTAATGTTGCAAACTCAAGCCACTACGTTACCCCTCGATAGCCATCTTACTTCTGTATGAAGGAGTGGACTCTTCCTCAGCATTACGTTCCTGTCACAAAAGACGCAGCATCCTTGTGTTATATATATATATATATATATATATATATATATATATATATATATATATATATATATATATATTATATATATAATTTATATATATATAAATCGTGCGGCGAGGACATTTAGATCTTGGAAAGTTTTACATGCTTGTACGCGGTCCATAATGATGCGGGTCACGCCAAGAAGTCTTACGCAGATTGGCATAGCCCACGTGTTATGGACTCGCTTAGCATGAAAAAAAAATATATATATATATATATATATATATATAATATATATATACATATATATATATATATATATATATATATATAATATATATATATATATATATATACATATATATATTTCTATATTAGGGTGACAGCTATTTTGACCAAATTTTTCAAATATGTCCACAAGATAAGCAAGGCGGAGCTCAAAGTGTTCTGATTTGAATATCTCCAACAGGTCACATTTTCTCTGTGCATCAAGAAATATTTCAACTTCCTGGCGAAGAGAGAAGAAGCGGGACAAAAATCTCCCTGCAGACAACCACCTGACGGATGAATAAAAGAGCAAGATACTATGTTCGGATTCCATGTCATGACACAGTTGTTGGAACAGTCTCGTGTTAAGGGCAGAATTTTTTCACATAGTTCACGACCTTGACAACATCAGTGAAAATTGTGAGAAGCCCAGAAGGAAGCGATTTAGAAACCAGAGCCTCCCGATGAATGAAGCAGTGCACACCAACTGCATTTGGTGCTTTGGATTTGACTTTTCCTTGGAAACCCAACCTTGACCCAAGCATGGCTGGAGCTCCATCAGTTGTGATTCCAACGAGGTTATTCCAACTCAAACCATGCTCGTCAAAAAACGATGACACAGCATTCATCACATCAGTGGCCGTACTTGACGTTTCAAGATTTTGACAGCAAAGAAATTCCTCTTTGAATATGCCTTTGGACAGGTATCGCAGTATACCAACAGCTGGCACGATATTGCTACACATCATTCATCGACTGTATAGAAAAAAGGGGGTATGCTTTTATCTCTTCAATAATTTGATCTTTCACATCACCTGACATGTCACTGATTCTTAGCTGGATAGTATTATTCGAAAGAGATACATCACTTAGTTTTGTGCTGCTTCTGCTCCAGAACCAATATAACCATTTCTTTTGCACAGGTAGGATCAATTCTTCAGCAATTGTGTGTGGTTTTTTCTTCCGTGCTACTAAATAAGCTACTCTGTATATGCTTCCACGATGTTCTCTTTTCTTGGAAGCTACCAGTCGCATCAAGTTTTTGCCTCTTCAGTTCATCAGCTTTCCTCTTGAAAAATCCTTTTCCTTCTTTGATACTCAGGGTGGCATTGTGGTCAGGTGAAATTGTAATTTTGAAGGCTTCAGCGAATCATTTCCCAGGACACGAAAACAAATAACACACTGTGGGAGATCTACATTATTCTTTTGAATTGAAGTAAACCCCCCTGAAGATAATCTTCCGAGAACTTTCTCTTCTTACTTGACATTTTGACTTGCAATATCTGTGGGTAGAAAAAAAAAAACTGACTATGTGTGGGTCAGTTTGTGACCAGGCTAATATAACAACAATATACAAGCAAAATAATAACAAACCAAAGAGGTATCATATACACACAGACACTTAAACACAAACTGTATGTGCTATATGCTGCCCAATGTGTTGCGTCAACTCTACAATCATCAGTCATACTTAGAAACAGTTGCACACACGATTGACCTCGCCCCCACACCCAGGACTTATTCCACTTGTGCACACTGCTCGCGTCTATGCCCTTGTCTTGGTGAGATTAATCATTAGGTTAGCTCAGGTTTGACTAGGTTAGTTAGGATAGGTTAGGTAAGATAAGGTAAGTTTAGGCTAGATTTGGTTTGGTTAGGTTAGGTTAGCTCAGGAGTGTCAAACTTAAAACTCTTCGAGGGCCAATTGTTATTTTAGCTACCATCTTGAGGACCAACAAGATACATACCACACTTACCATGATTACGTTAGTAGACATTGTCTGGCAAACAGACACAGACAAACACAGACACAAACAGACAGACAATAGACAAGACGGAATAAAAGCAATATGCCCCCAATCTTCGATCACAGGGGCATGATAATAATAATAATAATAATATATAATAATAATAATATATATAATAATAATAATAATATAAGAAGAATACCTTATAATAATAATAATGCATAACTGATAACATTTAAAACGGAGTATACCTCACAATTTCGCTAAAGATGCTCTGTTATGTATAAATGAGGGATTAAATAATGCTGACATGTTTACCAAATTTCCCTTGCTTCATTTCAAAGATACCCAATTCTGCATATATTTAATATCATAGTTAGGCATAACAGAATGATTAAAAAGCGAAGTATAACTCACGATTCCAGTAAAGAGCGGCGAGTCTGACAGTGATGCAGGCGTACGGTACCTATACTGTACAGCCGTTAAGCTACTTATCGTCCTGTCTGGTTCGTGTTTGTTTATAAAAAATACGTTTGGCTGCTCATGATTGCGTTCCGATACCAGCAATGGCTGCGGCTTCGGTCCGTTAAACTGATTAGAGATTTTCATTTACATAAGCATCTTCCATTTATAATAGATGCAATTGCTATATTACTATAAATAGCAAATGAATTACGGTAATTATTGCACTTACTATACCATGATAAATAGCTGTTATTAATTTTCTCTCATATTATTATAATATTCAGTATAAATTTAAAAATAATTCGATTCTTAGAATCTCTATGGACCCCTTGAAATTCTTCCATGGACCCCTGGTTGGGAACCACTGCGCTAGGGGCTATAGGGTCTAGTGGCTGGCTTGTGTGTATTTGGCGCGCGATAGATAAGTTTTCGCGCACTTTACCTATTATGAAGTAGTATTGATAGTTCATTTTTTCCTTGATATCATCTACTAAATCAAACCCCACGTCTAACCTAACATAATCTGACTTAAACTAACAACCGTTTATGGCTAGCTAAAATGGAAAAATTTCGGTATTATATGTATCGCCATTGGCATGGGAAATTGGGGAAATTGGGATTCAAATTAAGGATGAAAAGATCTGCACGATGATGTAAGTTAAATTTGTTAGTTTTTGGTACCCAATACCGAAATTATACCAATAATTGGGGTGAGTGGGGAAGAGGGTGCTGGCTTCTGCGTTTATTTAATTTGGCGCGCGAAATTCTCGGCAACTCGGTCGATAAAAGACCGAGTGAGCGGTTGTGTGATTTTTTTTGTTAAATCTAGACGATCATGACACCAGCCCCAGCCCCAGACCTCTTCTGTCTACAAAATGCCGAAAAAAGCTCAGTGTGAACCAGCCTTTAGGCTGAACGAACACAGATGGTTATCTGCTCCCCAGATGCTACCTGAGGATGTGCATCTAGTACCCATTGAAGTGTTACAGATGATCAAGTGTGGATGTGCATCCAGTACCCCCGTGTTCCAGTGGCAGATGTAGTTGTGGGGTTGCTCAATGTCGTGTTCGATGTTCTGCAACTGGCACGCGGGGCCAGATTGTAACATGTAAATACCAGAGTAGGGTCATCACAGGTTGACAATGAAGAAAACTGAAGTATTTCTCAGGACTTATCATCATCTTATGAGTGTTTGGTGTTTCTTTGACAAGTTGATGGTGTTCATTGTGTGAATGTGAATGTTTAATCAGCCGAGGGCTTTTCTTAATGGAGTGTAAGCAGTTTGCAAAACGAAATTCGAGACCATTGTGTTATCTGTTTTAAGTGCTGTTATTGCTCTACTGTGCTGCTGTTTTTTTCGATCGTGCAAAATTGTCAGAAGCAAAACATGTTTTTTTACCCTCTGGTTGTGGAATATCACGTATATACACATATTAACAGTATGAATGTGATCACCTGAAATCATGTACTCATGTATTATGTAATTTCCTGCAGTAATGTGATGATATAAGATGCATAAATGACTTCCTTGACCCTGAAACATGGTTAATGACACCAAGATTGTATCTCTAGCACCAATAATATAGAAGTCAAGCAATATTCTGTATATGCGATTATGCGATTGGCGGCCATTTTGTTTTTGGCCCATAAAAAAAATTCCTCAGGGTGCCAAAGTGGCACCCGGCTGATTCTGGCTCAGGACATGCCAGACTACCACAATCAGCCATAACACTTTATACATACCACAAAACACGCTTCCCCCTCATATCCACTGGACTATACTGGACACACCGCGTTCCATGTCCAAGAAGTACATTTGATTCCCTTTCGGAGTGGAATCCTTAAGGTGTCTGTGACTGCATAGTTATGATTTGACATGACCGCAGTAAGGCTAATACCAAAGACCAATAAGGCTAATAGTATTTACCTTAGCTACGCTCTGGGTGGAGCGCAATGGATTCCCTCCAGTGATGGTAGTCAAATACCGTAGCGCGTATCCAATCTGTAACAAAGGAGAAACTTTAGAGAAAATATATTTAGTTTATGAAATGTGTCTTGGCAATCATATAATATGTATCTTTAACTCGAGAAAATGTGATCATTTATTGTGAGTCAGAAATGGAAATATATTAATGTACATACATACATACGTAAAAGGATGTTAATTACAATTGTGTATCGTGTCGTTGTTAATAATTTGTGTTAACTCAAGTGTTCCTATGATGAATATTTTTAGAGCTAGGAAACGTTTTTTTATATCAAGGTGGGAGCCCTTAAACCAGAGAAGCTCGCACACGTACGTCACTCTCTGACACGGAATCTGAGAGCTGAAGCGCCTTGGTTCGGGAAACCTTTTCCCGGNTAATAACACTTTATACATACCACAAACACGCTTCCCCCTCATATCACTGGTATCTGGACACACCGTTCCATGTAAGAATATTGATTCCCTTTCGGAGTGGAATCCTTAAGGTGTCTGTGACTGCATAGTATGATTGACATGACCGCAGTAAGGCTAATACCAAGACCAATAAGGCTAATAGATTACTTAGCTACGCTCTGGGTGGAGCGCAATGGATTCCCTCCAGTGATGGTAGTCAAATACCGTAGCGCGTATACCAATCTGTAACAAAGGAGAAACTTAGAGAAAATATATTTAGTTTATGAAATGTGTCTTGGCAATCATATAATATGTATCTTAACTCGAGAAAATGTGATCATTTATTGTGAGTCAGAAATGGAAATATATTAATTTTACATACATACATACGTAAAAAGGATGTTAATTACAATTGGTATCGTGTCGTTGTTAATATTTTGTTAACTCAAGTGTTCCCTATGATGAATATTTTTAGAGCTAGAATCGTTTGATATATCAAGGGTGGGGAGCCTTACCAGAGAGAGCTCGCACACGTACGTCTACTCTCTGACACGGAATCTGAGAGACTGAAGCGCCTTGGTTCGGTAACTTCGGTTACTGTCGGTAGAAAAGAAAAAAACGTTAGCCGTGTATGTATCAGTAAGAGGCTGCGGAAAATGGGGGAAGCAGTTTCCCTAATATCTCAAAAACCAGATTTTTTGAGAAAACGTTAGAGAAAAAAAAATCCGGATTTCAACAGGCTTCCCTTTGGTATAAACAGATTAAAATTCCATGGATAAATATCCGCATTAAGTATGTTTTTAGGGCATATTTCCGATAAAAATATTCCATAAATCAGGGAACGGTTTCATACATGTGTAAAACTCTTGCGAATAAGAAAGAGCGAGTTTCAAAGTAGCATACGATTCTTGTATATTGCTCTCCATCAAGACATAAACAAAAAGTTTGACGGATAAAAGATAGATGTATGGTGCATCAATACGCTGCTGTAAATTGAACATATCAAAGTTGCGCAAAATATAAAACTGTTATATCTCAAAATCTATATAAGCAAAAAAGAACGGATAGATGCTTAGGATAGATCTCGTTGAGCTTAACAAATGTATTCAAGCCATTTGGTCTAGGCCCTAGGGTTAAAAGTTTCATAGTAAAAATAGGGAAACGTAATAAAAGTAGTATTTTGACCATTATAAGCAGCCTAAACATTGGTCGTTTATTATCATACAATGTAAAAATGATCTCAATACCCGTTGTACATCTTGCGAAGAACAATAATAAATGTTTATATAATTTTCTCACAGAAGCATAGTTAGTTTTGAAAAGGGCGTAAACTATATATTTACGGGGGGAATGAAGTTAACCAAAGGCTCAAGATTGCTTTTAGAACCAAATATCGGAAAACGAAAACCAGATTCGTGATCACCATCAGCAAAGCCACTATGAACAAAGTTTAATGCAAATCCGGTATAAGAAAATGTTGCTGAAATTTTGAAGGCTATGGCCCAGGAATTAATTGTGAAAATCACATTATAATTAATAAATGTATCTTAAACTCGAGAAAATTCTCTTACCAGAGAGAGATCGCACGCGTTCGTCTAGTCTCTGACACGGAATCTGAGAGACTGAGCGCCTTTGTTCGGGGAAAAAACCGTTAGCCGTGGAATGTATCAGTACGAGGCTGCGGAAAATGGGGAGAAGCAATGATTCCCTAATATCTCAAGAACCGGATTTTTTTTGAGAAAACGTTATAGATGGGAAAAAAAATCACGACTTCAACAGGCTGTGCTGTGCTGTAAGCAGGTTAAAATTCTGTTAATAAATTACCGCATTAAGTGTATTTTTAGGGCAAATTTCCCCCCCCCCAAAAAAAAAATCCAGAAATCAAGGGAACTGAGTCATACACGCGTAAAACTCTTGCGAATAAGAAATGAGCATGTTTCAAAGTAACATACGATTCATGTATATATGCTCTCCATCAAGACATAAACAAAAAGTTTGACGGATAAAAGATAGATGTATGGTGCATCAATAAGCTGCTGGAAATTGAACATCACAAAGATGCGCAAAATATATAAAAAAAAGTTATATCTCAAAATCTGTATAAGCAAAAACAAAACAAATAGATACTTAGGGTAGATCTCGTTGAGCTTAACAAAAAGTATTCATGGCATATTTGGTCTAGGGTCTAGTTTCTAGATCTAGATCTAGATCTTAGTCCTTGAGCCAGACCAAAAGTAATGCTCCGGCGGGGGGAGTAATTCTCATTATGATTTTCCATTAGACCAATGTCTCAAGTGTCAGAAAATGCATGATGGACATCTGAGAACGGTAGCTTAGTGCCCGGATGGACGCCATCTTTGAAACCACCCAGCGCGAAAATGCCCATTTGGTGGGGTACATTGTTGCACGTGTATCTGGACTTCTATACTAGCTATCGATGTGCGGTTGACGACTAAATATACGTCCAATGTGTAGCGTCTAAATAAAAAATAATATGAAGCATTTTGTTATAGATTAATTATTATAAAAATCAATTATCGAAAAAAAATCATATATTTTTCAATATTTTATTATTAGACTTGTACTTTTTTTAGTGAAACAACACTGGTATGATTTTCCAAATTATGCATTTTGCTACACCGTTTATCTGTCTATAAAAATAACTCAACAAGTACAACATATCATCCACCACGAGTTTACAACAAATATATGTAAAGAGGCATAAAATGACTTAGGCCGCCGCTGGCATATCTATTCTGACGATAACGCAAGTTAGGAATGTCGTACGGAGAGGATTTTAACACCATACGATATCTAATAAGCAGGCGGAAATTGTTACATAGGAAATCTGCACTTTGGTGGCCATCTTGGATTTCAAAATGGCCGCCAATTATATTAATTATTCATTACTAGAGTTGGAAAGACGTATGGAGCTGATTTTAACACCATACGATGTATATTCCTAATAAGCAAGCGGAGGTATCATTGAACATGTCATGTTTTAGTCAAATAACACCGGTATGATCTTCCAAATTATACATTTTGCTAAACCGTTTATCTGTCTATAAAGATTTTCAGGCAATTTGGCCTGCATTATAATAGAGAACAACATATGCTATACAATATACAGTGCACACAAAGTTAATCATCAGAGTCGCCATCAGAGTCATTGGCATCCTGAGCCACGATAGCATCATCCTGCACCATGTTAGAGCATCCTGCAGCTTACACACAAACAGTGCACTTCAACCCATTCAGTATGCAGGAGCAATCTGACGGTCGACACGTCCTTCTGCATGTGCATGAGATGAGATTCAAGACGACATCTGGAGCTGGTAGACCCGCCATCCATCGGATTTTGAGCGAACCGCCATCACCGAGTTCCCAGCCATGTCCTGCTGATGGTGCTGGGACGTCTGGCAGGTTTTCAAGGCTGCGTCGCCAGATAGCCGCCTGATAGTTGGCCCTAAGCGTATGCTGCATCAAGGAGTCTTCACAAGGCGGCAATTGTCCAGATTCGATCTGGCCCTTCTTTGCACAGAACATGTGATAACGGAGTGAATAGCACCGACGATCTTCGTGTTCCTGGCGTACAGCTGACACGTGAAGGCCTGAATGCTATTGAAGACGTCTGTTGGTACATCCACGAAGATCCCAGATCTGTGAATGCTTGAAGATACAGATCATTCGCTTGCACAAGCTTCAAAGCCTTTATCTTTCCTTGGCTAGCCAGAGCACTAACAGTGTCACACCAGCTCCATTCATGAAGCCCTGGCAATGCACTGCAAACTCCAGACCCCAATACCGCAGCCAACTTTCCAACGTTAATCATTCTGACTCGAACCTTTGTTCCTCGTCTGATGAAGAGCTGACTATCGATGGTTCTGCTGAGTTGAACAAAGTTGGCTCCGGTATTGGGGTCTGGAGTTTGCAGTGCATTGCCAGGGCTTCATGCATGGAGCGGGTGTGACACTGTTAGTGCTCTGGCTAGCCAAGGAAAGATAAAGGCTTTGAAGCTTGTGCAAGCGAATGATCTGTATCTTCAAGCATTCACAGATCTGGGATCTTCGTGGAATGTACCAACAGACGTCTTCAATAGCATTCAGGCCTTCACGTGTCAGCTGTACGCCAGGAACACGAAGATCGTCGGTGCTAATTCACTCCGTTATCACATGTTCGTGCAAAGAAGGGCCAGATCGAATCTGGACAATTGCCGCCTTGTGAAGACTCCTTGATGCAGCATACGCTTAGGGCCAACTATCAGGCGGCTATCTGGCGACGCAGCCTTGAAAACCTGCCAGACGTCCCAGCACCATCAGCAGGACATGGCTGGGAACTCGGTGATGGCGGTTCGCTCAAAATCCGATGGATGGCGGGTCTACCAGCTCCAGATGTCGTCTTGAATCTCATCTCATGCACATGCAGAAGGACGTGTCGACCGTCAGATTGCTCCTGCATACTGAATGGGTTGAAGTGCACTGTTGTGTGTAAGCTGCAGGGATGCTCCAACATGGTGCAGGATGATGCTATCGTGGCTCAGGATGCCAATGACTCTGATGGCGACTCTGATGATTAACTTTGTGTGCACTGTATATTGTATAGCATATGTTGTTCTCTATTATAATGCAGGCCAAATTGCCTGAAAATCTTTATAGACAGATAAAACGGTTTAGCAAAATGTATAATTTGGAAGATCATACCGGTGTTATTTGACTAAAACATGACATGTTCAATGATACTCCGCTTGCTTATTAGGAATATACATCGTTGGTGTTAAAATCAGCTCCATACGTCTTTCCCAAACTCTAGTAATGAATAATTAATATAATTGGCGGCCATTTTGAAATTCAAGATGGCCACCAAAGTGCAGATTTCCTATGTAACAATTTCCGCCTGCTTATTAGATATCGTATGGTGTTAAAGTCCTCTCCGTACGACATTCCTAACTTGCGTTATCGTCAGAATAGATAATGCCAGCGGCGGCCTAAGTCATTTTATGCCTCTTTACTATATTTGTTGTAAAACTCGTGGTGGATGATATGTTGTACTTGTTGAGTTATTTTTATAGACAGATAAACGGTGTAGCAAAATGCATAATTTGGAAAATCATACCAGTGTTGTTTCACTAAAAAAAGTACAAGTCTAATAATAAAATATTGAAAAATATATGATTTTTTTTCTATAATTGATTTTTATAATAATTAATCTATAACAAAATGCTTCATATTATTTTTTATTTAGACGCTACACATTGGACGTATATTTAGTCGTCAACCGCACATCGATAGCTAGTATAGAAGTCCAGATACACGTGCAACAATGTACCCCACCAAATGGGCATTTTCGCGCTGGGTGGTTTCAAAGATGGCGTCCATCCGGGCACTAAGCTACCGTTCTCAGATGTCCATCATGCATTTTCTGACACTTGAGACATTGGTCTAATGGAAAATCATAATGAGAATTACTCCCCCCGCCGGAGCATTCACTTCAAAATATGGCCGGTTGGCTCAAGGACTAAGTTTCATAGTAAAAAATAGAGAAACGCAATATAGGTAGGTAGTGTTTCGACCATTATAAGCAGCCTAAAAATTGGTCGAGTTTATTATCATACAGACGTAAAAATGATCTCAATACCAATTGTACATCTTTCGAAGGACAATAATACATGCTCACAATAATTTGGGTAAGAAAAAAAAGTTGAACATGAGGAAAAGTTGCCAGAGAGAAAATATGTAAGGATGAAGGAAAACCGTAGAGTAAGGAAGAAAAGTGTTTCTGTAGGAAAACGTGCAATTATATTGATAACACAATGTGATAGTATATGGAACTTTTTTTTCTCTCTGAAGACTCCAAAATGAAAGAAAAAAATGTATATTTTGTGAAAATTTCATGGATGCTTTCAAAGATACAGAAAAATTTTATGAAAAGAACTGATTCTACTATAAATATAACAACATCTACATCTATTACTACTTCTACGTACTACATGTACAACAACAAAAACTACAAAACACTACGACTACTACTACTATTTAAGAAAGGACAAAAAAAGGACAAAAAATTAGGATTTGGACGGGAATATTTATCAAAATAAAACAAAATGTATGATTTTTAGTTGCCACAATAAGGAGAGACCAAACGTCTTTGGCAATATTGAGGTGGTGGTGTACACTCGTTGTACACTCTTACCGTTTGTGGGTATGTATGTTCATGGCGATGTGAACCCGCTCAGGATCATGTATCGTTGATGTTGAATAGTTCTGTACTCACTCTCTATATTACACGTATATGGGGTCCAAGTATACTGTCACTCCCTTTTGGTGGTATATATTCAAAATATTTACAATGGTATATGGAGCACTAGTACATGAAATGATGCTGTTGATTAGGATTGACTCTTGACGGCTTCCCAGAGGTCAGTTGGTCACGAACAAGCTTTGGTCAAGGGCGTGACTTTAGGAAAATGCGAGATACCTGACACCTGGTCAAGGGGGGCGTGACTTTAGGAAAATACGAGAGACACCTGACGTACCTCTGGTTAAGGGGGGCGTGACTTTAAGAAAATACGAGAGACAGCTGACACCTGACATGCAGTGGTTTGTCGGTGGAGTTCAAAAGAATTTAGGAAGAAGGTGCTAAGAGAGACAGAGAGTAATTGGGGGAGAGTAATGGAGACAGTACAGTGGACAAGGCAAGTATCTTGCTCATTTAATCCATGAGATGCTCGAAGATGCTAAAGATGTAGAGTTGAGGCTCAGTTTTTTTTATGACAATTTTAATTAAATCTCTAGAACATTCGGAAATGCATTTTTTTTTATATATCACAAAGGACTGGCCAAGGGCAAACATTTTTTTTTTTAACAAAAAGCCCGTTTAGTTTCCAGTCCGTATATAGAAAGTCAGTAAGAGTCAGTAAGAGTATAACAAAAGGGGGGGGGGCCAATTTAGTTTCGGAGGTCTCTTGTTACTCCTCTCTTAAAGAAATTTAAGTCGTTGGAAGTTGAAATATAGAAGCAGGAAAAACTAGGGGGGGGGGGGGGGCACTCAGTAGAGCGCATACCTCCGCCCGAATATAAAAAAGTAAAAAAAAAAGAAAAAAAAAAGAAGAAAAATATACATATATATATATATATGATATATATATAATATATATATATAATAAAAAAAAAAAAAAAAAAAAATATATATATATATATATAGATTATATATATATATATATATATATATTTATTGTATATATATATAATAATATAAGCGAAAGTGTGTCTGGTGTGTTGTGTGTCTCGTGGTGTGTGTGTATGTGTGTGTGTCCGCGATAGGTGCCGCCCCCCTGGCATAATCCCATCATATGGCAAGTTTGGAAAACCAGCTCGACCAGGGGCACATTTAAGTCCACTATGAGATGATCTGATCACTTTTTTCCTTTTTTTTTTAGCAGCCTATTAGCGAGAATTGTGAAACAAAAAAGTGGGTGCGAGAATGAGGAAATCTTGATGTAGGGTGATGGGTAATGGGGGTGGGAATGGGTGGGCGTGCTGGGTAATGGGTGTGGGGTGATGGTGAGTGAATGGGTCGGGGGTGATGGGTGCAGGTGATCGGTGATGGGTGAGTGAATGGGTCGGGGTATGGGTTGCGGGTGATCGGTAAATGGTGAGATAAAGGGAATAGGGTGGGGGGATGGGTAATGGGTGGTGATGGGTGTGGGTGATGGGTGAGTGAATGGGTCGGGGGTGATGGGTTGAGGTGATCGGGATGGGTGAGTGAATGGGTCGGGGGTGATGGGTTGCGGGTGATCGGTGATGGGTGAGATAAGGGGGAATAGGTGGGGGGGGGATGGGTAATGGGTGAGTGAATGGGTGTGTGGTGATGGGTAATGGGTGAGTGAATTGGTGGGGGGTGATGGGTAATGGGTGAGTGAAGGGTGGGGGGTGATGGGTAATGGGTGAGTGAATGGTTTGGGTGGTGATGTGAATGGGTTGGCGTTAATACATACATTTCTACATCCATGATTTCAGGAAAGCTAGAAGGGCTATCTGGAGAGTCTATGTTTGGTGGGCCGAAGTCCCACCAAAACACAGGTGGTGTTTGGTGATGGTGATTGGGTGATTGGGATATTGATTGGGCCTTGGCCCACCAATAGCCCCCCGCGGGCTACCCAAAAAGCCCCGCCCGGGGGGGCGGTTTGGGCTAGTATATAATAGCACTCAGTATGAGGCACCCCTCCGGCCGAATTTTCATCAAGGGGTTGCCTGGCAACATTTGTAAAAGATTTCACCCAAAAATTTAAATCAGCCCTTCCTTATACCAAATAACTTGGTATCCCGAGTTTGGTCTAATCTATTCAATTTCGAAAAAAATCCGTACACAAACAGACAGACAGACGACAGACGCCAGATCGGGGTGAAAACAAAAACCTCTCCAACTTCTTTGGCGGAGGAAAACCCAGAGTTAGCAGGGGAAAGGGGATGAAAGAGTGAAAATATGAAAAAATCTTGATGGGGGAAGATTGCCAGAATAGGGATGATAAGACAGTCTTGTGCAGCGAGGCCGGGGGAAGAGGGGAGGCATGCAGTTAGAAATTTTCAGAAGGCAGTGATTTTGAAAATAGGCAAGATAGCAAGAGAATAACATTGCAGCGATGTTTAAAAGATTAAAGATAGTCAGTTGGGGGAGGGAGTTGATAAGAAGAAAAAACTTTGACAACCCTGTTTAGGAGAGCTGTATGAGTGGACCCCCCCACAAACATGAGAGGCATATTCCATGGGGGAAAAGGCCTCGTACGAGCAAAAAAAAGGGGAGGGATTAAAAAAAAAGGGGTACAGAGCCACGGGGACACCAAACTCCTTAGAAGCTGTTTTAGAAAGAGAGAGAGTGAGTTTCCAGTTGAAGTTTTAATAATGGATAGTAAAGAATGTTCACGTGAAAAGGGATACGTTGATATCCTTTGAAGAGGGGATTTTGTTGGGGAAAGTTTTGCGAGAGAAGTAAAAAAAAAAAGTGGGGTTTTTTGAAGCTTTTAACAAAACAAGATTTTGCTTTGCCCAATCAGAAATTATAGATAGAAAGAGGGTAAGCGCTTGAGCATAATCCCCATGAATCACTTATTTCCCGCTGTGTTGGAGACGTTTAAAAACCACGTAAAAAAAAAGGGGGCAGAACATCACGTCGGAGGGATTGGCATTAAGTAACTTAAAAGATCATAATAAATAAAAAAAATAGAGGGGTTTAAAGGGAGAGAACCCTGAGGAAACACCAATTTTGATACACTTGGAAAAAAAACAACATAAGATGTAGTCTCAGTAGCTACAAATAAAGGGTTTTGAGAAGAAAGTTAAGATGAAAGGCAGAGAGAAGGATGAGACCCCCAATGTTTGGGAGTGTGGAAATTTAAAAAGATTTTGCCAAATTTCAAAAAAATTTTTGATATGTTAAGGGCAACAATATAAGTTTTTACCGAAACCCCAAAGGAGGATGAGCAAGATTCAGTTAGGAAAGCTAAAGACCCCAGAATCGCTCTAAGGGGCCCATACGATCTATAGTAGATTGTGAGCAGAAGATGCTTACGAAACTTCATATTAAAAAGAGATTTAAAAGCTTTAGAAAACAGGGAAGTCGTAGTTTTAGGACTGTTTTAAGGGGTTAGAACAGCTATCCTTTTAGGAACAGGGTTTAATGTGAGCAAGTTTTTAGGAAGAGGAAAGGTGAAAGTAGGGTAAACAAAAACAGATAAGTTTGACCAGGCAGGGTGCAAGCACAAAACACATATTTTGAGAAGTTTGGGAAGGACTCCCTGGACGTAAACCTTCCGGTTCTAGGCCAGAAAGGGAAAAAAAACATCATACGGAGGATCTTTATAATTTACTTGGCAGTGTAAGAGATGGCTACGAATTGTGTTGGTCCCCATCTCCGTTACCAGAAAGGCAGAAACATTAACATTCTCGCTTTGAATTTGCGAGGTTTGAAGGTTAAAAATTGCATATTCTTCATGATATCGAGACCAGAGTGCCCGTGAACATGGTATAGTAATGCCCGGGGGGTACTTTAAGGGGATCGACCACATCATCGAGTATTCGTTGGAGGATCCTCCAGGACTGCGGGGTTTACCGGAGTGTTGGGTTCTTTGTAACTAATCACATACTTGTTGTTGCTACACTTAAGCTTCATGTCAAGTCCAGAAGAATCTCAAGAGGTAACCATACTGTGTTTCATTTTGAGAAGCTGAAGGACTTGACGTGTGCCCATGAGTATGCAGTAGCAGTCTCAAATCGGTTTGATATGCTCGGTGCCCTCGAGGACTCTGTAGAACTGTGGGATACCTTCAAACGTGAAACTTTCCAGGCTGCCAAGGAGTGGTATTGGGGAGCGCCCGAGGTCAAGTTGTGGTTTTGTCTCGACGGAGACGCTGGAGAAAATCGAGGAGAGTCGCGCTGCCAGGCTGGCTGGGAACCGGAACCAGCACAGGGCTCTATCAGGCAGGACTAGAACCCTCCGATCTCCGACACGCCTACCGAGCCCTCAAGAAGCTCCGTTCCAAGTTTCCATCTCGGGCGAGTGCTATTCAAGCAGCAGATGGGCGCCTCGTGTAGCACATGGATGGGCAGATGGCTCGTTGGGCTGAGTACTTTGGGCAGTTGTTCACGGTGGACCCTCCAATTAAGCAGCTCCACACCACTGGATTACGGGCAGTGGATGCCGATCTGAGATCGTGGAAAGTTTTACATACCTTGGTAGCGCAGTCCATAATGACGGAGGGTCACGTCAAGAAGTCTTACGGCGGATTGGCATAGCCCACGGTGTTATGGACTCGCTCAGCGGGAGTATTTGGCGTTGTCGGTACCTGTGCAGGAGGACAAAGATCCGGATCTTCAAATCGCTTGTGATCCCTGTCTTACTCTATGGTTGTGAGACATGGACACTAAATAGTGACTTGAAGAGACGAATCAATGCCTTTGGTAATAAGTGTCTTCGCAGAATCATGGGGTATCGCTGGGATGATTACGTATCAAATCAGCGATTGCACCGTGAGACTGAATCGAGGCCTATTACCTGCATAGTCCGTCAGCGCCAACTTCGGCTATATAGGCATGTGGCACGCTACCCTGTAACCGATCCTTCCCATCGGGTTGTATCTGTAAGAGACAATCCGGCGTGAAGGAGGCCAAGGGGGCGCCCACAAGGCTCGGGGCTGGGGCAAGTTGATGTTTCTTGTCGAGAGCTGCTTGGTATGGGAAAGGAGCCTGCATGGGAACTCGCGCGTGGTAACCCCCAGGAGTGGCGTCGTAGGGTGGGCGAGGCGACGCGCCCCCCGGCGTATGCCCCCAATGATTGATTGATTGATGCCGATCCGCCCATTGACGCAAGCGCACCCTCCCCTGACGAAGTCAGAGAGGCTGTAGCAAAGTTCAAGGGTGGAAAGGCAGCTGGTGTCTGTAATCTCGGTGCGGAGCTCCTCAAAGCGGGGGGTGAGGCCATCATTCGTAGGTTGCATGCTGTCCTGACCGCCGTGTGGCAATCAGGTACCATTCCTCCTGACTGGAAAAGGGGGCTGGTCGTTCCTATCTGGAAAGGGAAAAGGGACCGTCAGGACTGCAACAATTACCGCGGCATCGCACTGTTCAGCGTGCCAGGCAAGGTGCTTGCCCATCTATTGCTGACACCGGTCCGCAGTCATCTGCTGAAGCATCAGATACCTCAGCAGTCTGGGTTCACGCTTGGTAAGTCAACAACGGACCGTATCCTAGCGCTTCGTGTCCTGGTGCAACGCCGACGTGAGTTTCGAAAGGGGATGCTTGCAACCTACGGTATGTTGATCTCAAGAAGGCGTTTGACTTAGTGCATCGTGAGTCACTCTGGGACCTTCTGCGACTTCGCGGGATTTCTGCAAGGACTATTGGTTTGATGACTGGTCTGTACTCTGGGACTGAGAGTGCTGTGAAGTGTGGGGGAGGTGTATCCAGTTTTTTCCTGTGCACGCAGGAGTGAGGCAAGGGTGCGTCTTTGTCCCATCACTTTTCAACACTTGTATGGACTGGGTATTGGGCAAAGTTGTAGATCAAAGTGATTGTAGAGCATCCATCGGCAACACCAAGATCACTGATCTTGTTTTTGCCGATGATGCAGTAATCTTTGCCGAGTCGCTGGAGGTCCTGGTGATGGCTCTCGAGGCGTGCACAAGTAAAACCGGGGGGAAATTGAGGTCTCCTGGCTCAAGACCAAGGTCCATGTGTTTGGAGGCTTACTAGATGAAACAGTACAGTCTGTTCATGCGCGCGGTGAGGACATTGAGATCTGAAAGTTTTACATACCAGCAAGAGTATTTGGCGTTGTCGGTACCTGTGCAGGAGGACAAAGATCCGGATCTTCAAGTCGCTTGTGATCCCGGTCTTACTCTATGTGAGACATGGACACTAAATAGCCACTTGAAGAGGCGAATCGAATCCTTTGGTAATAAGTGTCTTCGAAGAATAATATGGTATCGCTGGGATGATTACCTGTCAAACCAGCGATTGCACCGTGATACTGAATCGAGGCCTACTACCTGCATAGTTCGTCAGCGCCAACTTCGGCTAAACGGGCATGTGACACGCTACCCTGAAACTGATCTTTCCCATCGGGTTGTATCTGTAAGAAACAATCTGGCGTGGAGGAGGCCAAGGGAGCGACCACAAGGCTCTTAGCTGGGGTAAGTTGATGTTTCTTGTAGAGAGTTGCTTGGTATGGGAAGGGAGCCTGCATGGGGACTTGCGCGAGGTGACCCCCGGGAGTGGCGTCGTAGGGTGGGAGAGGCGACGCGCCCCCTGTCGTATGCCACCAATAATTGACTGATTGATTGATCTTGATAACAGGCATAATATAGTAAGAGGATGGATGAGAAGAAGGAACAAGCTCTTCATCAATTAAAATTAATTATTTTAGCAAAGTTTTGAGCAGAGTTCAGCTTTATAAATAGATAAGACAGCTATGGAGCTGCCATCCAGGAGAAGCTTAGGAGGGAAAGATGAAGAATACATTTTTTTAGAAATGTTTTAAGCTACATGGCAGAAGTCACGAGAGAAGTTTGATTCAGAATTTTTTTTTTTTTTTCTATGAATTAAGTAGTTTTTGGTATGTTGAAGAAAATATTTGTTATGAATACGGGCAGAAATATAGAGGAAATGAGTTCCAGGATATGGATGGTTACGGTGACGTCTATGAGCCGCCTCTCTTTCTTGGACAACATGATAACAATCATAGTTAAAATATGGTTGAGGGGCTTTAGGATTAGAGATAGTGTGTATAATGTATGCCTCCATGCCAGAAACAATGTCTTCAGTTATGCACTCTGCATAAAGAGATGGGTCTCTGTCATGGAAGCAATAATAATTCCATGGAAAATCAGAATAGTACTGCCTTAGGTTCTCTCACTTAGCTGAGTTGAAATGCCAGAAGCACCTCTGATTCGGTGTGTCCCGAGGCAACACAGGAGCGATAAGACATTTTACATAAATAAGATTGTGATCTGAGGAGCCAAATGGAGATTAAAGTTTAACAGAGTAAACAGAAGGGTTAGAGGTTAGGAAAAGGTCAAGAATGTTGAAAGTATCTCCAATGCGGTCAGGAATATGGTTAGGTTGCTGCACCAGATGCTCTAGGTCTTGGAGGATAGAACAGTTGTAGGCTTGTTCACCAGGTTGATCAGTAAAATAAGATGAAAGCTAAAGGTGATGGTGAACAATGAAATCCCCAATAATGGAAATTTCTGAGAAAGTTAAATGCGATGAGATGTGCTCCACTTTGGGTGTTTAATAGTCAAATAATTTTATATAAAGTGAGGAGTTAGGTGATTAATATACACCCCATATCAATTTAACATGAGAGTGACATTGAAGCCAAAGCCAGATGGTAGAAATTCTGAAGATTCAAGACCGTTGGCACGCGAGCAAGTGATGCCATTGCGTACATAAACGCAACAGCAAGCTTTGGAATGAAAATGAGGGTAGAAAGAGTAAGACGAAACAGAAAAGGGACTGATGTCAGTGCTCACAGACACCTGAGTTTCGGCGATGAAAAGAAGATGAGGTCTAGAGGAGGATAGGGGATGTTAAGGAAGCATTATTGTTTACATCATATTGTTTACTAAATTATGGTATGCCTTTTTGGGATATATGGAATCTGATCTCCAATAAGATGTTTAAAACTGTTGTTACTGGATACTCAGATGTTCTGAAAAAAATTGCTAAGTGCCACGGTACACTCAGTCACATGTTAGTAATAAATATTCAAATTCTTCTATTCAATCATCAAGTAATATTTTATACAGTGTATTTAAGTTGATTTTTTTAGGAAAAACAAAATATTTTTGTATGTAGAATTCACATGTTTTAGGTGGAAAACACTATAATAACCTTAAGAAAGTTTTGTATCATATATACAATGTGAAGTTTGATGAAAGTGAATTGGATATATTATTGGCACACCTTTCTTGGGTAAAGAATCATGACCCTTTACTGGACATGAAGCATTGTGATTTATATACATAACTCCTATACTTGGTTGATATTTAGTAATAGTAGAGTGTTTGTAGAATGATACATACTGTAAATTATGGTGGTATATACTTTATTGATGAACATATATGTACATTTACGTATATGTATTCATATGATAGGTTAATGCTATTGTAAAGGTGAAAATAAATTATTTTGTTATGTTAGCTTTATAGTGCTTACTAACATACACTTACGGTTTTAGTAAGGGTGGAATAGTCTTAAGCCGAGCGGGGACGAGGGAAATATTTAAAGTGTTTTTATGATTATTATTCTTAATAATAATAAAGGTATCGGCCTGTTATCAGCACGATGTAATATATGTTCTTATAGTCAATTGCACAAAAGTTATTCACCACAACACAAAGTTCACGACACACACAACACCACAACGTCCACACAGATTGACTGTATCTTGTTCTCTGAGGCCTTGGCAAGTTGGCGTCAGTACAGGCAGGGCGTGCCTCGAGGGGTTCCATCTGTCAGCAGTGTCAGGGTGTGGCCGTCTCCGTACGGTGGTGCCATCTATGCCGGGATGTGTTGTAGGGGTGGCACGGCGTCTTCATGGGCGTGACACGTCAACAAAAACTTAAAATAATTACATGATTAGCAGAAAAAGGTCCATGCATGAAATATATAATTGTAGGGATAAACAGATGTACCTACAAGGTTAACAGTTAGGTATTTTCATTACCATTTATTTGAATGATATGACTTAAGTTATTTTTTCATAGAGAGTGAGATACTTTGTGCCTTTTCAATCAAGAATTAATTAACATTTACTATTTGATTGTTCACAGTGCTCAGTTGATTTTTTTATTTGTACTAATCATAATACATATATATGTACGGCAGTACGAAATAAGGAATTTGGCTTGACTTGACTTGACTTGACTTGACTTGACTTGACTACTACTACTGCCCCTACAACTACTATCGTTACTACCACTTATTTTACAGTTCAGTGCCTATCCATAGCAGTGATGATGGTTCAAATGAGTGTGACGGCGGGTGGTGGTGATGGTGATTGCAGTCATGACACCAGCAGTGTCGGTGGTGGTGGGGCTTGGGTAGGATGAGGGGTGTTGGGGTTGTGGTGATGGTCGTGGTTGCGGTGGTACCGGTGTGATGACAGTGGTAGGGGGGGATAAATATGTGAAGAGGAACTATACGCTTACACACACACACACACCGCCATGATGTGGATGAGTGGATAACGCGCTGGCCTGCTATTCTGTGGTAGCCGGTTCGAATCCTCACTGCTCCCGAGGATTTTCCAGACAAATTCGGGCGGTTATTGTCCCACTTGAACAAGAGAATGGGGGGGTGGGGTGAGGTCCCAGCATTATCTAAAGATCGGTACTGATGAGCTCCAAGCTCGCACATGGAGGGTGAAACTGGCGATCGAGAGTCCAACTCGAGTAGACAAGACCATAGGTGAATAATACACACACACACACACACATGCATTTGAGAAGTATGGCATTATCTACATATATTTAATCTTTGTGTTTGGCGTGAAAGTATGTATGTTTGGTATGTTGATAATATGGTGTATGTGTAATACAGGTGTAGGCACAGTCTAGATACTAATGGGTTGTGTGGAAGCCGTGCCTGGCCCTTTCTAGAGAGACAACAGCCATGCAAGTTTCAGTTATATTTATCTTTTTTTGTTTTGTTTTGTTTTTACATCAGAAAGGACTGGCCAAGGGCAAAACAAAGTTACAAAAAGCCCGCTTAGTTGCCAGTCCCTATAAAGGAGACAGGAAGAGAATATAAAAAGGAGGGGTGGGCCAATTTAGTTCGGGAGGTATCTTGTTGTTCCTCTTTTGAACCCTCCTGTGGGGAGTCACCTTGTCGTGGTGGCGGGGCTTGAAGCGTGGTCGACGGCGCCACCTACTCTGGCGGCCTGCCTGCCATTGTTGGGTTCGGTGGCCGTCAGCCTCGTGGACCAAGCGCTCCCCCTTCGTCACTGGAAGGTGGAGCCTTCCGGTGATGTCGCCTTTATGCTTCCTCCCCCTTTCTCTCCTTTCTTAGGGCGATTCTAGGCCCGGTGAGACCCTTCTCTTCCGTCTCACGCTTCTTCTTCCTTTTAAACTTCACGCTCCGCTCCCCACGTGTTTGCCGTGCGTGGCGTCCCGTATATTCCCCGCGCGCCCCTCTATCTGGGAGTTGAGTCCACCGCGGGGCGGGTTGTAGTTCCCTTCGGTGGGCAACACGCTCCTTTGGTAGGGGGGTTGGGGTAAGACGGGAGGTCCAGTGTGGCCCCGCTGGATCAATCGGCTGGTCATGCGTTGGCTAGGGCCAAGCGGAGGTTGCCTGGTGGGCACCGCATCGGTCCCGCGGCTGCCACCACACACTAGGCAACCGAAGCGTATACTTCCCCGCTACCCCTGGAGCTGTTGGGTGAGGTCCTTCCCCAACAGACAGCTTCCCCTTGTTGGGCTCCGTGGTGGGTGGGGGCGTGGGGAAGTGAAGTCATTTTGTTTAAGTATCAACCTAAAAATTTACCCCGGCCTGCCTCTCTCCCTGACGTCCGCTTGTCCTCGACATCTCCCATTGGATCCTCTCACATTGCCACTCTGGCGCCTTTCCAGGCCCGACGTGGCACGAAGCGGGCAGCCGCCCCTTCCTCCTCAGCTCCCCGTCTGGCGGTCCCCACTTTAAGGGACGCAGACAGGATTGAGAGACGAGCCTGGCCCTAGGGGCACTTCTACGTTGGACACCTTGCTTCTGTCCAACGTGTCCCAGGCCTTGACTTACAGAGCAATACATGATATCTTCAAGGCTTATGGTGTTGTTCGCCGCATCCGACTTATTTATGATGACAATGGACGAACAAATAGGTGCTACATAAATTTTGTTGCAGCAGATGATGCTTCCTCTGCTTATGAGGAAGCCACAAAGATGGAAATTGGAGCGAGACATTACAGAGCCGAACTCATTCGCTCTGTAAATGTTGGAGACGGCCCTGATGACTACATCCCCAACACTTTTGAGGAAACTACAACATCTACTCCACCTGTCCGCCACAGCCCTACCCCTTCTTGGTACGTGGCTTATTATAAGGAAAGTGGTGGCAACTTTTAAATTGCCGCGCGGTATTTAGAGAAAGAAATTGGAATGATCCCGGAAGGCCACCTGAAAAGGTATGGTAGGGGGTTCTAATCCGAGCCAAGAACCTTACTCAGGCTCGGATGCTCTTCCACATGCCCATCACCGAAGACAGCATTTTTGATACCATCAAACCTCATCCAAAATTCAATACCAGCAAAGGCGTAGTCTACAACTACGACCTTTTTGAGTTTTCGGAGGCAGAAATACTAAACATGTGCCCGGAAAAAGTTCAACAGGTTTATAAGGTCAGAGGAAGCAAAAACATGATCATTATAACTTTCTATGGATCAAGTCTCCCCGATTCCATCAGGATCGGTCCCCAGTCTCTAAAGATAAAAGCCTTTATCGACCGCCCTATGCAGTGCTATGAGTGCTACAGCTTTGGGCACGGCAAAAATTTTTGTAAATCCCCTCCTCGCTGTGGTCGATGCTCGGCGTTGGGTGCCCATGCCACAGCTGACTGTACGTCAGCTCCCTACTGCTTCCACTGCCGTGTTGATCACCCACCGAGTTCCCGACAGTGTGACTTACGAATTAGAAGAAGACATCCTTTATTTGGCCAACTCCCAATTTATCAGTCTTGGGAGCGCCAGAAGAGAACTTTTCCACAGACAAGCAGCCGGGGGAGGAAGCAGGACCTACGCATCCGCGATGGCTGCTGCTTCTTCTAAGACTCCTAATCAGCCTGCTGCAGTTTCACCACCACATTCTCTTAAACCTAATCCATCCATCCCAATGAAGAATAAGTTCTCGCTACTGACCTGTGATTCTGTGGAGTCTGCTGACTCTTCTCATAATGAGCCTCCAACCACCTCTCGTGTAGTGCATGCCGCACAAGGGAAAAATGACAATAGTGACTCCTCCTCTAAGAGGCTCCCAAAAACGCATCCTAATAAGGAGTCTCAGAAGCGAACTCGCAGTTCCAATGAGTCCTTAGAGTCAGTGGGCGTCCCTCCCGCTAAAATCTCCATTGCTGAGCAGGAGCGGACGGACTTGCGTAAAGATACACCTACTGATAGGTGTGGGAGTACTGACGTGACTCCTCATATCACTGCCCCTGTTACCACCCCTGCAGCGGCTAGCGACACAGCTCTACATCACGCTGATGGCGAAGGTGTCTCACAACCTATGGACACACAAGCAGTTGATAGCTATGCGGATAAGCAATCTTCAAGACCCTCGTCGGGAGCTATCAATAAACCTAGAGGTAGTAAATCATCTGTCAGTAAATCTGCATCTTTGGTGGGACATACGGTATCTACTACTGCCGCGGGTCCTCGTATGAGAACCCCGATTTCACCGCCGGATATACGCAAACGCCAACCGACATCTGGGAATGTAAGGAAAAGTAGTTTACCATCTTCTACAACACAGAAAAAGATGTAGCGCAGCGTCTCCAAGCCGTAAGGCTTCTACTGCATCATCTTCACGCACGAAATAACATCTTCAATCCTCCAATGGAATATTCGTGGATTACGTGCAAATTGGGAAGAACTAGTCCTTCTCATCAACGAGTTGGACCCAGAAATTATCTGTTTACAAGAAACAATGATAGGGCAGGGAAGGTGTCTCTGCCCGACAGGTTTTATACCTGTCCACACACCACCTCCAGCAGGTGGTGGCTTTAGTGGTGGTTGTGGCCGTTACCATCGTCGGGATGTCCCCTTAACTGTCATCCCGCTGCAATCACCCTTGCAGGCTGTAGCAGGTCGTATCCATCTGCACAAGATCTACACTGTCTGCTCAATATATCTACCTCCAAATGACGACATACCTCTCCAAGATCTTGAGGATCTTATCCACCAGCTTCCCCGTCCATTTTTTCTCCTTGGAGACATGAATGGGCGGCATTTTCTGTGGGGAGATTCCACCAGAAATCGTCGCGGTGATTCTCTCGTAACTCTTATAGAAGTAAACAACTTAAATATATTAAACACGGGAGAACCAACACATTTCCATTCGCAGACGGGAACATTGACTGCTATTGACCTATCCCTCTGCAGTCCACAGGTCGCCCTCGACTTCTCATGGGAGGTGGCCGATTCTCTTCGGGGAAGTGACCATTATCCCATACTACTTAAAGCAGTGTCCTCGCCCCCTTCCCGATGTCTCCCAAAATGGTGCCTCTCTCGTGCAGACTGGGAGGGCTTTCAAAAGGCTTGTGTTTTTGAACATCATATAGATGACTTTCCAACAATAGATGAGGCCGTAGATTACTTTGTGTCTCGAATCCATTTTGCAGCCTCGCTGAGCATCCCCCGCACATCTGGATCTTTCTCTCGCCGACCTGTTCCGTGGTGGACTCAGGACTGTACGGCAGCGAGGAGTCACTCCCGCCGTGCTGAGACGCAATACATCTCGCGGCCAACTTCAGTAGACCTAAAAACATCTTTTCACAGGTCAAGAGCTAGATACCGACGGGTAATGAAAGAGGCTCGTCACTCCTCTTGGAGGGCTTATATAAGTACGATCTGTGCATCTACCCCGGTGTCCAAGGTTTGGCAAAGAGTGAGGAAAATGAAGGGGAAGTTTATCCCATCCTCCCCTCCAGTTCTATCAATTAATGGAGACCCTGTGGCAGATCCCTTGACTGTAGCAGAGGAATTTGCTTCCCATTTTGTGTCAGTGGCGCAGACAGACCTTGCGTCTCCAAGTGCTAGGGACAGACTACGACAAGAACAGAGAGGCATAGTTTTTCATCCAGAGGCGGGGAATCTTACAATGTTCTTTTTACACCTCGTGAGCTATGTCAAGCCATGAAGGTTTGCGCTGACACTTCCCCAGGCCAAGATGATGTACCATATGCGATGCTCTGTCATCTAAGAGATGAGGCTCTAGATTTCTTGTTGAGCATCTATAATAGGATCTGGATTGATGGAACCTTCCCAAGTAGCTGGGGTGTGGCGGTGGTGATCCCGATCCCTAAGCTTGGGAAGGATCACTCACTACCGACGAATTTCCGGCCCATATCCCTAACTTCATGTGTGTGTAAGTTATTCGAAAAAATGGTAAATAGTCGACTTGTATGGTTTTTGGAACGGGAAAACTTTTTCTCCCGTTCTCAGTGTGGATTCCGTAAGCATCACTCTACTACGGAAGCGCTTATTTCCTTAGAGTCATCCATATGCGGGGCATTCGCCTCTCGACAACACCATGTGACCATCTTTTTCGACCTTGAGAAGGCTTACGACACAGCTTGGAGACACGGTATTTTGCAGTCTCTGTATGAGTTTGGACTAAGAGGTCGTTTGCCTGTGTTCCTCCAGAGTTTCCTAGCCAACCGGGTTCTTAGAGTTCGAGTTCGCAACATACTGTCTTCTGAACACCTTGGGGGATGCCACCTGCTTCCAGGTGGCATCCCCCAAGGCAGCGTCTTGAGTGTAGCTCTGTTCGCTGTGGCCATCAATGGTATTGTTGATGTACTGCCAGAGGGGATTGTTAGTACATTAAACGTGGATGATTTATCAATCTCTTTTGCTGCTTCCAGGATGTCGGTTGCAGAGAGAAGACTTCAACTTGCTATAGAAAAAGGTTGTGAATGGACGACGAATCGTGGCTTCCGGTTTTCTCCAGCGAAGACTGTAGCAGTTCATTTTTGCAGAACCCGTGGGATTCATCCCGACCCAGACCTGTATCTTTACGATAAGAGAATACCATGTAGGGAAGAGACCCGGTTTTTAGGACTCATTTTTGACAATAGACTGACTTGGGTACCTCACCTTCGTGCTCTCAAGACTGACTGTCGAACCATGGATCTACTGAAAGTCCTCTCGCACACCAGCTGGGGAGCTGATCGCGCTACACTCCTATATCTACATCGCTCACTTATCCTTTCGAAACTTGAATATGGATGTGAAGTGTAATCCTCTGCCACACCCACTCGATTGCGGATGTTGCATTCGGTACACCATGCTGGTGTCCGTCTAGGAACCGGGGCGTTCAGGTCATCTCCCATCCCAAGTCTATTGGTGGATGCTGGTGTCCTCCCATTAGATCTTCAACGCCAGTCCCTCATGTTAAGGTGTTGGTATCGCCTCCAACGCCTCCCTGACTCAATATCTTGCCGTGCTGTGTCTTGTGATTTAGGTTCGCAAATTTACCATGAACGAAGAAGCTTACCAAAGCCCCTTGGTTTCCGATTAAAAGCTATTATGGAGATGCTATCCTTCTCTGCTTTACGGATCTGCCCGCATAGACCTACAAGAGTCGGTCCATGGCTTCTCCCAGAAGTGTCCTTCTGCAAAAGCCTTCCGCTCTCAAAAGGGTCTTTACCTCCTCTGGCTGAGCGTGCCCAGTTTTTAGACCACTATTGCACACATCAGGGTTCTGTCCCTGTCTTTACTGATGGTTCCAAATCAGACGAAGGAGTTGGATACGGTGTCGTATTCCCATCATTTAACAAAGGCGTCAGCATTCCAAGTGTTTCATCTGTTTTTACGGCTGAAATAAGTGCTATTTTATATGCTCTCATGGCTATTCTTACTCTTCCGGATGTCTCTTTTACAATTTTTAGTGATTCTTGTAGTGCTCTTCAGTCACTATGTAATTTTAACTCTCCCCATCCGCTGGTCAATGCCATCCTGGAATGGCTTTATCTGCTCAAGAGGCGAGGCCGGACGGTCAGCTTTTGTTGGGTACCGGCACATGTAGGTGTTGCCGGTAATGAGGAAGCTGATGCCTTGGCAAAAGCTGCAGCTAGAAGACCAGCTCTGTCACATTTTGCAGTGCCGGCTACGGACCTACGCTCGGCAATCCATAGATCAGTTCACACCAGTTGACAGGAACGTTGGATTACTATAGGGCAAAATAAACTACGCACCATACGCCAAAGTATCGAGGACTGGAGCTACTGCGGTCTCTCCCGGAGGCATATTCCCGTCTTTTGGAAGAGTATGTGGTCTAGGGATATCAACAACCAATCACGGTTGTCACAACTCGTGACGTCACATAAAGGGGTGGAACTAACGTGAATCGCCGTGCTCGCCGTGAATTTCCCTTTCCACCCTTCAAATACCTCTCCTTCAATACCTTCACCCCTTCAATACCTCCCCTTTCACCCCTCATAACCTCATGCTTTGTACAACCGTGATTGGCTGTTGATATCCCTAGACCACATACTCTTCCAAAAGACGGGAATATGCGTGCGGGTAAGCTCAGACCTCCGTCTGAAATTGCATTTCGCCCTTTCGTCCTAGGAAACAATGTATTGAGGCTAGAAATCGAGCTAATAGGTTTTTAGGATTCATTGCCATGAGTGTTAAAAGTAAAAGTACTGAGGTTATTATAAACCTTTACTTGGCTCTAGTCAGACCTCATCTACACTATGCGGTTCTGTTTTGGTCCCCGTATTACAGGATGGATATGGCATTGTTATAATCAGTCCAGAGAAGGATGACTAAAAGTATACAGGGGATGCGTAATTTTAGTCAAGAAAGGAGATTTAAGTTATTAAATTTATACTCACTCAAGAGACGCAGAGTAAGGGGTGATCTGATAGAAGCTTTTAAATGGTTAAAGGGATACAATAAAGGCGATTTAGGAAAAGTTCCTACGGCTAGTAAACAGGGTAAGGCAAGAAGTAACGGATTCAAACTGGTAAAAAGTAAATAAACAAAAAAATTGGGAGAAATTGGTTCTCAAATAGGGTGGTAAATGATTGGCATGGACTCAGTCATCAGGTAGTTAGTGCAGAGTCAATAGGGAGTTTTAAAAGGAGGCTGGACAATTTCATGTATGGGGATGAAAGGTGGATGTAGGTAGTATTAAGTAACAGGAACTACCACGTGTAAGTCTCACGACCTCTTGAAGCTTCTTTATTTTCTTTTGTTCTTATGTTCTTATCACTGACCGTACAAGAAAGACACGCGAGGACACACACACACACACACACACCGGGAAGTCCCGGGTTCGATCCCCGGACGGAGCGGAAACAGATGGGTTGTTTCCTTAAAACCCGAGCCCCTGTCCACCCAGCAGTGAATGGGTACCGGGTGTTAGCCGGGGTTTGTGACCTGCTCTCCGGGGTGCTGGCTTCGGCCAACACAAAGCACTAAGGATGAATGATAAAAATGTTGATATGGAGACGGGGCCACACGAGCATTGCTCTGGCCCTGTAAAATACAACTAGATGAATACAACTAGATGAATACACACACACACACCCACAAACACACACACACACACACACACGCCCGCACACACACACACAGCGATTTCTTTTCGATGCATAATTATTATGGTTACTGGAAAATATGTAACGTGAATAACTGATGTAATAATCACTTTGCTTTGATGACCTCATGTAATGTGCACTGCGAAGTAAGGTATTGACCCAATGTTCGTATGTATGATAGTGTTAGGATAGTTTAGGTATGATACAATTTATCGTGTCCATGTGATGTGTTTGTTCCATGCTATTATATTTTTTCGGTTTAGTATGTTGTGCTGTTTCGTGCTGGCGTGCTGTGCTTCGACATCACCCTTGCTGCAGCTACGTCAATGCTGCGATGATTGCTGTCTGCCAGAGGGTCGGGGTTGGTAGCGGCGCACTCCTCACCGTCTCTTGGACAGCAGTCATGGGGTTTGGTGCGGAAGGGATAGATTCGAGGAGGTGCTCACGCCGGCATATATAGTCTCCTCTAAATACTATAACATGAGGGCCAGCCTGCTTTCCTCCGTTCCCTCTCTACTACTCCTTCAGGTTCCTCCTCCAACCCTATCTTGCTGCCCCTCTCCCAACTACCCCTTGTCTGCCTCCTTCCTCTCCTACTTTTTCTCCTGCCTCCCCGTTACTTTTTTCACCAAACCTGAAAGGTAAACATTGGCTCTCACCGCTTTCACGGGAATTTGTTGCTGAAGGAAGGCCTGAGAAAGACGGAGCGGGCTATTTGGCAAAGGAGAAAGTTGAAAATACCCACGAATATAATTGGTGAAAAATATTACGGAAGCATCTTGTAAATTGCGGGAAATATCGTAGTAAAGAGAAGATAAGAGCTTGCACAAGACTACACATCGCCAAACATGAGAGAGAAAAAAAGTATAGAAAATTCTGACACGTGCAGTTGTGTATTTAGGGGAGGTGGTAGCAGAGTGGTTATCGGCGTTCTCGGTGACCCGAGTTCGATCCCCGACGAAAACCAAAAATCTTTCTGCACCGTCGAGTGGCCTAAGAATATCCACATGCCCTGTCCATTAACTCTACCTTCGATTGCGAGTGCATCGGAGGACACAGGGGGCGGCATGAGCCTCTAATCACAGGCGTCACTATAAAAATGCTGCCTGCGCCACCACGGGCGAGGGCCAACCATCACAGTCCTGAAGTGATCTTCCAGAGCCTACCATCCGAACCCTGGGTCACCACTGACTACAGGCGCTATAGGCACAAATGTAAAAAAAAAAAAAAAAAAAAAAAAAAAAAATCGGAAGACAGTAGGCGATAAGGCCATGGAGCGCTGCGCTATTCTTCCTGCAGCTGCCTGTATGTAGACTCCCTATCTACCTGCCGTTCACACCACCCACACCTCCTACAGCCCCTACATAAGTAAAGACTGATGCAAACCACATGTGTAACCCTCGTGCTGATGAAAGCGTTGGAACCGTCTCCTGTGCGCGTGTGTATGTGTGTGTGAGTGTGTGTGTGTGTGTGTGTGTGTGTGTGTGTGTGTGTGTGTGTGTGTGTGTGTGTGTGTGTGTGTGTGTGTGTTTGTGTGTCCTCTACGCCAGTAGGCACTAGGCACCGACCTTTGGATTCTGGAGCCACAACACAACTCGGTCACCACAATATTCGGAGGAAAATTTTATCGTCATTTCTGCATTAAAGGTCTTCGTATACACCAGTATAGCCTTTTCCACTGCTAAACCTCTAAAACCCCCGGTGGCTGGAAAATAATCCGATTTTATCAGCGAAGTATTCTAACGAACGTTGCCGACTGCCTGAAACATGAGTAAACTTTTGGGAAGGAGATGGTTAATGGGTCGAAAATCAAGCGAGCAGGAACGTAAGGAATTGTCTCTTATTTTACTCTCGATAATTAAGGGAGGAGGATTCAGTCTATGGTGGACTCAAGTAACTAGAGCCAGTTATATTGACAGAAAAAAATAAGTGCTAAGGTAAATATGTATAGTACATACATACATACCATCCACAGTGAAATGGGGAAGTATAGTTGGGATGAAGCGAAGGTGAGGTTGGGCTATGTAAAGGTGTGTGTGTGTGTGTGTGTGTGTGTGTGTGTGTGTGTGTGTGTGTGTGTGTGTATATGTATGTGTGTGTGTCAATCAATCAATCATTGGGGGCATACGCCGGGGGGCGCGTCGCCTCGCCCACCCTACGACGCCACTCCCGGGGGTCACCACGCGCGAGTTCCCATGCAGGCTCCTTTCCCATACCAAGCAGCTCTCGACAAGAAACATCAACTTGCCCCAGCCACGAGCCTTGTGGGCGCCCCCTTGGCCTCCTCCACGCCGGATTGTCTCTTACAGATACAACCCGATGGGAAGGATCGGTTTCAGGGTAGCGTGCCACATGCCCATATAGCCGAAGTTGGCGCTGACGGACTATGCAGGTAATAGGCCTCGATTCAGTCTCACGGTGCAATCGCTGATTTGACACGTAATCATCCCAGCGATACCCCATGATTCTGCGAAGACACTTATTACCAAAGGCATTGATTCGTCTCTTCAAGTCACTATTTAGTGTCCATGTCTCACAACCATAGAGTAAGACAGGGATCACAAGCGACTTGAAGATCCGGATCTTTGTCCTCCTGCACAGGTACCGACAACGCCAAATACTCCCGCTGAGCGAGTCCATAACACCGTGGGCTATGCCAATCCGTCGTAAGACTTCTTGACGTGACCCGCCGTCATTATGGACTGCGCTACCAAGGTATGTAAAACTTTCCAAGATCTCAATGTCCTCGCCACACGCATGAACAGACTGTACTGCTTCATCTAGTAAGTCTCCAAATACCTGGACCTCGGTCTTGAGCCAGGAGACCTCAAGTCCCAAAGGCTTTGCCTCCTCGTGCAGCGCCTCGAGAGCCATCACCAGGACCTCCAGCGACTCAGCAAAGATTACTGCATCATCGGCAAAACAAGATCAGTGATCTTGGTGTTGCCGACGGATTGCTCCACAATCACTTTGATCTACAACCTTGTCCAATACCCAGTCCATACAAGCGTTGAAAAGTGATGGGGCAAGGACGCACCCCTGCCTCACTCCTGTATTCACAGGAAAGAAGCTGGATACACCTGCCCCACACTTCACAGCACTCAGTCCCAGAATACAGACCAGTTATCAAACCAATAGTCCTTGCAGGAATCCCTCGAAGTCGCAGAAGATCCCAGAGTGACTCACGATGCACTGAGTCAAACGCTTTCTTGAGATCAACATAGGCTGCAAGCATCCCCTGTCGAAACTCACGTCGGCGTTCCACCAGGACACGAAGCGCTAGGATACGGTCCGTTGTTGACTTACCAGGCGTGAACCCAGACTGCTGAGGTCTCTGATGCTTCACTAGATGACTGCGAATTCGTGTCAGCAATAGATGGGCAAGCACCTTGCCTGGTACGCTGAGCAGTGTAATACCGCGGTAATTGTTGCAGTCCTGACGGTCCCCTTTCCCTTTCCAGATAGGGACGACCAGCCTCCTTTTCCAGTCAGGAGGAATGGTACCTGATGCCACACGGCAGTCAGGACAGCATGCAACCCGGGATCATGGGCCTCACCCCCAGCTTTGAGGAGCTCAGCACTGATATTACAAACACCAGCTGCCTTTCCACCCTTCAACTTTGCTACAGCCTCTCTGACTTCGTCAAGAGAGGGTGCGGTTTCGTCAATGGGAGGATCGGCATCCACTGCCTGTAACCCAGTGGTGTGAAGCTGCTCAGTTGGAGGGTCCACCGTGTGTGTGTGTGTGTGTGTATATATATATATGTATGTGTGTGTGTGTGTGTGTGTGTGTGTGTGTCTCCATCTTTTTCTCTTTTTTTCTACACTTCTGGTACACTTTTATTTGAGCAATTATCCTTTAATGTTTGTAAAACTCTGACTATCACATGAGATCTGTCGTAATGTACTTATTCCTTTCACTATGTCTTACTCATATATATATGTATATATATATATATATATATATATATATATATATATAATATATATATATATATATGTATATATATCTATATATATATATATATATATATATATATATATATATATATATATATATTATATATATATATATATATATATATATGAGTTTATGGATAAATAAACGCCAAACGTTTACATAGGTACACAGTATTTCTACATCACCTATATATCTTCTATAATAATATAAGCGAAAGTGTGTCTGTCTGTCTGTCTGTCTGTCTGTGTGTGTGTGTGTGTGTGTGTGTGTGTGTGTGGTATAAGGTTCCGCCCCCGTGGCGCAATCACCTCATATGGCACATTTTTGGAACGGGTTGACCAGGGGAAGGTCATAAGCCCACTTATGAGATGATTCGATCACTTTATTTTTTTTTTATTTTTTAGCAGCCTATCTATAATAATATAAGCGAAAGTGTGTCTGTCTGTCTGTCTGTCTGTCTGTCTGTCTGTGTGTGTGTGTGTGTGTGTGTTGTGTGTGTGTATAGGTTCCGCCCCCCGTGGCGCAATCACCTCATATGGCACATTTTTGGAACCGGTTGACCAGGGGAAGGTCATAAGCCCACTTATGAGATGATTCGATCACTTTTTTTTTTTTTTTTTTTTTAGCAGCCTATTAGCGATAATTGTGAGAAAAAAAAGTGGGTTGCGAGAATTGAGGAAACCTGATGTAGGGTGATGGGTAATGGTGAGTGAATGGGTGGGGTGATGGGTAATGGGTGTGGGGTGATGGGTGAGTGAATGGGGGGGGGTGATGGGTGCGGGAATAGGTAGGGGGAATGGGTAATGGTAAATATAAGCGAAAGTGTGTCTGTCTGTCTGTCTGTCTGTCTGTCTGTGTGTGTGTGTGTATGTGTGTGTGTCTGGTATAGGTTCCGCCCCCCGTGGCGCAATCACCTCATATGGCACATTTTTGGAACCGGGTTGACCAGGGGAAGGTTTTAAGCCCAATTATGAGATGATCCGATCACTTTTTTTTTTTTTTTTAGCAGCCTATTAGCGATAATCGTGAAAAAAAAGTGGGTTGCGAGAATTAAGGAAACCTTGATGTAGGGTGATGGGTAATGGTGAGTGAATGGGTGGGGTGATGGGTAATGGGTGTGGGGTGATGGGTGAGTGAATGGGTGGGGTGATGGGTTGGGGGTGATGGGTGATGGGTGAGGGAATAGGTGGGGGGTGATGGGTAATGGTAAATATAAGCGAAAGTGTGTCTGTCTGTCTGTCTGTCTCTGTGTGTGTGTGTGTGGTGTGTGTGTGTGTGTGTGTGTGTGTGTGTGTGTGTGTGTCTGGTATAGGTTCCCCCCCCGTGGCGCAATCACCTCAAATGGCACATTTGTGGAACCGGGTTGACCAGGGGAAGGTTTTAAGCCCAATTATGAGATGATCGGATCACTTTTTTTTTTTTTTTTTTTTTGCAGCCTATTAGCGATAATTGTGAAAAAAAAGTGGGTTGCGAGAATTGAGGAAAGTATGTAGGGTGTAGGGTGATGGGTAATGGATTGAGGATGTAGGGTGATGGGTAATGGGCGAGTGAATGGGTGGGGTGATGGGTAATGGGTGGGGTGATGGGTAATGGGTGTGGGTGATGGGTGAGTGAATGGGTTTGGGGGGGATGGGTTGGGTGATGGGTGAGGGAATAGGTGGGGGGTGATGGGTAATGGGTGAGTGAATGGGTGTGTGGTGATGGGTAATGGGTGAGTGAATGGGTGGGGGGTTGATGGGTAATGGGTGAGTGAATGGGTGGGGGGTGATGGGTAATGGGTGAGTGAATGGGTGGGGGAATACATACATTTCTACATCCATGATTTCAGGAAAGTTAGAAGGGGCTACCTGGAGAGTCCGTGTTTGGTGGGCCGAAGGCCCACCAAACACAGGTGGTGGGCCGAAGGCCCACCACCAATAGCCCTCCGCAGGAGCTAGCCAAAAAGTCCGCCGGAGGGCGGCTTGCGGCTAGTTAGCGATAATTGTGAAAAAAAAGTGGGTTGCGAGAATTGAGGAAACCTTGATGTAGGGTGATGGGTAATGGGTGAGTGAATGGGTGGGTGATGGGTAATGGGTGTGGGGTGATGGGTGAGTGAATGGGTGGGGGTGATGGGTGATGGGTGAGGGAATAGGTGGGGGGTGATGGGTAATGGTAAAATATAAGCGAAAGTGGTCTGTCTGTCTGTGTGTGTGTGTGTGTGTGTGGTGTGTGTCTGGTATAGGTTCCGCCCCCCGTGGCGCAATCCACCTCATATGGCACATTTTTGGAACCGGGTTGACCAGGGGAAGGTTTTAAGCCCAAATATGAGATGATCCGATCACTTCTTCTTTTTTTTTAGCAGCCTATTAGCGATAATTGCGAAAAAAAGTGGGTTGCGAGGAATTGAGGAAACCTTTATGTAGGGTGATGGGTTAATGGGTGAGTGAATGGGTGGGGTGATGGGTAATGGGTGTGGGGTGATGGGTGAGTGAATGGGTGGGGGGTGATGGGTTGGGGGTGATGGGTGATGGGTGGGGGGTGATGGGTAATGGGGTGAGTGAATGGGTGTGTGGTGATGGGTAATGGGTGAGTGAATGGGTGGGGGGTGATGGGTAATGGGTGAGTGAATGGGTGGGGGGTGATGGGTAATGGGTGAGTGAATGGGTGGGGGGTGATGGGTAATGGGTGAGTGAATGGGTGGGGGGTGATGGGTAATGGGTGAGTGAATGGGTGGGGGTAATACATACATTTCTACATCCATGATTTCAGGAAAGTTAGAAGGGGCTATCTGGAGAGTCCGTGTTTGGTGGGCCTTTGGCCCACCAAACACAGGTGGTGGGCCGAAGGCCCACCACCAATAGCCCTCTGCAGGAGCTAGCCAAAAAGTCCGCCCGGAGGGCGGCTTTGCGGCTAGTATATATATATAGGTGATGTAGAAATTAACATGTAAAACAATCATATTTAGAATATGTATTTTATCTCTTGGAGAGAGGAGAGAGAGAGAGAGAGAGAGAGAGAGAGAGAGAGAGAGAGAGAGAGAGAGAGAGAGATGTGGGCAGATATGTCAAATGTCAATTCCATGGGATACAGCGAGGTGACCGCTTCCTTGTCCATAAGGGCTAATTTTCATGAACCCTGCCCTTTTTACTCTGCATTCCAATGTTTCTCGTCAACTAATCAGAGCCGATGAAATGTGTTTGCCCCTATTGTGTCCACCTTGCAGTAAAGACCAAGTTAGTCGCTAGATGAAAATAAGTTTTAACACTACTACGTACTAGGTACGAAGCTGTGGGCACTGGTTAGAATCTGGGCCAGGGCAGTCGACGGCCAGACAAACCAGCTGTTTATCCTTCCTTGCGGGGTTGGTCGATGAATTGGTACCTGAGGGAAACCTGGGGAAGGTAACTGTGGTAACCCGGATGTCACAGTAGCTCTGTGTCTTGTGGTGCATATTCCCGTTTTCTGGAAGAGTATGTATCGTTTACACTTGAACACGTCAGGTTAGGTTACGTTAGGTTACGGATAGGGTAGATAAGATTTTCCTGGTAATGGAGAGGTAATTTTGCTAGGGAATAGCAATGAGGGTATTTTCAATAAGTTCCTATGGTTAGTTTCGGAGCTACACCTAAGCGTCTTCACTCAGAACCCACATACTCGCATAGAGAACGAGAATGTGCTCCCGGGGTAGCGGGTTGTAACATACCACAGGCTCAATGGCTAATACGACGGAGATGAACACCGAGGCCACGCGCAGCATAGAGTCTGGTCCAATCTTTAACTATATACCACCACCACCACCACCTTACCTCCATTACCACCATCACTACCTTAACAGACATAATTATTTCAATGCACCTTTCTCTTTAACCCTAATGACACACACACACACACACACACACACACTTCGGGTACTCTGTGGTGTAGAGGAAGCGCGCTCGGTTCACAACCGAGAAGTCCCGGGTTCGATCCCCGGGCGGAGCGGAAACAGATGGGTTGTTTCCTTAAAACCCGAGCCCCTGTCCACCCAGCAGTGAATGGGTACCGGGTGTTAGCCGGGGTTTGTGACCTGCTCTCCGGGGTGCTGGCTTCGGCCAGCACTAAGGATGAATGATAAAAATGTTGATATGGAGACGGGGCCACACGAGCATTGCTCTGGCCCTGTAAAATACAACTACGTAGATGAATACACACACACACACAAAAAAAAAAAGGCGTACACACACACACACACGTACACGTACACATACATGGCGTGCGCCTTTGACGGGCTTGCTAATATAAACTTAATTATCAGATGCTAGTCATTAAGGAATGGTGAAGCGTCTGACCCTCTTTGTTGTCTGACCCGAGGTGAGAGAGGGAGGGAGGGTTTCAGGGTAGGGGCAGGAGGCGGAGGCAGTGATGGAAGGGGAGGGATAAGATGGAAGAAAGGAGAGAGATAACCAAGACAAGAGTTAGGGTGAGGTTGGAGGAGGAGGGTTATTTCACTGAGGTAAATTGCACTGTTTATGTTGAAGTGCGTGCGTGTGTTTGGGCGTGGCTGAATGTATAAAGTGTGTGGTGCGAGAAGGGGAAGGGAAGGAAAGCGGAAAGAGGAATGGTCAGGTAGGGATAGCGATGTGATGTGTGAGGATTAGGAAATAAGATTGATCGAATTTGTATTATAAGTTAGTTATAAGTTATAAGTGATGTGTTGGTTAGGTTGGTATATCAAAGGGTTGATCTGATAGAAGAAAGATCAAGATATGTGATTTTACTGATATTGGAGGAAGAGGAGGAGAAAGAGGAATATATAGGAAGAACAGATATCCAATATAACGGATTCTACAATCTTTTAAGAAAATTTTATGAAATGTTTGCAGCCTCTCTTCATAAGATGAATTTCGCAGAGTTGGAATCAGTTTGGTTGCTCTTCTTTGAACTGATTCTAATTTGGCTTCAACTTTTATAATCCGGTGGCCAAACCCCATATTTAGGCCGAACCTTTGAGTTTGTGGTGCATAACTGTTCTTTGCGGATTTTGATAGCCTGAAACCTCTAGTTTTGGAATCTGTCGGGTGCAACGTTTGCATCCTTGAGCATTTTGCAAAAATGACGACTGAAGATAGGAATGGGAATCACTGTTTGGGACTGAAAATTTGAGGTAGGGGTAATAATAAACGGGCATAGATCACACATGTACAGACCTTTGACAATGTTTTTACTACCAAAATCTTCGTATGATATATGAATTTCGTCAACAATAAGGTCATAGGAGGTCAAAAGGTCACAATTTCTGGCATGAAAATGAAATTCGACGAGCTGACTTTGGCCTTTTCCTTTTACTGATACATATTTTACATGCAAGCCGCGTCATAAACGTGACATGGGTACGCCAAAAAAACAGCGGCAATTGTGTTTTAGTAGTCAAATTGTTTCTATCAATTAATGTTGATATTTAGTGTGATATACTGTGCATTGCAACGTATGATGGGTAATGGTAGTTTACTGGGGGGGTGATGGGAAATGGGTGTGGGGTGATGGGTGGTGAATGGTGGGGTGATGGTTGGGGTGATGGGTGATGGGTGAGGAATAGGTGGGGTGTTGATGGTAATCCATAATAATATAAGCAAAAGTGTGTCTCTCTTTCTGTCTTCTGTCTGTGTTGTTTGGTGTGTGTGTGTGTGTGTGTGTGTGTGTGTGTCTGTGTATAGGTTCCCGCCACCCCGTGGCCAATCAAACTCAGAGGCACATTTTTGTGGAGCCGGGTTGACCAGGGGGAAGGTTTTAAGCCCAATTATCGATGATGATCCGATCTTTTTTTTTTTTTTTTTTTTTTTTTAGCAGCCTATAGCGATAATGTGGAAAAAAAGTGGGTTCCGAGAATTGAGGAAACTTGATGTGGGTGAATGGGTTATGGGTGAGTGATGGGTGGGGTGATGGGGTAATGTGTGGGGTGCTGGGTGAGTGAATGGGTGGGAAGGTGATGGGTGATGGGTGAGGGAATAGGTTGGGGGTGATGGGTAATGGTAATATAAGCGAAAGTGTGTCCAAAGAAAAAGGTCTGTGTGTGTGTGTGTGTGTGTGTCTGGTATAGGTTCCGCCCCCCGTGGCGCAATCACCTCATATTGGCACATTTTTGGAACCGGTTGACCCAGGGGAAGGTTGTACGCCCAATTATGAATATCCATCACTTTTTTTTTTTTTTTTAGTAAGCCTATAGCGAATTGTGAAAAAAAAAGTGGGTTGCGAGACTTGAGGAACCTTGATGTAGGGTGATGGGTAGGTTGAGTGAATGGGTGGGTGATGGGTAATGGTGTGGGGTGATGGGTGATGAATGGGTGGGGGTGATGGGTTGGGGGTGATGGGTGATTGTGAGGAATAGTTGGGGGGTGATGGGTAATCTATAATACTATAAGCAAAGTGTGTCCTCTCTGTCTGTCTGTCTGTGTGTGTGTGTGTGTGTGTGTGTGTGTGTTGTGTGTGTGTGTGTCCTGGTATAAGGTTCCGTCCCCCCGTGGCGCAATCAACTCGTATGGCACATTTTTGGAACCGTGGGGGGGGGGGGTTGACACAGGGGAAGGTTTTAAGCCAATTATGAGATGATCCGATTCATTGTTTTTTTTTTTTTTTTTTAGCAGCCTATTACGATAATTGGTGGAAAAAAAAAAGTGTTGCGAGAATTGAGGAAACCTGATGTAGGGTGATGGGTAAGGTGAGTGAATGGTAATGGGTGGTGGGGGTGATGGGTGGAGGTGAATGGGTGGGGGGGTGATGGGTTTGGGGTGATGGGTGATGGGTGAGGAATAGGTTGGGGGTGATGGGATAATGGTAAAATAAAAGCGAAAGTGTGTCCTGTCTGTGGTTGGTGTGTGGTCTGGTATAGTTTCCGCCCCCCGTGGCGCAATCACCTCATATGGCAGCATTTTTGGAACCGGGTTGACAGAGGACGTTTTAAGCCAATTGAGAATGACCGATCACGTTATTTATTAATTATTTTTAAGCAGCCTATTAGCGAGAATTGTGAAAAAAAAGTGGGTTGCGTGAATTGAGAAACCTGATGTAGGGTGATGGGTAGTGGGTGATTGGCATGGGTGGGGTTGATGGGTAAGGGGTGAGTGAATGGTTGGTGGTGAATGGGTTGGGGGTGAATGGTGGGTGAGGGAATAGGTAGGGGGTGATGGTATGGGTGGAGTGAAAAAGGGGTGTGTGGGATGGTAAATAGGTGAGTGAATGGGTGGGGGTGATGGGTAATGGGTGGGAGTGAATGGGTGGGCGGTGCTGGGTCATGGGTGAGTGATGGGGTGGGAGTGAATACATACATTTTACTCCATGAGTTTCATGAAAGTTAGAAGGGGCTATCTGGAGAGTCCGTAGTTTGGTGGGCCTTCGGCCCACCACCAATAGCCCTCCGCAGGAGCTAGCCAAAAAGTCCGCCCGGAGGGCGGCTTTGCGGCTAGTATACATATAAAATTATATAACAAGCATAAATATCTTTGTTGTTTCTGCATTATTTCAGGAAAGGCATGCAAAGCAAGGTGATTTTTCTGATAGACCAATATCGAATGGTCATTGAAGAACCAAAAAACCTGATTATTTTGTGGGGCAAGCAGCTTGGGTAGATAGGAACTGGAAATATCAGGATCAGATATCTTTTGTAAAGCCATTATCATGCTAGAGAGCACAGACGGGTGTCAAGTATGCCAGGATGATCCAGAGCATCAGTCAGCAACGATTTACCAGAAGAAGTCATGCAGATGAAATGAGATCATTGAGACTTCAGAAAATTTCTAGGGGACGAGGTGCAATCAACACTCAGAGTGAGTACTGCAGCTTCACTAGATTCGTTCGACAACACGAGAAGCAACAGAAATCTCAAGACATGTCCCGCAAACGTATACAAGTCTTCCAGCACCAAGAAAATGCAAACCAGGGCAGGAATCCAGCACAAGTAAGTTGGGCCAGCAACGAACGATCTCTCCGAACTTCGTTTCCTAACGACGAAAGCTACAAAGCCTCCCTTTTCGGTCGTTTAACGGTCGAAGGCGCTACTGGCTAAGGCGAGTAATGACGATCATCAAGCGGCGTCATCATGCCACCAGCCATGAATAACAGTTTTTTAAAACTTCTCGACAATCACAAGTCAAGCGCGGACTATTTTTCCGGGGAAGAATGCGCATGCCAGACTGCCTCTCTCTCGCATGTCCCGTCATCTCAAACTACTTCCTCGTTTTATTCGGAATGCTTTGCGTTTTTAAGAGGTTTTAATGTTCAGAAAGTAAGAATGTATAAGTTAAGGACCCTGTGTTGCTAGTGTTTTGGTGGGGGTAGAAAGGTGCATGTGGTGTGTGGGTTTGAAATAGTGAATATTTGTGAATGGGGAGGCCGCGCAAGGCCTCTCCGTCACTCTCCTCGCATCAGTACCTCATCATAACTCTCTAAATTATCACCCTTATTTAAGTGACCCACGTGCTACATTGATTTAGAATATGACAAGTATATATAACACTAGTTTTTGTATCATAACGAGTCATAAGTCGTTTAAATCCCTTCCCAAAACTACAGTTGCGGAGGAGCTGGCGGCTCCAGCGGCGCCGCACTCAAAACTTTTGAGTAAAAACCCGCAGTTATCCGCCTCACCTGTGCCTTCTGCGACGACAGTCATAATCCACGCCTGTGAGCGCACCAGGGTATCAAGGATTCCTCAAGGGGTTTTCTCGCTCCCCTACTAAATTTACCAAAAGACATCTATCTCCCTTCGTGACAGTTGGTGTTGATATCCACCTCACGGCTTCATGCTGCTGCTGCTGCTGCTGCGAAGGCCGCGCTGCCAGACGTAGATGAGTCCCTTGCTTGTATTTCATCTCTTTACTCATATATATGAAAAATATATCCATCCAAATGCAATCATATGTTCTACATTCACCTATAAAAACGTATATTTCATAGCATACCAAGCATAATGAGCATGTCTGGAGACTTTTCTCGACCTCTGCTAATACGGTCTTGAGCAGTTGCTCGTTGGCCAGTGTGCCCGTTAACGACGAAATCGACGACAATTTTCCGCGCTGTGGGTTTCCGTCGTTGGACTAACGACCAAAAAAAGGTCTTTAAGTGTTTGTGGGATTCTGGCCCAGAGTGAAACCCCATCATCCATTTTAATGAATATATCTGGATCAACAGAAAGATACTCTCGTGAAACAATCATATGATGCTTTTCTCTCTCGCATTGCTGAAAACCATTAAATCCTTTGCCCCCTCTTTCATCACACATGGCCAAAATCAAGACCTGTTCAACGTGGTTTTCGATATTGAGTTTGAAGTGTTGAAACACAGACGTCCATTTTTTCAGTTCCTCCTGTTTCAAGTAGCAAGCAGATGGTGCACACCGCACATTCAACCGCCAGGGAATGCAAAAACTTTCAACACGGTGTTTTAAAAGGAAAGGTCAGACCTAACCTCTACCTACTTATAAGGGCCAATCCTTGCTTAACTGAGTCAGAGCATTTTTAGGCATATGAATCCGCGATTCTTCACTAGAGTTTGCAAACTCATTATCATTCCTGATTGTAAGGCTTTATTATCATATAATAATATATATATAGATTTATATATATATAATTTTTTTTAAAAAAAAAAATTATATATATATATAATTATATATTTTTAGTATATAAATATCTATATTTATATGTAGTATATAGATATATAGTATATATATATATTATATATATCTATATATATATATATCTGATATATATATATATAGATGAGATATATATTATATATATATATATATATATATATATATATATATATATATATATATAGATATATATATATATATATATATATATATATATAGTATATAGATAATATATATATATATATATTATATATCTATGATATATAATCATATATAATAGTATATATATATATATATATATATATCTATATAATATATATATATATGATATATATATATATATATATATATTATATATATATATATAGTTATATATTATATATATATATATATATATATATATAATCTATAATAGTATAATATATTATATATCTATCTATATATAATATAATATATAATATAATATATATATAGTATAATATATATATACTATATATATATCGTATATACTATTATATATATATAGATATATATATATATATATATATAATATATACATCTATATATATACTATATATGATTCTATACCTACGTATAATATATATATATATATATATAATATTATTATATATACTATCATATATATATATATATATATATATATCGTACTACATATATATATACTATATATCAATATACTTTATATATATATATCTACTTATATCTATCTATAGATCTGCTATAACGATCTCTACTATCCTTCCTATATATATATTGCCTTATACATGCACATTTATATTTTTTTCATGGCAAAGGTAACATTTTAAATTCAGTTAGCTTACTCAGGATATATATCATATATCATATATATATATATATATATATATATTATATAATATTCATATATATATAATATCTATATATCTATATATATAATATATATATATATATATATATATATAATATAGTACATTATATATATATATCTATATACATATATAACTATATATCTATATATATTATACATACTATATATATTATATATAATATATATATTAAGATATATATATTAGATATATAGATATAGATTATCTATATCTATATCTCTAACCTACCTACCTCATACATACATACATACATAACAGATAATACAATACATATATATATATATATTATATAGTATAATATTAGATATATATATATATAACATATAAGCGAAAGTTGTGGTGGTGTGTGTGTGTGTTGTGTCCGCGATAGGTGACGCCCCCCGTGGCCCTAAATCCATCATATGGCACAGTTTTGGAACCATCTCGACCCGGGGCAACTTTTAAGTCCACTTATGAGATGATCCGATCACTTTTTTTCTTCTTTTTTTTTAGCAGCCTATTAGCGAGAATTGTGAACAAATTTGTGTGTTACGAGAATTGTGAAAAACCAATGTGGGTTGCGGAATTGAGGAAGACCTTGATGGTAGGGTGATGGGGTAATGGTGATTGAATGGGTGGGGTGATGGGTAATGGGTGTGGGTTGATGGGGTGAGTCAATGGGTGGGGGGTGATGGGTGAGGGAATAGGTGTGAGGTGATGGGTAATGGGTGAGTGACTGGGTGTGGTGATGGGTAATGGTGAGTGAAATGTTGTGGGGGTGATGGGTAATGGGTCAGTGAATGGGTGTGGTGATGGGTATGGGTGAGTGAATGGGTGGGGGGTGATGGTAATGGTGCAGTGAATGGTGTGGGGTGATGAGTAAAGCGTTAATACATACATTTCTACATCCATGATTTCAGGAAAGTTTTGAAGGGGCTATCTGGAGAGTCTGAGTTTGATGGGCGGAAAGGCCACCAAACACACTCTCCAGAAGCTGTGTTTGGTGGCCAAAGGCCTCACAAACACAGCCCGGGTCCGCAGGAGTCCGCGATAGCCCTCAGGATAGCCCTCCGCAGGGGAGCTAGCCAAAAAGTCCGCCCCGCAGGGCGGCTTTTGTGGCTAGTATATATATATGATATAGGATAATATATATATATATATATATTTAATTATACATGAACCATGTATACTTATCAAGGTTAGGGTTTTGATTTTCAGGGTGTAACACGAGTTTCTGCAAATATTGATATAACAATACAAGTTGTATTAATGGACATGTTATTTACCAAATAAGCAGTACATGAGAACAGCAGGGCTGATACTAAAAAATACTGTAAAAGGCAAAGTAAGCATCGTGTGGGGCGGGGACGAAGGAGGGACTAGCTGGCGACGGCTGATTCGCCAGCCTGAGTCACGTGTTTAAATCCTCCCCGCCCCAACACTATGCTACTTTGCCTTTTACAGTATTGTTTTTATATAACCCTGCTGTTTCTCATGTACTGCTTATTTGGTAAATAACCTGTCCATTAATACCACTGTATTGTTATAAGATAATGTATCAATATTTGCGAAACTATGTTACACTCCTGTATATATATATATATAGTCTATATAGATAACCATTTATTTTTTTTCATGATAAGGTAAAGACATATTTTAAAATCATTAGGCTACCTCAGGATATTAAAAAATTGTGCAGCTAAGTTTATGTTTCTTAATGCTGAAATTTTTCTATTTGACATAAGATCTATTGTATTTCATTACTGCACATGAACCCATTTATCTTGTATTGCAATGATACATAATTTATTCAAAATTAGTTTGCCTCAAACTACTAAATTATATCTTGATTTTCATATAACTTACCTAATCAAACAGCCAACTTTTCTTTCCGCTGTTCTTTGCCCTCCCTAAAGGAGGTGTTTCTTTAGAGATAGTTTTCTTCTAGTAGCTCAGCAACTCGTGGAACTGATGCTTTGCACATCCTGAAGTATTGGTGGAATTTCATTCATCGTCCCAGTAGTTACTTTAACAGTGTCCCATATTCTCCTTCTGTTTTCCTTTCTTTAGGGCTTTTGTGTACCCAAACTCGTCTCTTGTTTTTTCTTTTTTCCTTTTTCATTCTCCTCCTCTCCAGAATAAGTGCTTCACAGCAATGTCTTTACCTGACAGTCTTAAACAGAGTTAATTTCAGTATCAGCGAGCTAGCGGAAGCGATCTTTTCTTCTTACCAGGACGGCGAGTACTGCTACCGTCACCGCTACTTCCGAGAACCTGACGGTGTAGTGTGAATACACATGCTGGTGGCGGCAGTGACGTGCAGGTGCCGGTCAGGTGCCGGGTCCCCGGTCACGTGCAGTAAGTGTGACTCAGCCTTTTAAAGGTGAAACAACACACAGATCCACATATATATGTGTGTTCGCGAATATGTTATTGGTGAGAAGGTAACCGTGTACTACATGAACCCTGTCTGTCTCTATAAGTAGCTAAAAAAATGTATCGTCCATTAAGACAAGTGGAGCCATGACATAATTCTTCTGAACTATCAACTATCTTTGATAGCTTAATAATTGATTGATTGAATTTATGCTAAAAGGGAAAATTGCTCCAGACATAAGATGAATAATATCATTCACATATATTATGGGGTAAAAAAAGAAAAAAAAAAAGATACAGGGAATGGGCGACCCTTGGCGTACACCAATTAGAGAGAACTGAAACTTCGAGAAATGCCAGTGGTCGCTGGCAGTTTTAACTCAAAGGTTGGTCTACTGTGTTTTGGCTCCTCGCGACTAATATGTTTCATAATTAATTTTCGCAATAAACATTGATGCACCGCATCTGAATACCCAAAAATATAGTTTCTACTTCTGTTGGTCTAACTATTATTATGGATGACATTCATATACGATGGAACGTTCTATAATAGCAATTTAATGCAAATTACTCGCCTCGAGTAGCAAAGCTTAATATATTTTTTACACTGTATATGTGGCATGTAAATTTGGGTGATGTTCACACTGTTTTCTAAGACATACTGCTGCGGTCGGCAAACGCCTTGGTCAAATACATAAGCAATGCTTGGAAAAACGAAGACTCCAGAAGGCCGAAATCGGCTTTGTTGCTGTCGACACTGTATGTTATAATTTGTGGAGCGACACGCCGCGGCGGGGAGTGGTGGGCGGGAGATTGTGGCGGGAGATTGATCAAAACCTTTGCACTTCACGCGTCGACTCCTTGCACTCCAGGCGTTTCCTAATCTTATTGTACCAATAATAACAGGAAAATATGAACTGCCTAGGTATAGATACTTCTAACATACTTTATTGACTATATAATATATAGAGTAACTTTTACCTCGCCTCCCTCACTACAACTACTTGGTTACTTTTTTTAAATTGCATGTTTTACAGACTCAGGCTTCTATACAATATACAATAGAAGAAAATCGTTCTAAATTATAACTTTTGTGTTTATAAGTGCATAACTAAGTAATAAGCCCATATTTTTTCTTTGCAAGTTGACCAACTTTCACCAATTGGGAAGTTAAAACTGCCAGCGACCACTGGCATTTCGGAATTTGCAGTTTCTCTCTAATTGTACAGTATAATCATTACTTGTGCCGAGGATACTTCAGTCAAACGTACAATCGTCTCATGCAGCCGCAATTAGTAACACACACATAGTTACACAAATCAATCATTCACTGGTGCATTACAAATGTCGCCTCAAGTATCTTGTATAGAGGAAAAAATTTTTGGTTCTCCACGAGGACACAGCTTACCACCATCCTGAAAACATTATATCATCTTCAGCATTGACTTTTTCTGCCTCTTTCGAATGGAAGGTTGTTAATCCTGGCAATATTATGGAGGATGGCACAAGCTGTAACTACTATTTTAGAGGTTGAAAGCTCTGTTCGCAAACATTTGCCCAGAATACCAAACCTCCGCTTCCAGATGCCAAATGTGCGCTCAATACGGTTTCTGTTTTTTGCATGAGCGGCATTGTATAAATGGTCCTTTGCAGTCACAAGGTTACGCAGGGGAGTAAAGAGATAGCTATCACATCTGTAACCCTTGTCACCCAGCAATACTCCTCTGTACTCCTCTTTTTCCAGAGCAGCTCACAAACCAGACTGTATAAACCCTGGAGTCCTGTGCACTTCCTGGCCAGTTAACCACTAGGTTTGTGATGACCATATTTGGGTCACACACTGTCATAAAATTTAGGGCAAAAAACATTTTCTTCCTCGATGAAGCTCTGCATCTGGCCCCCCAGGACTTTTTATAACTTATGTGAATGAGAGTTCCATCCGCACACCCAATAATCCCAGGCATCCCAGCAACTTCTTCGAACTCCCTCATCAATGTGTTCTCCACTGAACTCGGGAACTTGATGAACTCAGCTGGCAAATTGCGTACGTCACATTTTTAACACAGTTGCTGACTGATTGTTGTGACATTTCATTGCAATCTCCCATAGATAGCTGGAGATCACCCTTGGCAAAATATCTGAGGGTTACCAGCAATTGAAGTTTTGGTGGGATCCGGCACTCTGTTGGAACAAAAAAAATATTACTTAAAGTGAATCAGATAGATAGATAGATATTACAGTTTTAAGGCGCCGCAACTGCGGGTTTATTGACGCCTGCTTACAAAGGATACAGTAAAAGTAATATTAAAAAAGAAAAATTCAAATATAATCAAAATATTTCAAATATTAAAATATATAAGAAGAACAAGAGTGTATTAAAAGCAATACATTTTTTTTGTTTTTAAACATCATAACTTGTTGAGAAGGCCAACCCTCTCAATAAAGGTATGGACCTCATGTCCCGGGGAGAAACACCTCTCTCCCGAATGCCAGGGAGAGACTGTAGGCACCGTCCGCCCAACGACAACCTGAACAAGGATTGTTTCACGGAGGTCCTTCAAGACTTAGTACACTTCGACCAGCAAGTGCCGCACAGTTATGGGAACCAAGCAATCATCAACAGTAAGGAGGGTGGTCCCCCCTCCATGAGAATCCCATGTGTATATAAAATAAATGTGACCATACGCATCGTGCCAGGCAGTCCTCCCATCTCCGGAGAGACCGCATAGATCAGTCCTCTATACTTTGGCCGATGGTGGGCGTAGTTTATTTTGCCCTATATTATTCCACCATCGTTTCCTGCCAACTGGTGTGAACTGATCTATGGATTGCCAGGCGGAGGTCTATAACCGCCCTGCACATGTGATACAAGCTGGTCTCTAGCTGCGCTTTTGCCAAGGGATCACTTCCTCATTACCGGCAACACCTACATGGGCCGGACCCACAAAAGCTTACCGTCCGGCTCGCTTCTTGAGCAGATAAAGCATTCCAGGATGGCATTGACCAGCGTGATGGGGAGAGTTAAAATTACATGTAGTGTGAAGAGCACTACAAGAATCACTAAAATTGTAAAACGTGACATCCGAGGGTAAAAATAACCATGAGAGCATATAAAACACGCCCTTATTTCAGCCGTAAAAACAGATGATGACACTTGGAAGGCTGACGCCTTTTGTTAAACGATGGCAATATCGAACAACCGTATCCAACTCCTTCGTCTGATTTGGGACCATCAGTAAAGACAGGGACAGAACCCTGATGTGGTGCAACTAGTGGTCTAAAAACTGGGCACGCATCAGCCTGACGAGATAAAGAGCCTATTTGAGAGCGGAAGGTTTTGCAGAATTGACACTTCTGAGAGAAGCCATGGACCGACCTCGTAGGTCCTATGCTGGGCAGAATCCTAAAGGCAGGAAGGATAAGCGTCTCCAGTATAACATTTAATCGGAAACCAAGGGGCTTTGGTAAGCTTCTTCGCTCTAGGTAAATTTGTGCGCATTCTGAATCACAGACACAGCACGGCAAGCTATGGATCAGGCGGAGCGATTGAGGCCATACAAAAACATCTTAACATGAGCGGCCTGGCGATTGAAGATCTAATTGTATAAAGTGAACACCAGCATCCACCAATATACTTGGGATGGGAATAACCTGAATGCCCCGGTTGCCAGACGGACACCAGCATGGTGTAACCGAATCCAACAACCGTATCCGAGTGGGTGTATGGCAGAGGATACACTTCACATCCATTCAAGCATATCAGAAAGGATTAGTCCACGATGGAGATATAGGATTGTATGCGCGATCAGCTCCCCGACGTTGTGCGAGAAGACTTAATCAGTCAGATCCAGGTTCGAAGACAGTCCCAGATCTATGAGAGCAAGAACGGTACCGTAACCCAAGTCCATATAGTAAAATTATTCATCAAAAAAATGACCGTGCCTAAAAACCGGGCCTCTTCACCTATACGTTATTCTCTTTCCCGTAAAGATACAGGTCTGGGTCGGGATGATCCCACGGGTTCTGCAAAATGAACTGCTACAGTCTTCGCTGGAGAAACCTGAAGCACGATTCGTCGTCCATTCACAAACTTTTGTCAATAGCAAGTTGAAGTCTTCTCTCTTCTGCACCGACTCCTGGAACAGCAAAAGAGTAAAAATCATCCACGTATAATGTACTAACATCCCCTCCTGCCAGTACATTGAACAATACCATTGATGTCCACAGCGAAAGAGAGCTACACCTCAAGGACTCAAGACGCTGCCTTGGAAGATGCCCACCTGGAAACAGTGTTCAGAAGACAGTATATGCCAACGTCGAACGCGAAGAACCCGGTTTGGTTAGAACTCGGAGGCATAAAGCAAACGACCTCTTAGACCAATCTCGTACAGAGACGGCAATATACCGTGTCCTCCAGATGTGTCGTAAGCCTTCCAAGGTCGAAACATATGGTCACATGGGGGTTGTCGGAGGCAAATGCCCCTCATATGGATGACTAAGGAAACAAGCCGCTTCCGTAGTGGATGATCCTCCGGACTCCACAACTGGGAACAGGGAGAAAAGTTTTCCCGTTCCAAAAACCATATAAGTCGACCATTTACCATTTTTCGAACAGCTTACATACACTTAAGTTAGGGATATGGGGCGGAAATTTCGTCGTAGTGAGTGGTCCTTCCCAGGCTTGAGGGATCGGGAATCACCACCGCCAACAACCAGCTACTTGGAATGTTCCTTCATCCATATTCTATTACAATTCCATATGGTCAACAAGAAATCTAGAGCTGATTCTCTTAGAGACAGAGGCATCGCATATGGTATAATCATCTGCCCGGGAAAGTATTTGCCAAACCTTCATGGCTTTGACAAGCTCCCGAGGTATATAAAGAACATTCTAAGATTCCCCGCCGCTAGACGAAAAATCTATTCCTCTCTTTTTCTATTCACAGTCTCTCCCTAGCAACTTGGAGAACTCAAGGTCTGTCTGCGCCACTGATACCAATGGGGAAGCAAATTCCTCTGCGACCAGTCAGGGATCTGCATAGGTCTCCATTAATCGTAGAACTTGAGGGGAGGATTGGGATAAACATCCCCTTCATTTTTCTTACTCTTTGCCAACCTTGGACACCGGTGTAGTGCACAGATCGAACTTATATAAGCCCTCCAAGAGGAGTGACGACCTCCTTCATTACCCGACGGTATCGAGCTCTTGACCTGTGGAAGGTTTAGTTTATTTCCTGTGAAGTTGCCGCGATATGTATTGCGTCTCAGCACGGCGGGATTGACTCCTCGCTGCCGTACAGTTCCGTTTCCACCACGGAACAGTCCGGCGGGAGAAAGAGCCAGAAGTGCGGGGGATGCTCAGCGAGACTGCAAATGGATTCGCGACACAAAGTAATCAATCGGGACCTCATCTATTCGAAAGTTATCTATATGTTGTTCAAAACACAAGCCATTTGAAAGCCCTCCCCCAATTCTGCACAGAGGCGGCACCATTTTGTTAGACATCGGAAGGGGGCGATGAACATGCTCTTGTAGTATGGGATAAGATGGTACTCCCTCGAAGAGAATGTCCCTCGAAAGAGTCTCGCTAACGCGATACAATCGAGCAACACCGCCCGCTACTCACCGCCGCTCCACACGTCTGCCACATATATCGGTCGACCCGCCGTATAGCTTGAAAATAATGCTAAGCTCTCTAAAAGCACAGTTTTCCATTGAACCTGCACCATATCAGGATGCAAGTATAGGCCATATCGCAAAAAATAAATCAGAACAACCGAAAATTTCTTCCAGTACTATATTTTTTTTCGAGTCTCCGTGTTGTTGTATCAGGCAGGCTGAGAGGCTACTCATGTGACGTCACCAGCATTTTTCCCGCCGACGGCTGGAATGGGTGCTGTTGTTTTCTCCCTCCCGCCGCTTTATACAAGTCATGTTTTTAGGAATAGCGTGTAAATGCATTCTTTTTGTGAATTAGGTATTTTGAATAATTCAACATAATTATGCAAGAAAAATGTTCTGGACGATTACTTTAAAAGATTTAGTTCAGATTTTCTCTCTCCGCTCTCACACTTTACTTCTCTGCACTTTTCTGTATTTCTCTTTTATCTAATGTCTGCCCCTTATTGCCTTTTTACATCATAATAATTTCAAACTTCCTCTTTTTTTAAATCTTCCTTATCGCACCTATTACTCCTCACTCACATGCCAGGCGCTTATTTCCAGGTCCTTTCCTCGCTTCCACCCCACTTCTCTCGCGCTCCTCTTTCTCGCTTATTTAGCCTAATCCTGTCATAAAAGCCTCTCAGAGATGAGGAGCTACGATTTCTTCTGCCAGAGGACTATCTCGGGGGCCGCCATGAACTGGCAAATGTGTCCTTTGTTTCAATGAACGAATCGTTACTAATTCACATATTTTTTGCCATTTTGTCATCTTTTATGAAGGTTTTAGTACAAGTTTCAATACTTCGACATGCCAAAATGAATGTAACTAAATTTCCTCCTTTTTCATGTTTTTTTTTTATTGTTTCATATTTCATTTTTTTCCAGTTTCCACATTTTTTTTTTATTCCCCAACACTACCGTTTCATGCAAAATCCGGTGAAAGAAAATTTTACGAAATTCTGATGGCTAGGTCCAAGGAATTTTGTTTGAAAATCAGTTTAATTAATAATGTATCTTGTTGAGAAAATTATCTTACCAGAGAGAGGTCGCACGCGTACGTCTAATCTCTGAGAGACTGATTCAGAGAGACTGAGCGCAGTGAGCGGCGAGCGCCTTTGTTCGGGCTTCGGGGAAAAAACCGTTAGCCGTGGAATGTATCAGTACGAGGTTGCGGAAAATGGGGAGAAAGCAATGGCCCGTACCGAGAGTTGAAGGCGGTAGAGGGACGAACAGCAAGGTAACGACGAGTGGCATACTTTCAATTTGTTATCGAGAGTCGACAGTGGAGGTTGGTTGAGATATCACGCCTGAAACAATATAGTGGCAACAGTGCTGCTTCAAACTGCGTAGCCAGCCGTACGACTAAAATAGTGTAAATGCGAATTTACCCTTATACTTATCAAAAACATCAACAGAAACGTTGCGATCGGCTATGAAGTTGATGGAAATAATATTTAATGAAGTTAATTAGCAGTAGAGGCGTGTATACGTAAGTTTATCTACCGCTCATGTGAACATATGCGGTAAGAGAACCGTCCTGGCGGGTTCTGGCAGCGACCTTCATGATGGCGACGGCTCTAGCCGCTATCCACCCCTCTATCTTGAACCTCCTTCATTATTGTCATTAAAATCACTTATTGCTGCATATGTAATACCTAATAATCTTATACTTATACTTAAATACATATTGGCAAGAAAATTTTAACATATCTCTTAATCCTCAGATTAGGAATGTAATAAAAATTCATCGAAGGTTGCGTGAAGACACGGGGGCCCGTACCGAGAGTCGAGGGGGTTTAGAGCGACGAATGACGCCCGTCCGACGAAGGAAAGGTCGCGGTAGAACCTTCAAATCGTTACCGAGAGTGAACAGAAAGGGAGGGTTGGTTGAGGTTTCACACGGCGGTGTATTGGCAACAATGTTGCTTCAAACTGCGGAGCCAGCAGTACGACTAAAATAGTGTATAATGCGAATTTGCCCTTATACTCATCACAAACATCAACAGAAACGTTGCGATCGGCTATGAAGTTGATGATATATATATTAATGAAGTTAATTAACAGTAGTGGCGTGTATACGTAAGTTTCTCTTATCGCTCATGTGAACATATGCGGTACGAGAAATGTGCTGGCGGTTCTGGCAGCGACCTTGATGGCGGCGGCGGCTAAAGCAATAGCCGCCCCGTTACCCTAAACCCTCCTTCATTATTGTCATTAAAATCACTTATTGCCGCATATGTAATACCTAATAATCTTATACTTATACTTAAATACATATTGGCAAGAAATTTTTTAACATATCTCTTAATCCCTCCAGATAGGAATGTAATAAAAATTCATCGAAGGTGAGGTGAAGACACGGGTGTACCCATGTCTTCAACCTTGACCGCCACCGCGTCCCTGCTCTTCGTTCCAAAATTACAGGGTTTTTTATCCGTCTTATGGTAAGCGAAGGGCTGCCGTTCGTCGTTCTACCGCCTACCGTCATGACTCTCGGTACGGGCCAGGGATACCCGTGTCTCCAACCGTGACCGCCAACCTCGTCCCTGCTCTTCGTTCCAAAATTACAGGGTATTTTTTCCTCTTATGGTAGCGAAGGTCTGCCGCTCGTCGTTCTACCGCCTACCGTCATGACTCTTGGTACGGGCCAATGTTTCCCTAATATATCAAGAACCGGATTTTTTCGAGAAACTTTTATAGATTGATAAAAATCAGATTTCAACAGGCTTCCCTGTGGTATAAGCAGATTAAAAATCCATTGATAAATGACCGCATTAAGTTTGTTTTTAGGCATATTACCCGAAAGAAATATTCCAGAAATCAAGGGAACGATTTCATACATGCGTAAAACTCTTGTGAATAAAACATGTACAGTTTCAAAGTAGAATACGATTCCTGCAGACATGCTCTCCATCAAGGCAAAAAGAAATGTTTTACGGATAAAAGATAGATGTATGGTGCATCAATAAGCTGCAAATGCCACAAAGCTGCGTAAAATAGAAAAACTTATATCTCAAAATCTGTACCAGCAAAAAAAAAACGGATAGATGCTTAGGGTATATCTCGTTGAGCTTAACAAAACGTATTCATGCTATATTTGGTCTACGGTTAATAGTGTTATAGTAAAAAATAGGGAAACGCAAAAAAGGTAGTGAGTGTTTTTGACCATTATAAGCAGCCAAAAATTTGGTCGAGTTTTATTATCATACATAATGAAAAAATGATCTCAATACCAATCGTACATCTTGCGAAAAACAATAATAAATGTTCTATATAATTTTTTATAGAAGCATAGTTTGTTTTGAAAAGGGCGTAAACTATATATTTAACGGGGGTAAATAGCCTTACAAAGGCTAAAAAAATTGCTTTTAGAACCGATATCGCAAAACGAAGACCAGATTCGTGATCATCATCATCTAAAACCACTGCACAACGTTTCATGAAAATCCGGTGAATTTTTTTTTGCCAAATGCCCAGGAATTTTTGTGAAAATCACATTTTTATTAATATCTCAAGAACCATAAGTTAGTAGAAAACGGTATATAACATAAAAGATGCAGCTCTTGACAGCCGTCCCTGTCAGGGCCCTGAATGGAAACCAGGGGCCATACTTAGAGATTTTAGGATTCGTCCTAATTCGTCCTTAGGACGAAGGGCTCCCTTCGTCCTAAGATTCGAGGAAGTCTAAGACATGTCTTAAGCTAGGGTGAGGAATTTAGGGTTCGTCCTAAGACGTCGGCTAAAGGGCGAAGCGCTAAGCGCTACATTTAGCAAGTGTTCGATTTGGATAACATGAAATATCACTACTAAGAGTATCAATAAAGTGTAAAAATATCGAGAAAACATAAGATTAATATTTCTATGATAATTGCTTAAGATTACAATGAATGAAATCATAATAAGGATTTTACCTGTTATGAAACGATCCGTTTAAAAGACAAACACAATACAGTCAGAGTCTCAGACATGGCGCTCACCCCACGGGATCCTCGCAGCCCTAAACAACACCAAGACATGGCGCTTGAAGTATCCCGGAAGAGGAAGGAAAATTGGTCGCAAGACGAGACTCCTCCTTGCCCAGCTTTACCAGGCAAGGAAATATGTCCTGCGAGGGTCATTTTCCTTGCCGGGTTGCTCTACAAAGACCAGGGCAGATGCCTGACAGGACATCGCCAAAAACCTGACCGCCTCCTTCCCCGAGTCCGATCTGTGAAGGACTGCCAAAACAGGTGGCGGGTGTTTATGTCTGCCGCCAAGGTCAACATCGCAATTACAAACGAGCTCTAACTGCAACAGTAAGAATATGTTGCAAAAAATGGTAAATTGTTACACTAGGACCAAAATTATCTACACAATTAGGAGTATGGTTTCTGTTTACATTAATGGATTCTGAGAAACTTTCTCTGAGTTTCCGTAGCAAATCACTACTTTCGGAGATATAAGATGTTTTTAGTAGGAAGGAAAAGTGTATAATAACATGCCGTACAATGGGGCAATCGAGAAATAAAGGGTAATTGAGAACAGACTATACTGGGGTGTTATTACTAAGGCTAGGATATATTTTTAATGTTCAGTGTGAGCACCAATGATGTGTCCACTTGCATTAAGCATATCAACTTGATTGTGTGAAATTTAACTAATTATGTATTAATATTTAAAAATTGCTTTTTCAGATACTTTTTACAGACTAACTACTAAGGTCTATAACGCAGCGTCGATTTAAATGACAAACCTGCTATTCTGATACTGGATCCTAGAATCTTTCTGCAACACTGAGAAATATCCACTTAGCAAGCAAGTTGATTAGTGTTCAAAAGATTGAACAATTACTAGAGTGGGGCAATTGACAACACAAGGTGGGGTAATTGAGAACAAAAGGCGGAGGCAATTGAGAACATGAATGGTAATTGAGAATATCCATTCTATGCACTATGTAGGTATATAAAGCATCTTTTTTCTTTTTACAGAATGGTCCGGAACTACAAGAAGAAGTACGGTTAAGTGTAATTACAGTGAAGAGGATGTTGCCAAGGCTTTGATCGACATTGAGCACGGAGACACATTACGTGTGGCAGCAGAGAAGCACAACATCCCTACCACGAGCCTTTATCAGCGGCATGTAGGAAGATCAAAATCACCACGCAAGATCGGCCGCAAGACAGCACTTCTCCGTACTGAAGAGATGGCCCTAGCCCAGAATCTGGCGTCACTGGGAGATTTTGGAATGGCATTTGATGTCACAGAGTTAAGGACGTTCGTGAAGCACCTACTAGACAGTCAGCACCGATCCATTGAAGAATTTAAAGATAACCTGCCTGAGTTGATTGGGTCTACGGATTTCTTCGGCGACACTCCACTCTTACTTTCATCACGCACATGCCAAAACATCTCCAGGAAGCGAGCAACTGTGACAGAAGTTGATGTTACCAGATACTTTGACCGCCTTCGCACTACGCTTGTTGATGTACCTCCCTGCAACATAATCAACTATGACGAGACCAATCTGACCGACGATCCAAAAGGCAAGCTACAGATATTCAGGAAAGGTATAAAACACGCAGAAAGAATCATGAATACCACAAAGAATTCAACATCCCTCATGTTTGCCATAACTGCCGCTGGAGAAGTTCTGCAACTAATGTTGTATATAAGGGTGAAAGGCTACAGGATTCTTGGATTATTGGTGGACTAATAGGGGTGCATTCAACCGCACATCTGTTGGTTCGACTCCGATGTATTCGTGGACTGGTTGGAGAAAGTCGCCATCAGGCACTGCCAGACGCTCCCCTCTGATGAACCCAAGGTACTTATAGGAGATAACCTCGCCTCCCATCTCAACTACAAAGTCGTCGAAAATCTGCGAGAATAATAATATCCGGCTGACATTCTGCCCCCCTAATTCGACCCACTTCCTCTCACCATTGGATGTAGCTGTTATAGGCCACTTAAAGCTCAATGGAGGAAGGTGATCACTGTCTGGAAGGAAGGTGATGGCAAGCACCTCGCAAGTTTCCCCAAGTGGGCTATGCCTCCACTGCTGATGTCGCTAATGAAGTTGATGGAGGATAAATGGGAACCACTAGCTAAAGCTGCATTCAAAGCTTGTGGCATCCATCCATATGATCCAGAGCGTGTCCTTGGCGAAGATGAGGAAGGTACCTCAAGAAGATGAGGGAGCCCAGTTGGTCAGTCCTAGTCTACTGTCTTACCTGAAGGAAAAGCGAGAGACTAGTGGAGGCAGAGCCCCCTCGTGGAAGGAGAGTCAATGTGCCAGGGGGAAGAAGTGTCTCACTCCAGGATATGAAGGGAAGTGGCCCAAGTACCACGGCGCAAGACAGCCAGTGAAGCGAGCTCTATATACCGAAACTTCTTCAGACACTTCTTCAGATGAGATGACACTGAGAGAGTGAGCCAGTGCTGCCTGAGCCAGAACCAAACGAGGATGAAGCTACCAGTAGTTCTATAAAGGATCTGCAATTTGGGGTGATTACATCCTGGTTAAGTTCAAACAAAAGAAAAAGGCACATGTACATTATGTTGTAGGGTCTTGGAAAAGCTGACACGCAGTGGGATGTGATCTACTACAGGAAGGCTGATGTTCACACCGACCAGGACTCTACAAGAGTAGTAGCATTTAAGCAACCTGACAGAAGAGAAGTGTTAGCCACCGATGTAAGGACATAGTTATAAAAATTGAAGCTGAAAGAAGCACGCAAATCAGTCATTCTATTCCCCAATGTGTTCAAAGGCATGCTCATCCGGTAGGGTAAGGTTAATAAGGATAGCCAGATTTGTGCACAACTGTTTATTTTGGTCTTTTAAAGGGGGAAATAAGTCAGTACAATATATTTATAATATTACCTAGCATTTTAAATTACCTTTTTTCATTTGCCCAAATCACGTTTCGTGAAACAGTGACAATCAAATTGTCACTGTTTTGTCACAAACAGTCAAATTGTCACAAACAATCAAATCAATTGCCCCAATGTTGAGGCAATAATGACTTTTTTGTTTAATTAATAAAAAATAAAAAAAATTGCATTATGATACATTTGCCACTGGTAGATATGTGCCGAAAAAGGAGTAAAAGGGTTATTTGTCAAATAAAATTTGTATACAAATATAAGTTTTTTTCCCATATACCTTAGTATCTCAAGAAATAGCAATATTTGTCCTCAAATTTCCCCCATTGTACGTGGATTGTTGATATTGGTGGATTATTAAAATTAACTAACCTAACCCCACCTTTTAGACTCAAAAACCTAACCAAATCCCACGTTTTAATCTTCTAACTAAGGCCAAAACCTCATTAAAAAGTGTCCGCGGCAAGGGAAGAACAGAGGCGATGCAGGTCACAAGAGGAAGAAGAGTGAGGCGCATGTAAACACTTGTCTCTTCCTCCATCTAAACAACATAATTTTATCATAATATCTCCAAAAATAATTATTTGCGACGGAAGCTCATTGAGAGAATGTTTCCTAGAATCCAGTAAGGTAATCAAAAAACCATACTCCCAATTGTGTAGGGATTTCTGGTCCTAGTATAAAATTTTTTTTAAAAAAATCGCCTAGGCCCTCCAATAAATATGTAGACAGTCGGGAGAATGTGGGTCTTTCACTGACGCAGCCAGGTTTAGGTAAGGTAAAAGGCTAGTTTTATTCGTGAACTATTTTTTTTCTGTTAGATTTTGATTGTTTTGGAATAATCTGGTTTGTTTTGTCACCCCCACGAACCAAAAATAATCTAACCTTAACCTTTACCTAACCTGGATGCTGTCCGTGAGGGACCCACATTCTCCACGAGTGCCAATATGTACTTTTGTTCAATCACCAAAATTTACCAAAGGTTAGTTTATTGTGTTATAAGGAAATGTCTGCTGTAATTTTTTGTAATTTATTAAGACCCAAGCCGTAAGACAATTTTTTTTTTCAATAATTTTGTTTACTGTAACCACTGGGTTTTTAAACATATTTAACTTAACCTAACCGGGTCCAGGGCCCATATTTATAAAGGCTCCATAAGCCTTATGGGTTTCCCATAAGCAGACAAAATGGCGAAGTGCGCCATAAGTCACCGGGAAATCTCCATAAGTACTTGAGTTTTTCCACAAATTCTCCATAAGCGCTATGGAGGTCCGGAGCTCCATAAGGGCCCTATGTTGACATAAGCCGTCAACATGGCAGCACAACAACTCTTCCGGCAGCGCCAACCCAGGAATACGAAATGCCAGAAAGACGTTCTCGGTGAATGAGTGACGAGGAACTTTTAAAGAGGTATCGCCTGAACCGTGCAGGAATTTTATGTCACTAACCTCGTGAGAGCATCCCTCCAGAGTGAAACGAGAAGGAACAATGCACTGACTGCGGAAATGAAGATTATAATAACTTTACGTTTCCTCGCTACTGGCAAGATGCAGCAGTGCAGCAGTGATAATCTATGATGATCTTGGAGTGTCACAACCCACCGTCAGCAGAGTCATCGCAGACACCCTTGATGCCCTTTCAAATAGTGAAGTACTAAGACGTTTCATAAAGTTCCCTGTCTCTGTCGATGCTGTGGAAAGAAAGAAGGCAAGGTTTCTGGAAATAACAAATTTTCCTACTGTCATCGGTGTTGTTGACTGCACACATGTGCGAATTGTGGCACCAAAGGAGCAGGAGGCATTATTTGTGAATAGAAAAAGATACCACACATTAATGTGCAACTCATTTTTTATGCCAACTATAAAATAATAAATGTTGTAGCTAAGTGGCCCGGATCTGTGCATGACTCGAGGATTCTTAGGGAAAGTGGGGTGAAGAGACTATTTGACAGGGGGATGGTGCCAGCAGGATGCCACTTGTTAGGAGACAGTTGCTATTCTTTAGAAATGTGGCTGCTGACGCCCTACCTGAGACCTCGGCCTTTGACGTCAGTCAAACTACAACAGGTAAGTCCAGTAAATTACATTTCATTTCTTAATATGGTAAACTTGTTATGACTAAACTAGATAGATAAAATTTCAATAGACTTGCTTGCCTTCAGCCGTTGCTACTACGTAAATAAGAAAAACTGCGGGTAATTTTTTACACTAGGACCATAATCTCAACACAATTAAGAGTATGGTTTGTAGTTACCTTTATGGATTCTGAGAAACTTTCTCTCAATGAGCTTCCATCGCAAATCACTACTTTCGGAGATATAATGTTTTTAGTAGGAAGGAGAGTGTATAGGATTATGAAAATTAACCAACCTAACCCCCACCTTTATGCTTTTCAACATAACTTAACCTAACCCCACGTTTTAAACTCCTAACTAAAGTCAAATCTTCATTAAAAAGTATCCGCGGAAAGGGAAGAACAAAGACTTTGCAGGTCACAGGAGGAAGAAGAGTGAGGCGCACTTAAACACTTGTCTCTCTCCTCCCTATAAACCAGTTATATCTCCGAAATTATTATTTGCGACGGAAGGTCATTGAGAGAATTTTTTTTTTTTATTCAATAAGATAAGAAATCATACTCCCAATTGTGTAGGGAATTCTGGTTCGAGTGTAGAATAATAACAATGCGGATAAACAAATATGTAATTTTTTTGTGAAATGACTAATATTTAAAACATGACTGTCTGGATTAAAGTATTTTTCACCTTTCTACTGTTTGTATAGGTCATAACGTGTGAAATTTACGCGGGAACCTTATCCCTGGGTATATTTTACCCAACACGCCATCGCTGCGTGACTGTCACGTGGTGCGTGGAGATAGGATCATAGGAGTCTGTCCCTCCCAGTAGTCCTCGCTGACTCCTCAGTGCGTGTCAGGACCTTGTAATGAGAGGTGTTCTCTCGTGTCTCTATTTGTGTTAGCTTTGGAGTCTATTTTGGGTGAATTTCTCCCGCCGTTAGGAACAGCGTAGTAGTTTCACAGTGCCGGTTATATATTTGCATATTAATCGATGAATGAGGCTGTGGGGGCATTGGTGGTCCAGTACGAGGCTGAAGGGACCCAAGAGTATGATTGATAAGTATAAAGTCATTCTGATCACTAGTAATCTGTCTCTGGAATTTATATTACAAAAGTAAGGAAAACAAGCACTTCTTTCTGTTATTTTCTACAATCCTACCTCAGTAACAAAATGTCAGTTTAGTTTAAAGGTTTTTACAGTAAAATAGAGTTATAGTTATATTTTTTCACTGTATTGTCTGATTTAATGAAAAATTATTAGAAATGAGAGACCAGAGAGAGGTCGCACACGTACGTCTAGTCTCTGACACGGAATCTGGGCCAGAAGCCTCAAAACACTTAAAGACCTTTTTTTGGTTGTTAGTCCAACGACGGAACCCACAGCGCGGAAAAGTCGTCGGTTTCGTCGTTAACGTGCACACTGGCCAACGACTGCTCAAGACCGGTATTAGCAGAGGTCGGAAGTCTCCAGGCATGCTCATTATTGCTTGGTATGCTATGAAATATCTTTTTATAGGTGAATGTAGACATATGATTGCATTTGGATAGATATTATTCATATATATATATATGAGTAAAGAGATGAAATACAAGCAAGGGACTCATCCACGTCTGGCAGCGCGGCCTTCGGCAGCAGCAGCAGCAGCATGATGAAGCCCGTGAGGTGGATATCAACACCAACTTCACCAAGGGAGATAGATGTCTTTAGTAATATTTAGTAGGGGAGCGAGAACCCCTTGAGGAATCCTATGATCCCTGGTGATATCCTATGGTGCTAGCACAGGCGTGGGAGCTGACTGTCTTCTTCAGGAAGGCACAGGTGAGGCGGATAACTGCGGGTTTTTACTCAAAACTTTTGAGTGTGGCGGCTGGAGCCGCCAGCTCCTCCGCCACTGTAGGTTTGGGCAGGATTAAACGTCTTATTACTCGTTATTATACAACTTAGTGATTATGGTGAGATGTTATATATATTTGTCATTATCTAAATCAATGTAGCACCGTGTGTCACCTTAAATAAGGGTGATTTAAAGATGTTATGATGAGGTGACTGATGGCGGGGCAGAGTGACGGAGAGGCCTTGCCGCGGGGCCTCCCCCATATCACAAATATTCACTATTTCAACGCACGCACACACCTTCTACCACCAAAACACTAGCAACACAGGCTCCTTACTTATACGTACATCTTACTATCTGATACATTAAAACTCCTTAAAACGCAAGCATTCCGAATAAAACGAGAATTAGTTTGAGATGACAGGGACAGAAGGCGGGGAGAGACAGTCTGGCATGCCATTCTTGCCCGGAAATATGTCTCGCTGACTTGTGATTGGTCGAGAAGTTTTAAAAACTGTTTTGTCATGGTGGCTGGTGACTGATACGCGCTTGATGACGTCATTACTCGCCTTAGCCAGTCAGCGCCTTCCGACGCGTTAACGACCGAAAGGGAGGCTTTGTAGCTTTCGTCGTTAGGAAAAGAAGTTCGGAGAGATGGTCGTTGCTGGCGCAACTACCTTTGTTGCTGGCTTCCCGCCCTGAGAGACTGAGCGCCTTTGTTCGGGGAAAAAACAGCTAGCCGTGGAATGGATCAGTACGAGGCTGCGGAAAATGGGGGGAAGCAATGTTTCCCTAATATCTCAAGAACCGGATTTTTTTTCGAAAAAAACGTATGGATTGAGACAAATCCAGATTTAAACAGGCTTCTCTATGGTATAAGCAGATTAAACATCCATTGATAAATGACAGCATTAAGTTTGTTTTTAGGGCATATTACCCGAAAGCAATATTTCAGAAATCAAGGGAACGATTTCATACATGCGTAAAACTCTTGCAAAAAAGAAATGTAAATGTTTCAACGTAGAATACGATACCTGCAGACATGCTCTACATCAAGACATAACAAAAATGTTTGACGGATAGAAGATAGATGTATGGTGCATCAATAAGCTGCGGGAAATTGAACGCCATAAAGCAGCGCAAAATTGATAAACTTATATCTCAAAATCTGTTATAAGCAAAAAAGAAACGGATAGATGCTTAGGGTAGATCTCGTTGAGCTAACAAAACGTATTTGTGCTATAATTTGGTCTAGGTTAATAGTTTCATAGTAAAAATAGGGAAAACGCAGTAAAGATGACCGCACTACAGTCAGCGGGGAAGACGACCAGGAGCTTCTCGTACCGCTGATAAAACATGAAACACCATGATGGCCCACCATAAGACTAAAGTAATTTCACGAAAAATAACAATATTTGCAATTTGCTGAAACAACATCTTGGGAAATTAATGTACCGTCAACAACACTATAGTCGCCACTGTACTAATGTCACCATCACTACAGACTTAATTGTATATGTGTCACTGAAGACATGTATAGTGTTATGTAGATAATGTAAACTACGTACTGTGCACATCTCTTCAGTGGCACACACAAGTCTGTAGTGATGCTAAAACTCGTAATATATGTCCCCCTGCGACATTAGTGCAGTGACGACTATAGATAGTGTTATTGACGGTAAATTAAATTAGATTTCATCATTTAATTTTTCATAGTCATCCCTGCAACTTTACTTCCCATTGAAAAAGTCTTGCAATATTGTGTTGCTGGGACTGTTTCTTCATCCAGTGATTTATAAACCTGACTCTCATCACACACAGAATGATGACCACGGTTCACCACTCGTATGCCAACGAGGTTATTAATTATTACCTGAGGTCAAATTAATAACCCTTTGGTGTGTCTTGGGGGGGGGGGGGGTAAAGCTTGCAGGACGGTAGGACCGCCCACTTCATCCCCCAGCTAATAGGAACGACGAATGGGATGGGGCCAGTCTCTATGTATTTTCGCGAGCATCAGTCCAGTCTGGACTGTTCTAGTCTGGGCTGGACTAGGTTGGTAAACTTCGCGAAAACGCGCTATAGGGCCCAGGAATTTTGTTTGAAAATCACATTTTAATTAATAAATGTATCTTAAACTCGAGAAAATTTTCTTACCTGAGAGAGGTCGCACGCGTACAGTCTAAGACAAAAGTCGTGTCACGGTTTTGTCCGAATATGAAATGTAACTCGTGAAACATTATGAAAACCTTAACGCAGTTACATGTTCGTGGTTGGCAAGCCTGAATCCCTTAAGCCCCCTTCACACATTCCATACATGAACCACTGTAATGCCCATTATTCGGGAGATGATAGTATGAGAATTATTATTATAAAATTCCCGAGTTATGTCTTGTAAGTAATTCTTTTTTCAGTTTCACATATGGACTCAGCGTATTTCTTTCTTTCCGCCATCTTTTCTCAACATTTCGGCCGTCCAGACGCCATTTTGTTTAATCTTCTTCGTGCTCCCACCCGTCATCTTTTTTATTCCTTCCAATCCCCCCGCCCCCCCAAATATTCCGATGGGGACCACAATGCGTTAGGATAATTATTCTGCGATCAGTGATAACTAAATGATGTCAGTTCTTTTTCTCCTTTTGCAGCCAATCGGTCAGACCAAGGAACACTCTACCAGGAGTCTAAACGTCCTTCAAAATTAATCCCTATCGTTACGGTTATGGTCATATATGGCGTTGCTGTAGTAAGGATCACCGCTAAAATAAAGCCCACAAAAATTCTAAGCAAGACGTCAATACCACCTCGCTCTGAAACAGGTGTTGGATTGTCGATATTACATGTAAAACCAACCTTCGTGAACATAGATCAGATATTTAAATTCTTCTACACAAAGTAACTGGTTGGTATAGGGGCGGCTCTTCGGATACGCGAGTTTTGCATTACTAATCGTTAGTCCTGATTATAAATTTGTCATTTAAGGTCAACCAGCAGGGCTTTCCAAACAAGTCTTTTTTTCTTGGCGCGGAAAGTCGCAGTGGCACCGCCGGTCTTTCTCTACTGTCCTTCAAGGTAGATATCCGCCCGAGCGCCGGTGGTTTTTTCTCCTTAGTGGTATTACAGTCTATATATTTCTATATAAATATATAGTACAGGTCGGTGTCACCTAAGGTGCATAGATGTTCCGCCAATCCTTATAAGTGTTATTAAAGAGTCTCTCTCCCTGTCCTTTCAAGGCCGTCGTGTCGCTCAGAAAGCCACATGGTTTTTCCTGTAACACACCACAAAAACCACTGTCTCGCCATATTCTTTCTCTACTAGATACCATCTCAGGTGTGATTTATAAATATTAAGTATATATGTGACCTAGTGTAGGGCAAATGCACTGAAAAGAATAATTTAGTGAAGGAGGTTTATGCTCAGAAGAGCTTTATTCCTCACTAAGAAAGATTCCTAGGTCAGAGTGGACGCGCATTTCTTATGTCAGAGTAGAAGGTTTTTCTTCGATATAGTGTAACCCATATGCTGAAGCAGCTCATCAAGTGAGAGACTTACCATGTATTACACAATAAAATAGGATATCATTACAAATATAGTTCTTGTGTTATATGAAAACAAGCGTGAATTATTCTGAGTTAGGGACAATAATTCCCCACATTTCCAAAGAGTTCAGCTTACTCGATATAATTCCACGACCATCACGACTACCAAGATCAATTAACATCAATATTAATCAACGTGCCAGGGAGTAATCCAGTGAACTACTCGCCGGGGATGGTGGCAGCGAATCCCTAACCTACCACCTTGTTATCCCCCTTCCCCTTAAGCATAACACCTTATTCAGTATTTTCCGCAGTGAGGACGTGGTCATACTACAAGCATATAGGAAGGAAGGAAGACTAAGTTAAATTGCTCTCCATCCAAGTTGCTAATCATATATCAAAATCATCACCAAATTAATATACATTCAAGTAACGTTGAAGAGTGATAATACCCAGCCCAGTGACCCCAAATGTCCATCAACACACTGGTGGACTTATAGCGGTGGGGTTTTATTTCCTACAAATAACAGACATCACCTTGGGAAATAGCTAGAAGACTCAAAATTCAGAGAAAAAGTACAAAGTTTCATTGGTGGGCACAGTCTTCAAATTCCCCAAACTTCAAACGTCCCAGGCACGGGAAATTAGATTATTTTTAGGAAAAACCGGACGGAAAAGCAAATTCCTACTCTCAGATGAAAGGCTGAATCGTGTCCTGGAATGGCCACCATGATCTATGCATTTGTGGTTAGGATAGTTAACGATATTGCCGACGGCTAGATCCTGGTACCTAGCTGACACTATCAAGGGAAATACGCCGCACAATAGAGAGGAATGTGAGGCGCGTGCGTTGTGCATACTGCTTAATAGAACCACGGTATCTATCCGAAAGAGGACCCATTAGCACAGAAAATTATACGAAGAAAGTGCAATAATTCTATAAAATAAAAGAATAAAGCACGCAGGACACAACCAAAATAATTTCAATGTAATAATCACTGGACGCAAAACACCTGGCATCGAGGTGTTCAGTGGATAGATGAGGACGAGAGATAAAGTTAAAATAACCAAAATTAAGAACAGTAATCAGTGGTTCACCTGGAGATGGAAGAACGGAAACGGCGGATAACACCCCTTGAGCACGGGAAACCCCGAGTGCCGGTAGTAGGCCGACGGAAGCCCGAGAATCGAATCTCTACCTGCATATACAAGAAGTTTTTCTCCGACGAATCATGAGTGGGAGGCAAATTTATTTTCAGGGTAAAAAAAAGGGGGGGGGGAGGAGGAGAGAAAGGGGACGGAAGTAGAAGCAAAGCAGAGCTAGAATGTTTAGTGGAGGAGTTTAAACAGCACAACTAAATCACAGGAACTTCTCATGTGGACTCTCCATTCATCCACAGATAGCGTGCAAAAACAAAATACCAATGACCCTTTATCGATAACCCTAAATCATCCAACACGGATAGCGTGAAAGGAGGGACCTCCAACCTCGAGATATCCAGTGCTAGAATACCTCAATACAAGGCTTTGACGCAACGTCCGACGCCAAATGTTCTTGAATTCAATTGAACAATGTAGCTCAAGCGACGCAACGCGCATCCAAATTGCAAAACGGGAAGGGTGTTAGTGCCAGAATTCTCCATCTTAATCCATTAATATCAAGCAAACCAAAAGGTAGAAAACCTGGTCGGCTCTAAAAATCTTTTCATAAACCGAAGTCACCACGAATTGAGTGTAGATAGGAGCTGGCAAGAGTTGGAAAGGCAATGAGTTATGACTGGGAGAATCTCCTCAAGCGTTCACACACGTGTTTATTTGTCAACAATGCGTGATCGCGACAAACAATCCCAAAGGAAAAATTCACCGACAGAGATAAGACAATAAAGAGAAAACTGTGGGATGGACTACCATCACATCGCGAGAAAATTTAGAGGATTCCCGATGAAGGATATCCACTACAAAGAAATCTAGACCGCATCGAACAGAGCGGCAGATATGGAAGACAGACCGACACAACGGATCAACATGATTCCAACCCAAGGGGGAGCCAGGAAAGAAACGGGAGAGGAGGCGTAGCACACACGTCCTCACCACCCGAAAAACCCACACAAAGACGAAGTAGAGGGTTAAAACAACAAATCCAAGAATAAAGGTCAGTTTGGCCAAGCGAAACTAGAAAAATCACCTTCCTACGGGTGCTTCACGGAGGGCAACATTCACCTACAAACATATTGCGTTATTGTCAGTCTCCAAGCATCCACCTTCCGGAGTCCCACCGCAACAGTGAGGAGGGAAAACCTCCACCAGGGTCATTGTTTCGAATGTCGCAAACCCGGTTGTCGGATGAGGAGATCGAAACGGTCCAGGGCGTGCCAAGGCAATAGTCTTCAACACCAGCCAAAATCAAACTCCGAGACAAATCATCCTGACTAGACGGTGACGATATTTACCCACTATCCACGTAATATAAATAAGGAATATAACAGAAGCCATAGTGACACAGGGAGTGGCTATACCTGTTAATCAAAGAAAGTACAGCAAAACGGATCGGAGGGGAAAAACTAAACGACGGGAATCCACCCCATCTCGTAGGAATCACAGGACGACCCCGTGAAAATCCCGGCATGATATGGGCAGAATTGAAATCGGGAGGGCAAAAAAAAAAAATAAAAAGGGTTTCCCGTACCCAAACTCGTATCTCAACGGTGATTATTCTTGGGTGTGACATCCTCACAAAAGCCACCTACCTGGGATGGTAAAAGTAGAGCAATGCGATGGGGTCGACATCCCCCCATACCGGGAACCACAGTCCGTCGTAAAAGGAAACAAAATCAAAAGAATCCAACTAAAACCGTGGGAAGGCGTTGAAAAAAAAAGAACCTTTCCCAAATAATCTTCTCATCCGGTACAGAATAAAGCTTACCATTATGGTTTCAGGCAGGTAGCGGTGAATGAGTCCCAGGTTCTAATCTTCTGTCTACCCGCGGGACAAAGATTAGGTTAAATACTAGTTACCCTACGTGGGTACAAGTGTCAGCAGAAAATCAATATGCATTCCCTTCACAAATAATACTAAAAAGAAAAACGTTTTGGCAAAGGCACTATACTTGGGAATACGACCAGTGGAAATCCTCACGCGAAAAAAATTAATTCTATCATGAAGTCCACAGGACTTAATACGGTCCAAATGACTAAACACACAGCCGAAAGGAAACCCGTACCAAGGTTAAAAAAGAATTATATCAGGGACAAAAAATGGAACACATGACTGTGTAGAACAAAAAGAATTACAGCAAGTAATCCCGAAAATGATCCGCTTTTCATCCTAGACTCCAAAATGAATAGGTCTCATAACTGTCATCCGGTTCCACATCAAGGTGATGATCCCAGCCCAGCGAGGACCCTCGTATTTATCGATATCCAGAGAAAGCCAAGGATGCAATTTACATATGCGCAAGATATGGAAGAAAGAAATATCATCTAGAAAGATCCACGGCCCGCGTGGTATCAACGATCGTATTGGGAAATAAACAGATGGTAGTCAAGAGGAATGTGTCTAGACTACGATCAATAAAATAAAACATCTAGCCACCGTACAATCTATCCCCTTCCACGATTGAAGAATGGTCGAACAAAGCCGCAGGGACAAAAGTATTATGTCAACCTTCGACATGCGCGAAGCCTACTCCAGATCTTACTAGACGACGAAAGCTCGACCGACCACTTCAGCGTGGTGTGACCTTATAATCGGTTTCGACTCTACCATTCGGGGTTAAAACTGCTCACCCGCGATAGTTTCCAGGCCTAATGGCCGTCAGTCTTAACTCCCCTTCTTCAGAAGGGACATGAGGTAAAGAACTACCTAGACACGATTTAATCTATGGGCTCCTATGTGTCATCTTTTTGGGACACGTCTGAATCAACTCTTCGAAGTCCTTACTACCACTGGGGTGATGAAATCAAACCTCAGTAAGTGTGCCTTTGACTTAAAGAAGTCACTTTCCTCGGTATTCGGTCTCGGCCGAAAGGTAGTAAACCGGACTAAAGAACGTTGGAAGCGTTTCAAAAAAATGAAAAGCTCCAAAAAACTGTAAAGGAAATTCGACGGTTCTTAGGGTATGTGTGGTTTCATAAAGGAAGCATGTTCCCTCGTTTCGCGAAGTTGCAGTCCATTACAAAATTTAACAAGAGCTCACGTCACTTGTCACCTGGACGGGGGGTGTCAAACGCATTCGAACATTCAAGTGTGCCTATAAATGCACCCCTGTCCTGGTTAAGGGCAAAAATTCATGAACCCTTTACTCTACTACAGAAGCGAGTACACATCCACGTCGGAGGAGTTCCTAAGTCAAGTTCAGTCAACTGGTTTCAAATTGCACCAGTGGGTTATTTCTCCAAAAAACCGAATCTTGCGAGACACGTTACTCGCGACCGACAAAGAAGCGGTGGCCATAGTGTCACTGTTAGAAATTTTCATCATTATCTATGGGCTCAAAATTCTCAATGTCACGGATCACCAACTTCTTCACTAGTATTTTAAAAAGAAAAACTAAATCTCCTCGGAATGACCAGGTGGATCACTAGAGATGCGCGCATAAGTTATGAGATTTAAGTTAACCTGAAAGGCAGAGATAATTCGTCGCGGACCAAATCTGTCGCGTCCGTGCGGGATGATAACCGCCGAACCGAGATTACATGGTTGGGACTACACCCAAACCACAATCATTCTACCGCCAAAGTGGAAGAACAAGTGTGGAAAGAGTTGGTGGAGTATCTGCTGAGGGTAGGTACGGGATCCCTATCAAACGCATACCGAAAGCACGTTGAGATCAGTTATATACGGTAAAAGATGACATACATATATTATTGTTCGAAGAAAAAACGTGATGGGAGCCTACACTTATGTCCTATAATTCTCGTAAGTATGAACGTCTCGCTCTTCACCAGGCGCATGAGTATCAGGCACTTAGACAAAAGAAAACACATCAAGAAAGCCGAGGATACTGTACTATTGGGCAAATCTTTAAGTAGATGTGTAGTGAGTATGTCAAACTGTGTAACTTGCCAGAGGGATTCAAAGGAAAGTAAAGGGTTACAACAACCCGGAAGAACTTACCTCCAGTAGATAAACCCATTAGAAGGAATAGGGATAGACTCACGATATGGTAGCAAGAGTACTAAGGTTCCTGTTTATGTTGACACCGGTAGTCGTCATTCAGTAGGTTTGTTAAGGTTTTGTCCCCTTAAAATCCAAAAGACACTAACACAATCATAAAGACCATGTGGCAGTACTCTGGGGACTACGGACACCCCGCAACATCGTTCTGGACAACGGAGGGGAGTTCACCAGCGGAGTTCCAGCGTTGTCTGCCACCGACACCAAATCACTCTTTGCTATACGACCCACTATCACCCTCAAGGAAAATTACGGTGACCGAGCACCAGGAGGATGCACAGGACTTGAAGTCGTCCTAGTCGACCTTGTGTCAAGGACACCCAGGAGTTGGCCACGTTGTTGCAGCGTGCCAAATCACATGAATTCAAGCGGTACACACCCTCATGGACAAAACCCTATTATTTTGCTTTCTTTCTCGTCATGCCCCTAGCTGTGTTGGAGCAGCTTACCCGACGTCGAGGGAGAGAACAATATGACATGGCGTGGCTCACGCCCTAATTCCGCGAGACTGAGACGCATCGCAAAAATTGTCGCGTCGGTACAGGTACGTCGCGAACAGAAAACGGAAAATCAAGTGGTGGAGGTTAGGAGCACTGGTATGGTCAAGAAAAGAAGACCACAATAAAGGCACGTGCCGTAAACTTCAATGTGAAATGGATGGGGTCTATAGAGTGGTGGAAGTACGTTTGGTGGGAGCTTCATACGTGGTAGAAAATGTTTTCACAGAAAAATAACAATGTACAAAGAGCTGCCGAACAGGTAAGCATTATAGGCATGAAGAGTGGTTAGTAGAACCGGGGAGAGGCGTCCTTACAACCCGATTCCGGGGACGAGCAATTGGCCACTCGTGTTAGAGAGACTCTAAACGGCTGATATTTGAGGAAGAATGAATGGTGTATTTTTTTTTTAAAATAGTAAGATGTGTAGGAAATTAATGCATAGGGTCCAAGACGGGAGTGTAGTGCAGACTATATGAAACCAATTTGGTCTAGGGAGATTTTTCATGTCGATAGAAGTCGGAGCGTCTGATCTCACGGGCGCTCCAAAAGCATGGACAGTGGGAGGAGTATTTAATTCGAGATAGGCGTACTACGCTTCTCACTTTACAGTCAACCAGCTTGCTGGTTTGTGAACGGACATTTCAGGATTGTAGGGCTTTATTCATTTACCAGAGCAAGCCGGCGTGCGCCTCTGGATATCATCTAGCACCGAGAATGCGGACTAAGTCAAGGTTGGACGGTCACGGTCATTACCCAGGTATCAGGTGACTGGGATACTTCGTCATTGGATTTAGTGTAATCTAAACACAAGCAAGACCCCCGTTTCAAAGAACAGAAGAAAATTGTTCTTTATTAAATTTCACTCTACATTCGTCCCATACAACCACCATCCTCTTGACGCAGCTTAAAACGGAAACATCGAAATCGTTAAGTAGCAGACTTTGATGCCATCGAAATTAATTTCCCGGAGAATAGACGAGTGTAATGCCCATTATTCAGGAGATGATCGTATGAGGAAATTATATTATAAAATTCCCGAGGTAGGTCTTGTAAAGTAATCTTTTTTTCAGTTTCACAATATGACTCATAGTATTCTTGCTTTCCGCCATCTTTTCTCAACAATTTGGCGTCCTAGACGCCATTTTGTTCTATCTTCTTTCGTGCTCCCACCCGTCACTTTTTCTTCCCTTCCAAATCCAACCCCCCCCCATATGCAGTTATGCGAGGGACACAATCCGTAGGCTAATTATTCTGCGATCAGTGATAACTAATGATGTCACGTTATCTTTTTTATTTTTTGCATCAATCATGTCAGACCAAGGAACTCTCCCAGAGTCTAAACGGTCCTTCAAAATAAATCCCTATCGTTAATCGGTTATATGGCAGATAGGGGTTGGAGTAAGGATCCCCGCTCAAATTAAAAGGCCCACCAAAAATCTAAGCAAGACTTCAATACCACCCGCTCTGAAAAGGTGTTCGGGATTGTCCGAGTATTACATGTAAAAACCAAACCTTCCGTGACATTAGATCAGATATTAAATTCTCTACAATCAAAGTAACTGTTGGTATTAGGGGCGGCCTCTTCGGGGATACGCGAGTTTCCATTACTTAAATAGTTGTCCTGATTATAATTTGTTCATTTAAGGTCACCAGCCAGGCTTTCCAAACAATGTTCTTTTTTTCTTGGCGCGGAAGTCCGCTTGATCAGGGCACCTGCAGTCTTCTCTCCGTCCTTCAAGGTAAGCTCATCCGCCGAGCTCCGGGTGGTTTCTCCTAGTGTATTACATCTATTATATTTCTATATAAATATATAGGTACAGTTCGGGTCACTAAGGCTATAGATGTTCCGCCCCATCATTATACGTGTTATTAAAGAGTCTTCTTCCTGTCTTCAAGCCGTCCGTGTCGCCTTCAGAAAGCCACAATGGTTTTTTACGTGAAACACACACAACACTGTCTCGCCATATTCTTTCTCTTACTAGATACCTATCCTTCAATGTTGGATTATAAATATTAGTATTATGTTACCTAGTGTAGGGCCAGTGCAACTGAATAAAATTCTAGTGCAAGGAGGTTTATGCTCGGAAGAGCTTTCTCTCATCAAAGGAAGATCCCTAGGCAGAGTTGAAGGTCGCATTTCTTATGTACAGAAGTAGAGGGTTCTCGATTTAGGTGTTAACACCTTATATGCGGAAGAGATCTCAAGTGAGAGAGTACCAGTTACAAAATAAATAGGATATCATTACAAATATATGTTCTGTGTTATTATGAAAAACCCAGGTGATTATTCTGACGTTTAGGACAATAATTCCCCACATTTCAAAAAGAGTTCAGCCGTACTCGAATAATCACGTTACCTATCACGACTACAAGATCAATCTCAAGATTAATATTAATCAAACGTGACCAGGGAGTACTCCAGTGAACTACTCGACGGGGGCTGGGTGGCAGCATAATCCCTAACCTACCCTTGGTATCCTTCCCCTTAAAAGATAACCCCGTATTCAGTATTATTCCCGCAGGGAGACGTGGTCATACTACAATCATATGATGTCAGAAGACTAAGTTAAATTCTCCATTCAAAAGTTGTATCATTATCAATCATCCCCAAATAAATCATCAAGTAACGTGACGAGTTATAATACCAGACCAGTTACCCAAATTTCCAGCAAACACACCACGAACGCGCCAACAATGACAAAATGCGCAGCGCCGTACATGGTCTGGTTATGGCGTCCATCGTGACCGATCGTACGCTCGTGTACGCGCTCGGCCGAGGGCCCGAAAAGTTAGTGCGTGTACTAAAAAAATCGGGAAGCCCTCCGATTTGGTACCCAACGCAGCGCTATGTAAGTCTAATCGTGCCGCTATCGTTCTCTATGTACAGAAGTCTTCGTGACACTATCGTGATTCGTCGTATGTCTATCGTGACAATCAAGAAATCGTTACGCGCGCCTTCAATCCTACTCCCCCCCTTTTTTGTACCCCTTCCGCCTTCTCCCCCCTTTCTCATCACCTCCACCACCCTCTATCCCTTCCCCATACCCCAGACCCCGGTGATGCCCACCCCACCCCCCCTAACTCCCTACCCCCTACTCCCATGACCACGTGTGGTGAGGGGGAAGGGGGTAGGGAGTAGGGATCGGGTGGTGGATCACCCCGTTTTTTTTAACCAACCCACCCTCAACAATTCTCCACCCCCCCCGTTTCCCACCAACACCCTACCCCCTTCTTTATTACCACAAACCCCCTACCCGTTCCCCCTTCTCCATTACCAACACAACCCCTGTTTCTCCCACCTTCATCTCTAGCACCCCTTCCTCTCCATCACCATGGCAAACACACACTCCACGAGTGAGGCCATGTGCATGAGCATGGCTCTTGACGCTATCGTGATACGTTCATGCCACCGTCATGGCACTGTTCGTGGTTATCGTAAAACTCTATTCGTGACGACAAAAAATGACGTTGATTTTCCCATCGTGAGTAGGATACAGCTGTCATGACTCCATCGTGACCATTATGACCGTCATGACACATACGTACAGGCAGCGTGATATTGTTGAGGCTATCGTGGTCTGAGTATATCGTGGACAAATTTCACGATAGCGTCAATAATCAAATTGGTGGCGTTATCGTGGCTCGATTATGGAATGTGTGAAGAGAGCTTTAAGCTACTGTTCAGATAAGGGTTCAAAGCTTCATATCTGCCGCCGATGAGACAATGTCTAAAACAAACCAAGGGTATTTCAAAGGTTCAATATATTTACTGCGTTGAGGTTTCATATTATTCGATGTGGATGCGAAGTTATATTCGGCCCAGCAATGATCGTCAGGACATTTGATCTTTACACCTGAGCCATTGAAGGCCACATACATTACCGGCAGGAGTATGGAGAGAGCTAGTCACATGCATCCAACCACCAAGTAAAGGAGAGGTGGTATGATCTCTCTATGAAAAAGGAGAAAATAGTGAATGCACAAGTATTCGGTGTCAGTAAGAGCAAAGTGCATGCATGGCATGGTGGTTAATGCGACATGAGGAGGAACGGACAACAGAGACCCGTCACCGTTCAGGTCGCCCTAGGGGACACAACAGAAATGCAAGACCAAGCAATAACAACAACCATGAAGACTCAACTAATACGCAGTGCCCATGCAGTTTAGGGCACACTAGCTGAACCCTCAAATATGGGAGGATTTTTTTTTTTTTTTTTAAATCAAGCACTATTGCTTCAAATTCAATAGTATATTTGGATAATAATAAGAACAAATTCCATTTTAATCTATGCAAAAAATTAAACAACATTTTCCTCAAAATTCAAGAGTATATTTGGATAATAATATGAAGGAAGGACTCAGAAGCAGTGGCGTATATAGGTCCTTAATTAAAAAGAAAGGGGAATATTGGGGTGAATCCAGGATTGTTATAAAGGGGGGGGGAGCGAAGTGAGCCTCAACAGCTGAGGAGTTTACAATAATAGCAAGTGTTGCTATGTGTTTCGGAGGGCCTCAGCTGAACCCTGAGACTGGCTCACCGAACCCATGTTCAACTACTGCTAAATAAGCTAACTCAGCACTTCTACTTTTAACACTCCTGGTAATGAATCCTAAAACAATTACTCGTGAGGATACGAACTATTGTGACGTATGAGGTGTGGTGAGATCGAAGCACTTATGACAGTGCTACCAACCGTTCGTTTGACATACGGCAGACAGCACCGAAAGGTTAGCCCTTTACCAGATGTCTTAACCAAAATTCATGACACGACTTTTGTCTTTGACTGGACATCTAATCTCTGAGAGAGAATCAGAGACTGAGCGACGAGCGCCTTTGTTCGGCGCCTCGGGCCAGTGTTGCCATTGTGGTATAACCAGCGTCCACTAGGATAATGCGTCTACATTCCAATCTGCGCATGCGCCAGAGGACTGGGCTCTCGTGTCGAACGAGACCATAGCAGCGCGCTAGATGTACGATAATTCCTTTTCATTTCATCCATCCTGCCGCGTGGAGAGGAAAGAGCTTCCCAGGTCGTGCCTCACCCCATGGCCGGAGTCGCATAGACTCGAGCACCTTATCTCACACACCCCCAGCCTTTCCTTACTTATTTATCACAAAGTATACTGCTTTATAAGCTATTAACCAGGACGTGTGCGGTACTGTGGTTGCTGGAGGAGACAGGAGAGAAGAGATTGCCGTATAAAGGCCCTGTCACGCGCAGATGGAAGATAGACATACTTGGACACCTCGTCCTGCCACATGGTATAACGAGGCGCCCAAGTATATGATGTATCTATCTTCCATCTGCGCATGCGCCAGAGGACTGTTTTCTTTTTCATTTCATCCATCCTGCCGCGTGGAGAGGTAAGAGGATCCCAGGTCGTGCCTCACCCCAACCTTGCCTCACCCCTGCACCTTACCCCCCCCCCCGCCTTTCCTTCTTATTTACCACAAAATACTGCTTTATAAGCTATTAACCAGGACGTGTGCGGGTACTGTGGTTGCTGGAGGTAACTACTGGAGGAGACAGGAGAGAAGAGATTGCCGTATAAAGGCCCTGTCACGCCATGCCTTTTTTCACCCAGGGCGGTGATCAGGCGAGGGGTGGGTACACGGAGTGACATATGAGGCGCGCGTGTCTTGTCAAAACCCCGGGGATATTCGGGGGAAAAGTTTACTTTCCAGAGTAATTTCCCTCTTATCAAAAACGTTTATCAACATAAAAGATACACTGTTATCTTCGGAAATGTTTGTTCTTTATTCCATTCGTGCCCGGTATGGGTATGTACACAAAAATGAGAGCGGTAACTCTTACAATTTGTATTTATTTTACACTTTGTTACCCTCTATCTCAGTTAATTATTGACGGAATGTTCATTTTAACTGGGCATATCATTGACATTATCCACTATATATGTGCAAAGAATGAGCTCTTGAGTGGGCCTTAGTTTCACCGTGTCACCAGCGCCGCGGCCGTGTCACCGTTACAATAACTTCAACATGGATATTATTAGTAATGCCTTAAATATATAATTATAGTAGTACATATCTATCGACAAAGCCAACAGTGGTTCCTGGATTCGAACCCTGGGTCTGATATAGATGGTTGATTGATAAGTATAGGTGTGTTTTATACTTGTTGTTTTGGTGGTGGTAGGAGTGTTTCTGTATCTACTACTACTACTACTACTACGACGACGACGACCACTACTACTACTACTACTACTACTACTACTACTACTACTACTACTACTACTACTACTACTACTATTACTGCTACTACTACTACTACTACTACTATTAACAACGCAGCTAAAACATCAAGTATTCATATTACATTCGTTGCATCCGCAAATGATCTCCTCTTCCTCCTCCTCCTTCTCCTCCTCCTCCTTCTCCTCCTCCTCCTTCTCCCACCTCCTCCTTCTCCTCCTCCTCCTTCTCCTCCTCCTCCTTCTCCCACCTCCTCCTTCTCCCACCTCCTCCTTCTCGTCCTCCTCCTCTCTGCTAATTGTTATTCCTTCTGCATAACACCTGAATCGCTTCCCTGAGGAGGAAGAGTAGGAGGAGGAGGAGGAGGAGGAGGAGGAAAAAGAGGATAGGAGGAGGAAGAATTACATGAAAGAGTGAGAAAATAATAGAGGTCGGAGAATGGAGATAAAATAAGGTGGAATAAGAAGATCTATGAAATATAAATGTCCAAGAAAATAATATGAGAAAAAACGCAAGAGAAATAAAAGTTGTTTGTGAGAGAGAGAGAAAAAAAAAGATAAGAGATAAGAAGAGGAAAAGGATGAGGAGGAGACACCGATAGTGAGATAGAGGAGGAATTATGAGATTGTTTCGATAAAGGGAAGAAAGAGAAAAGATAATGATGAAACCTGTATAGAAGATGAGAATTTTAAATATAAAGAAATTGAGGAAAAGGAAAATTTTGAAATAGGAGGAAATGAAGGAAGAAAAATAAATAATATTCCTTCAGTTCAGAAATAAAACAATTGATTTTTTTTCTTCTCTCTCTCTCTTCTCTCTCTCTCTCTCTCTCTCTCCTCTCTCTCTCTCTCCCTCCCCTCTTTTCTCTCTCTCTCTCTCTCTCTCTCTCTCCTCTCTCTCTCTCTCTCTCTCACACTATCTTTCGAACTTTTGGAATATTCGTTAGTTTTATTTTCACTTTTTTTTGTTTCCATTGCAATCGTTTATTTTTCCTTATAATCATCGTATCATTAAGATTTGAAAGGTTAATAATAATAATAATAATAATAATAATAATAATAATAATATAAATAATATCATCATCGTAGGACTTCCCGAAGGATTAACCTCTGATTCCTTTACTCAGCTGTGTCCTTATCCTTTGCTCTCTCTCTCACCCCTTCTCTCCCTCTCCCCTCCTTTCTCCCTCTTTCTCTCCCTCCTTCTCTCCTTCTCTCCCCTCCCTCCATCCCTCCTTCTCTCCCTCCGCCTATAGGCAGAGAAGGATTTTAAGATCAAAGGATTTACTCAAGGGAGGGAGAGAGAGAGATCCTATAGGCCTTCTCTCTCTCTCTCCCCTCTCTCTCTCTTCTCTCTCTCTCTCTTCCTCTCTCTCTCTCTTCTCCTCTCCTCTCTCTCTCTCTCTCTCTCTCTCTCATCACTGTTTACATTCATTTCTAATAATTTCCTCAGCCCCATGTTTTACTTAGGAAATTATTAGAAATGAATGTAAACAGTAAACTTATTCTGTGGATTTATAGTTACCTTTCGCAAAGACCACAATATACTAAAATAAGAAATGTTAAATCTGATACTGTCTTCACTAATACTGGAGCTCCTCAAGGGTGTGTTCTTTCGCCGTTACTTTTCACTCTGTACACAAATAATTGCAAAAGCAACTATCCTAGCTGTCCCATAGTCAAATATGCAGACGATAATTATAGGTAAAATTAAGAATTACTCAAGAGAATTTTTAACTCAAGTCAATAACTTTGTAAATTGGTGTAATGAAAATTTCTTAACCCTCAATGTAAAGAAAACAAAAGAAATGATAATAGATTTTAGAGTAAAACAAAATTATGTGCCTGACCCTATTGTTATAGCCAATGAACAAGTTGAAAGAGTGAATGAATACAAGTACTTAGGCATAATCATTGATGACAAATTAACAGGCTCTCCAAGTACACAACAGATGTACAAGAAATGTCAGCAACGTATCCATTTTCTAAGGATATTGGGAAACATCCGAGTAGATAAAGTAATATTGTCTCTATTCTATAAGTCCGTAGTAGAATCCTCTTGTGTTTCTCAATGACATTATGGTAGGGAAGAATAACATGTAAAGACAAAATAAAATGAAGAAAATTGTAAAGACCGCGGGTAGACTCCACGCAAAAACTGTACCACTAGATGAATTATACAATAGCAGTGTAATGAAGCAGGTAGATAAGATCATGAATGATGTAAATCACCCACTGAACTGTCAATACACTTTTCTTAGATCAGGCAGGAGATTAGCACTCCCTAGGCAACACACAAGTAGTTTTTAAAATTCTTTTATTCCAAAGAGTATAAACTTTTAACAACTATATAGCATCCCATAACTTAGGTCTGAAAATAGTTATATCACTGTGGTGCGTGCATATAGGTGTGACAGGTATCTGGTATTAGGAATGATACTCTGAAAATAGTATGATTAATATATTTAAATTTTGTATTGTAAAATTGTTATTTTCACTTTACGGGTGAGCTTTATGCCAAAACGAATTTCATGTTGTATGTATTCAATGTGACAATAAAGTTATCTTATCTTATCTTATCTTATCTTATCTTATTTCCTCACATTATTAGTTTATTTTGATTTGTTCGACGTTTGATCGTTTTTGCATTATTATTGTTATTCTTATTCATTATTATTGTTGTTATTGGTTCTGCTGTTTGTCTTGTTTTTTGGGGAGCCAATTTGTGTACGTATAGGTGCTTGTCTGCCACAGAGCCATGCGTGGTGGTGTCGGGCATCGCTAGTCGCTACTCGGCGGGGCGAGATGCCACCGCTCACCACTCTTGGCACATCACAAAAGAAACTCACCACAAATTAAGCGCCTGGGTTTGTTGTATGGCCTAATTTCGTTTGTATACTTGCCCTGTTTTAGTTTTTTGAGTCAGAAAACATCATATATACTCACTTTATGATGATTTTTATGTATCCTGTATCCTAACCTTCCTTAACACCCCCATACAGGCAGTTTTCCGTATTTTAGCGTGTGAACAACAACTCTGACGTCATCAATCTCCCCGCATAATACCAAAACAGCTGATGACAGTTGTTTAGTTGTTAGCATGGACGTTAGCGTCTCTGAAAGTGCCCCAGCGCGCAGTGTGTAAGGGAAAAGGGAGATTGTGTTACTTTTATCCCTACACATGATATGGGTAAGTCGATAACAACTGACACTATCATTAAATGCGCCAGCTGACACAAAGGGGTAAAATAATAGAGGAGGAACCCGGAATTCCTCTTTTCTTTTGAGGATGATAGCTATGTAGAGTTTCTCGAGTTCAGCTTCTTTAAGTCATTATATGTGTTACTAAAAATATTTTTTATTTTATTTAATTTCATTTATTTCGGAAAAATAAATTAACCCTGAAATTTTGTGTCATGATTTGGATATATTATATATTTTGGTAAAAAAAGAAATATTTTAATATTTTGGGAAAGCTGAATTCAAAGATGTATATAGTTATCTACCGACTATTATTTTAGCTAAGGTTGTACGAAAAATTTTAACCGAAAATACGATAATTTTGGTGGCTCGGTACGATAATGTGGGCTACAAAAGTTCCAACCCTGGCGGGGTGAAACCGTGGCCACCGAGATGATCTCTCGGTGGTCTCGGTGAAAAACAGTCCTTGTCCCCGCTCCCTCTCCACCCGCCACTGCCAGGCGCTGCACACACATATCATGGCCAAATAGGGCAGAATGGGTGCTAAGCTCTCTGTAAAGGCACAGCTTTCTTGCTGTATCCATGAAGGATGCAAGTATATGCCCATATCAAAACAAAAAATATATCAAAGAAACCCAAAATTCTTCAAGTACTATATTTATTTCTGATTCCCCTGTGTATTTGTATCAGGCAGGGCTGGAAAGCTTCCGAATGTGACGTCACCAGCAATTTCTCGCCACGGCTGAATGAAGCTGTTGTTTTTTTCCCCGCGCTTTTTTACAAAAGTCTGTTTTTTTGGGAATATGGCGTGGAAATTAATTATTTTTTGTGGATTAGGTATTTTGAATGAACAGTCAAACATAATTATGCAAAGCAAAATTGGGTCTGGATGATTACTTTAAGTAAACGCTTATGGGGGACTTTGTCAAAACGCTTTTGAAAATCAAAGTCAAAGTTTGATACATCCATATACTGCTTGCGTCTCGTCGAAAGTGCTGTATACGTCATTAAATAAATAATAAATTTGTGAGGCAAGACCGTAAATCAACGGAAGCCTGCTGGGAGAATTGATCAGATTATTTTCTTCAAAAATTTACCACATTGTCTCGTATTAAGTTCCGTTTATTTACAGACTACGAAAGTTTAGGCTGTCGGTCTGTATTTGCTTGATTGTGTCAAATCACCTTTTTTCTTTATTGAAGTTATTTGCAATTTCCAATCGCAAGGAACTTTACCGGAATTTGGGGCTTTGTTTAGAAAGTATCGAAAGAGTTTTACAAATCTGGTGGTTTGCTTTCTTTATAACGCGCTGTGCAATGTAGTCTTTGGGCCCGGGGAATTTGTAGACGTTGATTTTATCTATTACTTTAATTATTGTATCCTCAAGAAATTCTTAATTGCTCCATGAAATTTCGCTACTTTGATCGCAACTCACTTCTTCCAGTCCTGTCCTTTAACTGTAAACACATAAGCAAGTAATCATTTAATACTTCAGCCATCTCGATTTCATTATTAGTTGTTTAAACCCTTTTCAAGGTAATTGGACCTATTGTTGGAATTATCGACCACCAATTGATGGTCGACAACAACTGTTAAAATTATAATGTTGATTAACGTGAACTCACCATGCGATTAACCCAATTCTACCTTAATCTGCTATGATACCCTATTTAGCTCTAACTAAGGTATACTCAAGTGGGAGTGGTTTTAATGTACGTGGGTTGATTTTCTTTTGGGGGTTTTGGGGAAGTAAA
>JACEEZ010007459.1:2500-20000 GCA_016584305.1 Chionoecetes opilio
TCACGCCTCCCTTTTCAAGGACGAGCAACACTGTTTTGGGAAAGCGCAATGTAACACTAACCTTACCACACACTGGGTCCGGTGCAAGTAACAAAAGGTGAGCTTGGGATTGATTGGGGTCGAGATGGGACCGTGGGAATACGTGGGTGAGTAGGATTGAGAGAAAACAAGCCACTCCACCCTACTCCAAAGCTGGTTTTCTCGCGACTGGCCTTGTAACTCCCGCTCCACTCCCTGTCGCCACCAAGATTCCCGCCAACCCTCTACCATCGCACCTAGGGTTGTGCGGTATAAAGAAAATACCGGTATTGTCGATACCGGTTTACGGGAATATTACCGGTACGTCCTCACACTAGGGTTGTGCGGTATCAAGAAAATACCGGTATTGCCGATACCGGTTTAGGGGAATATTACCGGTACGTCCTCACACTAGGGTTGTGCGGTATCAAGCGGAAAAAATATGTTTTCAATGGAAATCTGAATGCTGGACATTTCTTATTTGCTCGAACACTGTTACATTGCATGTACCATAATTTGCCACAAATCAGTACCAACATAGTGTAAAATATGGGTGGAAACATTTCAATTAAACTAATATGATATCTGAATCACATTTGGTAAAATTCTAGAGTACTTTCCCGCCCTTATTATTGGTTTTATTTTATCCAGACCTTCACAAATCCCTTCAGATACCTCTAAAACGTAATAATAAAGTGGAAGAAATATTAAAAAAATTAAAATATATTACTAACCTAACCTGGTAAAATTGTAGTCCTTTCCCACCCTTAGATCTCGTTAGGAGGTTATTGGTTAGGTTTAAGTGAGGTTAGGTTAAAATTTTATTTTGGGGGTCCAGGGCGGGGATAATATAGGGGGGAGGAGGCGTTGAAGGGGGCATCTCTCCCCCACTTTATAATTACGTTTTAGAGGTATCTGAAGGGGTCTGTGAAGGTCTGGAGAAAAAAGAAACACTAATAAGGGCGGGAAAGGACTCTAGAATTTTACCCCACATTTCATTCAGGGCCCCGCACTCCCACCTGCCTAGAGCCCCGCACACCATAAATCCACCATTGGCGTCGGCCATCTCTTTTTTTTTTCCAATTCGTAACCCCTACCGTACAGCATAGACCCCCCTGAAATAAAGTTTTATGTGGCGTAGGCCAAATTCTTTTTATGTATCAGTAATTACTATGTATAATGTAACCTCTAAATAAGGAAAATAACAATAATTTGATTCAAATTTCCTTTTAACATATATTTTTGGACAGAGTTCCTGAGATTCCTGGGAAAGACAGTTTAGATAGATATATGGCCAGAGCTGGGCAGTATTTGAATACATTTGTATTTAAATACATTTGTGTATTAAGAAATCTATTTATAAATACATTAGTTTTCATGTATTTAAATACAGTCATTAAATACTTCAATGAGTATTTGAATACATTGTATTTATATATATATACATATATTATAAAAATGCAAATATTTTTTTATTCTATTTATTTGTTTTTTTCAGTTAATTTGGCCATAAACCCGCCCAACTATCTGGCAACCCTGATGTTACAGTGAACCAGTGTTTCCACTTTCAGGAAATTTTCTTATTTTAAGGAAATTTAAGTCTGAGAAGGAAACTTATAAGGAAACGCAAAATCTAAGGAAATCCTAAGGAATTTTTTTTTCTTCAGACATTTACCCCATTTCCCCACCCACACCCCCTTCTTTATTACAAACCCCCTCCCCCGTTAACCCCCCTTCTCCATACCAACCCCCACCCCTAGCTGTTTCTCCCCGCTTCCTTCTCCATCACGTACCATGGCAACACACACCCACGTGTGAGGTATATGTTGCTAGCTCTTGACGCTATCGTGATACGTTCATGGCACCATCATGGCACTGTCGTCGTTATCGTAGCTCTATCATGACGACAAAATGACCGTTGATTTTCCATTCGTGACTTAGTCTTACAGCTGTTATGACTCCATCGTGACCATCTTACGACCGTCATGACACATACGTACAGGCAGCGTGACATTGTTGTGAGGCTATCGTGGTCTGCGTTTATCGTGGTCAAATTTCACGATAGCATCAATAACACTGGGGAACAAATTTTTGTTGAGTTAGGTCTGACATTTGTTATTAAGTAATTTTTGGGTGCTGAATCCAAAACTGATCTCAGTTTTTCTCTATCACGTCAAGTTTTTGAACTGTAGGATTTTCGTTTTCTTAAAAAATATGAAAAATACTGTAATAACAGAAAACAGTGCTTATTTTATAAAAAGTTGCAAATGTTAACATACAATGAAAAATGAAGAAATAGGCATGAATAGAATGTTTATTTAACATATCATGTTTTTAGAAAGGATAAGGCTATAATTGTGTGCAGGTTAAGGAAAAAATTTTTACGTTTGTAACTTGTCTGGAGTGTTCAACTTGAGGACTATCGCGTTTGATGCCCCAAAACAATAGTCAGCCATCATATGCACATCCCATCACCCTGGTAACGTTCTTCCATAACCTTAAAATCTTGGGTGAAATCGTTCACCTTGCTCGTCGCTAGCAGCACCAAGATTTCCGAAAAGTTGGCAAGATTGCTATGCAAAAATGTACTTTAATACTCATTTTTTGCAACCAAAGCGCTTTGTAGCTCTCCAATAGTTTCTGAACAATTTCTGTGTAATTACTTGCACGTGTATTTCCAAAAGAAATTCTTGACGACGTCTTTGAATGATAGCCAAGCATTCTTTTCAAGGTCGGGACATAGTACCGTTGAAATGTTCATCTTTGATGAGCTGTCGAATTTGTGGACCATCAAACACACCGGCCTTGTTTTTTTTCAATTGACAGTCCAGGAAATGCCAAGATGATGTACTTAAAAACAGTCGCCATCAGTTGACAATGCTTTTAAAAATTGTTTCATGAGACTAGTTTTATGTGCAGAGGTGGGAATATTATTTTCTTCCTGTCAACAAGTGGCTCATGTACAATGTTAGGATCTCCAGGTTTAAGATCAGATCTGGGAGGCCAATTCGTCTGAACCCAATGCTTCTCTCGAGCTCTGCTATCCCACATACAGAGAAAGCAGGGATATTTGTGTATCCCGTTGTTGACCAAGAAGGAAGGACACCATTTTAAGGTCAACACAGATGATCCAATTGTGTTTGTCATATTGCAATAACTCAATGATCTCTTTACATCTCCATATTCTTCACGAAGACAGACCGAATGCCCAATAGGGACTGCGCCAAACAAATTGCCCTTGTGTAGAAGGACACACTTCAAGCTCCGCTTTGAGCTATCAATAAACAATCGCCATTCATTTGGATTGTAGATTGAAAGCCCTAATTTCCTTCAGTAAACCAGGAATGTTATGGCAAACACAAAACCGCTGGCACTTCGAAAGTACTGCAGAAATGTACTTTCTCTGGTTTGAAAGTATGATACCTTCACTCCTTGTTCAAGTATGTTTTTCTCGTTCAGTCTTGATGCTAGTATTTCTGAAGCTTTTTTGGATAGGCCCAAATCACGTGCTAAATCATTCAACCGTGCTGATCAAATCCCCACGAACTGAATCCTCGTGAATGTCAAAATCGCATCATTGCTGTCACTGCGTTCTTCACATCACTCAGATTTCTAGAGGGAGGTAGTTGTTCGAAAACTGGCACTGGAATTTCAGCTGAATGAGGCATTGGTCTTATAGCTGACGGTAGATTAGGATATTCTATTTTTCTTTTATTTTTCTTGTTAAATCCTGATGTTTTCACTAAACAAAAAATAACAGTCTGTGGAATGATCTTTTTGCTCTCGCCAAACCATGGGGATACCAAATGCCAACTTTTCACGTTTCCCTTTTTTCCACATCCGTAATCTCTCGACACACTGCTTGCACACTTTGTGAGGGGCCCATAGCTTGTCTTGATCACCGAGTTTTCACTTTTAAAAAATGCGAAATATGCTTGTTTGACAAATACGCTGATGCTTTCCCTCTGACTTGGAATGGTGAAACTACCACATATATAAACAGAAGGAGTCAGGGTTGTTTAGGATTTACGACGAGACGTAACAGGAGCAGACATGATCTGCAACAAAAGAAATATATACCTATGTAAATAAAACACTAAGCTGGAATAGTTACAAGCTTTGAAGAAAAAAAAAAACAGCATAAAACGAAATAGAAATTATAATGGAATTTTGTTACAAGGTTAAGAGAAAAGCCATAACAAATCCTCCTAATTCCTACTATCCTAGCTTTCTGTTTGCAGATATTGATAGTACTGACCTATTGGGAGCTGCACACACCTCTCACCGCACTGTTTCAATTGTAACTGCACAAACAAGTTGCCACATAGCTCTCGATGAGTCAAATCGTAATCAGCTGGCAAGTCTTACTACAGCTCACAAGTGGAATTTTGCTTATCTGGAGGGTAAGCTGTGGAGAAAAAACTTGACGTGCTAGAAAAAAACTGACTACAGATTTGGAATCAGCATGCCAATTTTAGTCTAAATAAGCTCAAAAATCTAACTCAACAATTTTTTTTCTTCAAATTGTTCCCCAGTGTAATCAAATTGGTGGCGCTATCGTGGTTCGATTGTGGAATGTGTGAAGGGAGCTTAAAGAAAGATACGAGGGGTCAGTCATATCTGAGGTGTGGACTCTCCGACACACACACATACACACACACACACACACACACACACACACACACACACACAGTCACATACACAGTCACACACACACACACACACACATACACAGTCACACACACACATATCTTTGAAATATTATACTAATAATAAAATAAATAATATAATTTTGGGTGATAATAATAACAATAATGAAAAAGATGATGCCATTTTAACCATAATAATAAATAATAATAATATAATAATAATAACATAATTTAAAATATGAGCTAGGCTAGATTTGTATAGTTGATGCCTGTGTGATTGTAATGATCAGTTTTCTGTGATGGTCTGCCCCAGGGGTAAGGGAGGGAGGGAGCTGTTTCACAGAGCGGCATTGTCAGCTGAGCTGCAATCGGCCAATGTAGAGTACCTATATTATATACTTACATATAGATACCCTAGGCCAATGATAACATGCGCCTCAGATTATGAGGCTCTGAGCCAATGAGCGTTACGCTACCATACGTGTCTCGGCAGTCAGAGTAGTCACTAGTCAGTTATTGGTCTTTGGTACTAGTGAGGAGTCTGTTTCGGGAAAAAAAAGAAAAAAAAACATAATACCGAAATCAAATACCGACCACATAATATACCGTTACCGGTATACCGATGCAATACTAATACCGATACCGGTATACCGAAAAATAAAAAATACCGGTAATACCGGTAGTACCGGTGTTAAAATACCGGTGTTTCGGTATACCGGATACCGGTGCACATCCCTACCTGTTGTTGTTGTTGTAGATTGTCACCTGTGTTTACAGGTGACATGGGCCCTTCGCCTGATGGCGGCCCATAGGTGTAAGTCGAGGGACAATGCCCATAGGTGAAAGTCGAGGGACAATGGGAGGGGGCGCAGCACTTATGGGCTGCGCGGCGGGGAAGGAGGTGGGAAGAGGAACCGTGGGGGTGCATGCATGGCCCGCTGCCACGGGGGTTGGCGTGTTATCCCACCAGCAGCTTCTTGCACGGCGACTGCTGGCTTCCACTGCATCCCTACCTCACACCGGTTTAAAAAAAAAAAAAAAAAAAAAAAAAAAAAAAAAAAAAAAAATCCGATATCGGTAATACCGGATTGCACGGTATCGGTATACCGGTATCATAACTGGGACATCCTACCTCACACCGGTAATCAGTTCGATACCGGTATACCGCTTACCGTACCAAAATACCGGTATTAACCGGGGTATACGTTATTTGATTTTTTCGTTTTTTTTTTTACTTGTCCATTCTCGACATTATTAACCTCTACAGAAATTGGGGACCCCCCTAAAAATCAGTTCCACTATAGCGTCGGCCTTCTTTTTTTTTACATTCTTAAACCCTAACTGTACAGCAGCGGCCCCTCCTAAAATAAGTTTCCTATAGCGTCGGTAGTTCTTTTTTTACATTTCTGAAACCCTCACCGTACATGCATAGACCCGCCCTCAAATACGTTTCCGAGGGCCGTCGGGCGTTGGCCATCTTCTTTTTTTAAAATCCCGTCCCTACCGTACAGCTATAGACCCCACTAAAATAAATTTTTTATGTGCGGTAGGCCATTTCTTTTTTACGATTCGTAACCCTACCGTTACAGCATAGACCCCCCCTAAAATAAACTGTTTGTGGCGTAGGCCATTTTTTTTTTGTATCAGTAATTGTATGGTATAATGTAAATACTCCTAAATCGGAAAATACATTATTTTGATTCAAATTTCCTTTTAACATTTATTTTTTGGCCAGAGTCCTGGTGTGGGCAATTTTCGAAAAGTACTTAGACCATCCTAGTGGCTTTAATGACCATCTTACGCTAGTTTGGAGCATTTTCGAAGCAAATTTCGGCTCCGCCTGGACAGCGCGCGAAGTATAGGCTACGGCAGGGTTGGGGTCGTCCTTAGCCGCAACTTTCTTTTCTTCTCCTCACCACAACAACATGGTTAATATTATTTATTTGATATTATATATTTTTAGGACCTATATATAGTATATTAGGCCTGTATAATACACCTATGTTAACAATATATTATATATCTATATATATATTATATATATATATATATATATATATTATAGGTATATATAATATAGTATATATATATAATATATATATATATATATAAATTATATATATATCTATATCTAATATTATATTATATATAATAATATATATATATTATATTTATATATAAGATATATATACTATTATTATACCCTATATAGTATATGAAAACCTATGGTGCCCCCCCGTTTTTTACACCCCTTGCGCCATTACTGTTAATCGGTAGGTTAGTTAATTATAAGCTTCTTGTAGGAGGCGGTGATATTATGTTAATGGTGGGAGTGATATGAGCTAGTCATTAGATGAGGTTAATGGTGAAAACCCTGGGTTGGTGGTGGGCTGGTGACTAGATATGGTTTTCTGTGGTTTTTTGAGTGCTAATTTGGTTCTAGTTCATGGTTTTCTATCCTAGCTGGTATATTAATTTGATGGGTTCTGTATGTTGCTTTAACTCGTAAATCATTTGAATATTGTCTCTTCACCAGAAACCCTTCCTAACAGCAGCCAAGCCTGCTGGGGGAGAGGATATCTTAGAACAAGAGAGAAAAAAAAAAAGGTGAGAATTTCCAGATGAAAACTACTTCCTTTTGGGTGGACAATTTTTTTTTTTGACTGGGGGGGGTTATTTTTTGATGTTTTTGAATTAATCGCTAAACCAGTTTTATGTCGCAATAACTTTTTTTGTGTTTGGAACAAATGACAAAAAACTATTGACCCTACCGAACCTATACCTACCTAACTATATATAAAAAAAAAAATTGCGACAGAAGTGGCTAGCAGAGTATTATAAAAACATCAACACTCCCAGAAAAAAAAATGTTTCGTATTCACGATAATATCACTACTGGCTATGATGTGTGTGTTCGAGGATGAAAGGTAGAAGGAAGAGGAGGGAGATAATATAGAAATACAAAGGACAGAGAGAGAGAGAGAGAGAGAGAGAGAGAGGAGAGAGAGAGAGAGGAGAGAGGAGAGAGAGAGAGAGACTCCTTGTTCTTGTTTCTTTGTTTTTTGTTTACAGATATGCCTCAGAGCCATAGGATCTACCGGCGCTGCTATAAGTGTTTGCCGAAGCCACTCGACCCTCGGGGGGTGGGGGTTACAAACCCCCGGCTGGCACCCGGGTAACGCTCATCACGCTGGGTGGACAGGGGCTTAGGGATTTAAGAAAGACCACCCATCTAATCTTTCGCCCGCCCCGGGTCGACCCCGGACTTCTCGGTTGTAAGCCGAGCTGCTAACCCTCTAACTACTAGTTCCCCCTTGGGCGTGGTATACGTATTCCCGCCAAATACAGACTTTGTGCGCTCGCGCTGATTGGTTGGGAGAAAAGGAGATGCTGGCACTAGAAGGTTGGCCTTACACGATGCTAGATGACGCTCGAAAATGCTTCATTAGCAGTCTTCCTTAGCCCGGTATAATAAGTCCGGTCTTAGGACGCTAAGAGGGTGTAGCCTTAGAGCCCCCTTCCGAAATGCCCACCCTGAGACAAAACTTTTTTTTTTTTCTGGTGCGTTTTGATGTTTTGAATTAATCTTTCTAAACCATTTATGTCGCAATAACTTTTTTGTTGATTTGGACCAAATGACAAAAAACTAATCGAACCTAACCGAACCTATACCTAACCTAACTAATATAAAAAAAAATATTTGCGAACAGAGTGGCTAGCAGATTATTATAAACATATCAACTCACTAGAAACAAAAGTTTTTTGTTTCGTTTTCACGCATAATATCACATACTGGCTATGATGTGGTGTTTGTGAGGATGAAAAGGGGAGAAGAGAAGAATGGAGAAAGAATTAATAGAAAGAAAAAAAGGACAGAGGAGAAGAGAGAGGAGAGGAGAGAGAGATAGAGAGGGAGAGAGGGAGAGAGAGAGGAGAGAGAGAGAGAGAGAGAGAGGAAGAGAGAGAGAGAGAGGAGGAGAGGAGAGAGAGAGAGAGAGAGAGAGAGAGCGCCTCCCTCGGCGTGTATCAACGTATTTCCGCAATCAGACTTGTGTCCGGCCGCGCATGATTGTTTTAAGCGGAGGTGGTGGCACTAAGAATGGTTTGGCCTTACACGGCTAAGATGCGCTCGAAAATGCTTCCTTTAGCAGTCTTCTTACCCGTATAAATAAGTCGCGTCTTAGGACGCTAAGAGGGTGATGTTAGAGCCCCTTCGAAATGCCCACCCTGAGATTCCCTGGGGAGACAGTTTAGATAGATATATAGCAGAGCTGGCATATTTGATAGCATTTGTATTTAAATACATGTGTTTAAGATCTATTTATAAATGCTTAGTTGTTCATGTATTTAAATACAAGTAATTAATACTTTAATGAGTATTTTAATACTTGTATTTTTCTATACATATCTTAAAAATGAAATACCTTTTTTATTTAATTTTATTGTTTTTTCCAGTTTATTTGGCCACTAAGCACGCCCAACCTATATGGCCATCTTGATATATCCAGTGACCAGTTACTATTTTCCACTTGCAGGAAATTTCACATTATTAAGTATAATTAGGCCCTTGAGAAGGAATATATATATAAACTTCTAAGGAAACGTACGCAAAATCTAGGAATATTCTATTATTTTTTTTTCATATATTTCCTAGAGATACGTAGATTAGGATTATAGCCAGGTGAGATGATAATATAATGAAGATGATGATGTTAAAACCACACATTAGATCCTTTCAGTATTTCTTCTTGGTATTAATAAGTTTTCTCACAACCACATACATGACACTGACTCTTCTTATCTTCCCCTTCCCCGCCTTGTTCCTTCCCTCACGCACCACGCCTTGCTCCCGTGATGGGTGAGGATAGGATGGGGGGCGGGGGGGAGACGAAATATCATAGATAATTAGTGGTAGGGTGTGGTGTGTGTGTGTGTGTGTGTGTCCCAGACTGGGCACTAAATACATTGACTGTATTTAAATACTAAATACTAAATACGATGGGACAACGTGTATTTAAATCTAATCATGTTACGAATGTTATTTAAATACCCAATACTAAATACATAAATTGTATTTAAATACATCAATTGTATTTAAATACTCATTGTATTTAAATACTTTGCTAATACATTTAAATACACACAAATTTTTAACTGTCCCCGAAAATAGTGTAATTTCCTTAGGAATTTCCTTAGATTTGGGTTTCCTTGAATTTCCTTCCAGCTAGGCCTACATTTCCCTTGAAATCCGGAAATTCCTTGCCATGGGAAGACTGGTTCAATGTAATATCAGGATTGCCAGATAGTGGGCGGGTGGGGCAAAATGTGTCCCCCCCCGACGACCCCCCCCGCCTTGCAACTGACGTCACGATCTAGCGGCTTCAAACCAAATGCCACCGTCGGAGCGAGCTGGAGGACCAACAACTCCACTTGCCACCCGACCTTGTTTTGCCCCCTTATGGTAATTTTCCCCAACCAAATATATGTTTTATATCAGTATAAAAGATATACTGTTATCTTCGGAAATGTTTGTTCTATAATTTAACAATAAAAAACCGTAAACACCTAAATAAATGCCTTTAGGACTCATAAATATGCAATGGAACTTAATATTCACTTAAACTCTTCGCCCCATTTAGCATTTTTGCGAGAAAACTGTTTTACATAACAATATCATAGAAGGGAATTGCATAGCTTTCACCATTAAATATATTTTGTTTTCTGATAAATGAATTAGCACATGCTATATTTAGCGTTTAACTAAATAAATAACCCATCAACGGAAAAATTACCCCATTTCATGATTTCATTTATTTAGTTAAGCGCTTAATTTATGCTGCTGCTAATTAATTTCTCAGAAACGAGTTACAGACAGCTGTCTGGTTATCAGTGGAGATCCATCTCAGCTGCGTCGATAACTGACGAAATCTTCAAACACTCACAAACAAAAATTGTCCAGCTCGCTTAAGGGCTCGCTTGGACACCTTTTTTTCAGGCCGGAATTAATTCTTTAGTACTTAATAGTTGGTGAAATCTGTCATAAGGCTTGTAATGTTTACTTCCCTGAATGGCAAGGTCTAAGAGTGCCATATTGGCCTTGTAAAATGTTTTACTCCACGAAATGGGGAAAGGTCTAGAGTGCATATTGGCAGGCCAATATGTAAATTCATTCATGGTTAGGTCAGGTTGTAATAGAAAGTATTTTAAGGTTAGGGTATTTAAGAGTTGACTTTAGCCTTTCGAGCATGGACACGTTCCACATCTTTAGTGTGGGACGTCTATTTTCTAGTTATTATTATTATTATAACTATTATTTATCATTATACCATTGACATTCTCAATTATTAGTAGTATGGTAGTCATTTATTATTATTACTATTGCTTTTTGTTTTTAGTATTATAATCATTATCTCATTTAATTTTATTATTACTATTGTTTTATTTCAAGGCGTAGACGGAGCACGTGAAACGCGATTTTCTTCAAATATATTGTAAAGGTACGATCGAGGGGGCCCGGTCAGTCAGATCTGAGGTGTCAGCTCTCCGACACACACACACACACACACACGCACACACCAACAACACACACCACACAGACACACACACCACAACCACACACACAACACACACACACACCACACCAACACACCCCACACCACACACCAACACCCACACACACAACGCACACACACACACACACACACCACAGTCCACACCATACACAAACACACAGACACACACACACAGGACAGTCCACACACTATCTTTGAAATATTATATTAAATAATAAACTAATAATAATAGTTTGGATGATAATAATAATACAATAATGACATGTGATGCCATTAGTAACGCATAATAATATTATAATCATAATAATAATAATATACTTAATAATAATAATAATAATAATAAATATATAATAACCATAATGAAAATTTGATCCTAGGATAGATTTTTATGTGACCCTGTGTGATAATGTAATGGTCCGTTTTCGTGATGGTCCTGTTCCCCAGCGAGGAGGGAGGGAGGGAGGGTTTCACAGAGATGGCAATTGTCACTGAGCTTGCAATCGGCCAATGATATACACGCGCTCGATTTTCTGAGCTCTGAAGCCAATTAGCGTTACGCTACCCTACGCGTGTCCTTCGGCAGTCGGAAGACTCGGAGTAGTCACGAGTCAGTTTCTTTGTCTTTGGTACTTTAAGACTGTTTCGAGAAAAAAAGAGAGAAAAAAACATTATACTGAAATCCAACACCTACCAGATAATATACCGATACGGTATACCGATGCAATACTAACATACCGATACGGTATCCGAAAAATAAAATACCGGTAAGACCGTAGTATCGTCGCTAAAAATACCGGTATTTCGGTAGTACCGGATACCGGGGCACATTCCCTAATCGCCTCACACACATACCATGCATACACGCGGCATGCCTGAGAAAGTCGCGCACCACACCCTCTCAGCCTTGCCAACCCGACTACGTACCATGCATCTCATACACCGCCCATCAACCTTCATGCCCACGTCCAATAACATATATATATAGTATATATTATAATATATATATATATATATATGTATATATTACTATTATATGTATATGTGTATATAATATATAATTTATATATATATATATATATATATATTATATGGTATAATATCTATATATATATATTTATATATATAGTATATATATATATATATATATTTATATATATTATATCCCAGCGCGCATATATTATATATATATATATTATATATATTATATAATTATATATGTCATATATATATATATATGTCATATATATATATAAATCTAATATAGGTATATGTGGTATATATAATTATTATAATATATCTATATATATATATATATATATATCTATACTATATCTATTTCATATAATTCTATATAATATATATATATCTATAGCTGATATATACATATATCTACAATAATAATATATGTACTATCTATATATACAACAGCGCGCCATATATATATATATATATATATAATATATATATATTATATATATATATATATATATATATATATCTATTATATATATATATCTATATATCCTAATATATATATATATATATATATAATATATTACTCTATATATATATATCATATATATAAATATATATCATATATAATACTATATAGTATGTAATATTATATATATATATATATCTATATGTATCTAGTATATATATAGATCTATATATATATATATATTTAAAAAAAAAACAAAATTTACATCACAAAGACTGGCCAGGGCACACAAAAAGGAGGTAACACCCAAGCCCGCTTGAGTTTCCAGTCCCTATAAAGAAGACAGTAAACGAATAAAAAAAAGGGGGCTGGCCATTTAGTTCGGAGGGTCTTGTTACTCTTCTCTGAAAGATTTAGTCATAGGAAGGTTGAAAAATTGAAACCAGGAAGGAAGTTTCAGAGTTTACAGTGAAAGGGATGAACGAGTAAGATTACTGATTTAACTCTTCTATTAGTAGAATGGACATAATAGGGGATGAGAAATTAGGTAGAAGTCTTTTGCAGCGATGGCCGGGAGGGGTAGGCCATGCTGTTGCAAGTTCAGAAGAGGCATGAGCGATGAAAATAACGTAGAGAGAGGGGTCAAGAGAAGCAACTTGCTCAGGTGTTTAAAATTGAGACATTCAGTCAGAGGAGGGGAGTTGATGAGACAAAAGCTTATGTTCCTTGTAGATACAGGGGTTCTCAACTTTTGTCGTTAATACCCCCAGAGCTATACACCAAATTCCCCTACCCGGTACCCCCATTAATCTGACACCGAATATGGAATTGTAAATAGTAAAACTAGTTCAATATACATTGGTACTGTAATGGATATAAAAAATGGTTTCTATTATAATTACTTTAATTCAGCATAAGCTCGACATCACAAAGCATTAGAGTGAATGATACTACAATGCAGAATGAAAACTGATGCTGTAGTATAGGTTTACTTTAATGCTGAAAAGTATTGAATTTTCAGTGGGAATATGTGCCTGTTTTTGGTGCACAAGTTTTTTCAATTCGAGGAACGTGTTAGAAGACATGCACACTCGAAGGTCATCCCACATTTAAGCGTGCTCGATATTTATGTTCAATGTTCAGCAGCGATAAATATCCTTGCTCCCACACAGGTCAGTACTGGAAAAGTATTGTAAGCACATCAGCAAGAGTTCAGAGTAACATCAGTACAGGCTACAGCAGGGTAAACTTTACTCATGTTTGACGCAAATTTGGTCAGGGTAAGTGTTTTAAATGCATCTTTGCACTCAAGTCGTTCACAACTCTATTTATTTTTCTTGCATGTTATCTGGAAGCAGATGCACATTAACAATGAAAGGGTTTTTTCTAATCATTTTTGTTCCAACGTCGCTCAGGTCGGGGAGACGTAAGACGCAATTCCTTCCGTATAACCATATATACTATTCTCCCACCTCCACCACCTTCACACTCATACTTTCACTGTTTGAACGTGAACCGACATTACGGCACACAGCTTTCGTCATCTCTCTGCAATTTCTGTTTAAAAATATTTTTTCGTTCCCCATCTAAGTACCCGGCAAACTTCTGCAACCCCTGGGGGTTCGCGAACCCCAGTTTAAGAGCCCCTGTTGTAGAAGGAGATAGTTGATGTCATTGAAGAAGAGGGGATATGTTATCTGGTAGGGTTGTCGAAGTAGATAGGTAAGAATTGTTTTTGAGGCATTTAACAAAAAGGTTTGCTCTGCCCCCCAATCATAATTATAGAAAGATCAGAAGCTAGGCGCTCGTAGCATCTCTCTCGTGATCACTTTAGTTCCTGTTGAGATTGGACGTCTAATAAACGACGTTGAAAATGCAAGTAAATCTCAGCGTAGGAGTGATAGGGCTTTGAGTTAGACTTAGAAGATCATTAATGGAATAATAGAACGAGAGTGTGTTGATAGGACAGAACCCTGGGGAAACACCACTATTGATAGATTTAGGAGAAAGAACAATATCCGTCTACATTAACTGCAATAGAACGGTTGTGAAATGAAACTTAAGATTGAAGGTAACAGCAGAGAGGGATAGAAACCGAATGAGGTGTAGTTTGGAAATTAAGATTTGGTGCCAGACTCTATCAAAGCTTTTGATATGTCAAGGGGCAACAGCAAAAGTTTTCACCGAAACCCCTAAAGGAGGATGACCATGATTCGTTAGGAAAGCTAGAAGATCGGCCAGTAGGTCGACGCCTTACGGAACCGTACTGACGATCAGATAGAAGATTGTGAGCAGATAGATGCTTAAGAATCTTCTATTAAGTATAATGATTCAAATGCCCTTAGCAAGGCAAGGAAGTTAAACCTTTAGGACGTTAGTTTGAAGGATTAGAACGGACTACACCTTTCTAAGGGAACAGGTTGGATTGTAAGCAACTTCCAGCAAGAAGTAAAGGTGGATGTAGATAGACATCTGCGGGAAAGCTTGACCAGGGCAGTGTGGCACGCCCAGAAGCACAGTTTTTGAGACATTGGAGGGACTCCGTCCAGGACCGTAAGCTTCCGAGGATTTAGGCCATAAAGGGCTAAGAAAACATCATTACGAAGGATCTAAATACAGAATTATAAGAAAGATTAAGAGAAAAATTATTTGCCCTCACTCCTTCACACGTCCATAAAATAATCTATAGGTATATACAGTGCTATGTGGGCCCTCGCACCCCATGTATTGATGTTTTGTAGTAGTAATAATAATAGACATTATAGTGATTGCAACATCCAATCGTGTTTTGTTGTGCTGTCGTTGGTACTAGTCAAAGTATGCCTCGGGGTTAGACCACTTTCGTGTGATTCCAACCCTTTGTGTTCCGTGTGATTCCAACCCACACACCTCACACACGCTACACAAACGTCCATGAATCTACTGATTAATGTGGAATACGGCAAGACGTTTACACAAGTTTTTTTCTGTCACCTAATACTCCTAAAAGTGTTTCTAGCCCAAAACCCCCTCTTCAAAATTATTTAATCGACATGGGAACCAGCCCGCTTTGCCTTACCACCTCGATTTATTAGCGATTTTTTCAGCCTACTCTCATACAATATTGAATTTCAGTTTCGCTACCCAGAACAGACACACACACACCGGCTACTTCCTATCGTATAGAATACCAGTGTTTTGTTGTCCATTCGGACCCTGTATTGGTGTTTTTAGTAGTAAATATCAGTATAGACGTCAGCCTCTGGCCCCTTTGCTTTTGGGCTCATTCTTGCGGCTTGAACGTACAGCGAGCCAACGTTCCAGCAATTAACTCATTACGTAATTACTCATTAAAGGGGCTTGTTGTATGGAAAGTTTTTGTTTACAGACCCCCGGTTGATTTTGACAGCACTACCTGCATGCCGATTTCAGCGCATCCGACAATATTAGGAGTTAGTGTTTACGCTAGTACTCATTAAATGCTTGTTTTACGCAAAAGGGTTCTTCCGACGACCTCCATTTGATTTGACAGCACTACTATGCATGTCAAATTCAGCTCATTCCTATAATATTTGTAGTGAGTAGTTTATACACTTTTTGGCGTGACTTTGTTTCCACGGGTCTTATGGTAAGTCGAACAGCGAGCGAGCTGCTGTCATTAGACAACAATGTAGTGCAACTCCAGATCTTGTTGTTGCTGTCGTTGGTCACTGGTGAAAGTGCCATCGGGGTAGACACCTATCACCACCGCAGCCCTGCCTCACACCCCAGCCCCTAGCCAGTCTCACCTCAGCCGCACGCCTTGCCTCACCCCAGCTTCACACGCCTGCCTCACCCCAGGCCCACGCCAGTCTCAACCCCAGCCCCACCCTGCCTCACCCCACGCCCCCACGCCTGCCTCACCCTAACCCCATCCCCACGCCTGTCTCACCCCAGCCCCACGCCTGACTCACCTCACCCCACGCCTGCCTCACCCAGCTCTAAGCCTGGCCTCACCCTCAGCCCCAACGCGCCTCACCCCAGCCCCCAGGTGCTGACATTCCCTCAGCCACCACGCCTGCTCACCCCGACCTTTAGCTTTCTCACCCCGAGCCCCACGCTGTCCTCCACCCCCAGCCCCACGGCCTGCCTCACCCCAGCCCCACGCCTGTCTCATCACCCAGACCCACGCCGCCTCACCCCAGCCCCACGCCATCCCTCACCCCAGCCCTACGCCTAATTCACCCCAGCCCCACGCCTGGTCTCACCCCAGCCCCACGCCTGTATCCCCCAGGCCCACGCCTGCCTCGCCCCAGCCCCACGCCTGTCCCGGCTGACACTCACACACCCACACACAAATACGACGTACACACACACCGCACACAGCACGCACGTTCCTCAATTCACGCCAATGCACGCACTCACACACACATGCACCACATACCAAACACATACAACAGGGCACATACACACATACCTCACACACAACACAACACACGCACACACACACGCATACACTCACCCCACACCACACAACACACACACATATCAACACACAAACACCACAACATCCACACACTCACCTACATACATGCATGCAGTCACACACACACACACACACAGCGCCACCACCACACACACACACACAAACGGCACGTACATGACTCTATGAAGTAGTGACATGGCTGCAAGACTTAATCGCAGAAGTATTCGTGTAATCTAATCTTTGAAAAGGGTTTTTAGCCCAAAACCTCCCTTCAAATGATTCAATCGACATTGGAACCAAGTCCGCTTACCACTAGGATTTATGTATGGTATTTTTATGTATTTATGACCGACTCTCATTAAATTGAATTACAGTT
>JACEEZ010007459.1:25000-30000 GCA_016584305.1 Chionoecetes opilio
CGTCGCTCGAAAAGCTAACGGCTCATTACGTGTGTGTCTTGACCCCAAAGACCTGAATAGAGCCACCAAACGGCCTCATCACCGCTTAATACCCCGGAAGAAGTCACACACCAGTTATCCGGCTCCACCTTGTTCACGAAATTGGATGCACTCTCTGGGTATTGGTGTGTAGTGCTCGACGAAGAGTCTAGTAAAGCCACGACCTTCAACACACCGTTTGGAAGGTACCGCTTTATAAGGATTGCCGTTTGGGTGGTGTGGCTCTCAGATGTATTTCAGAAGAAAATGGACGAAATACTGAACGGGTTGCGTGGGGTAATCAGCATTACAGACGACCCTTTGTGTTCACGGGAAGGACCAAATCGAGCACGACCAACGGCTACACCAGTTAATGATGAGGCACGAGAGCGTGGGGTTGTGTTAAACTTTTCTAAGTGTCACGTAGGGCTGAAGGAAGTGACTTTCTTCGGACACTGCTACCACTCGTCAGGAGTTTCACCAGAACTCCTCAAAATATCAGCTATTCAGTCACTAACGGCACCAACAACAGCGCAGGAACTACGTTCATTTCTTGGCCTGTGCACCTACGTTACAAGTTACATCCCACGATTCTCAGACTTAACACATCGCCTGCGGCAACTGCTCAGAGAAGATGCAATCTACCAATGGTCTCACGAGCATCAGTCTGACTTCGAAATGTTAAAAAGCACCATATCAGCTGAGACAACACTGTTTCATTACCGCCCAGAGTTACCTGTTAACGTCGAGGTGACGCATCGAGTATTGCTATCGGTGCCGTTTTGCAGCAGGATGGGCGGCCGGTGTGCTACGCATCTAAAAGCCTCACAGAGACGGAACAACGATACGCAAATATAGAACGTGAGATGCTGGCGGTCGTTTTCGGGTGTGAGCGATTTCGTACCTACCTATACGGTCGGCCATTCACTGTGACAACGGACCATAAACCCCTTGAAATGGTCACCCAAAAGTCATTAAATAGTGCCCCAACTCGGTTGCAGCGCATGCTACTACGGCTCTTGGAATACGATGTCACCGTGCGGTACAAGCCAGGCCGTATGATGCTCGCTTCGGACGCACTTTCACGCCTCCCTGCCGACCGTGGGGTGCCCGTCCCGATGAACATGGAAGTGCGTGTCGACCTTCTTCACTTCTCACCGGAGCGACTAGAGGAGCTACGGCGCGCAACAGCAAGTGACGAGGTACTATCACTGGTGCGACGCATTATTGTGGATGGATGGCCGGATCGGCGGTGCCAGTTGAACCCACAGATACGCGACTACTGGAGTGTTAGGGACTCGTTGGTGATAGATGACGGCGTCATACTGAAGGGGAACGCGGCCGTCATGCCGAAGCTACTACGTGCGTGGTACATCGATAAGCTCCATGATGGTCACCAGGGGCGCGTGAAAATGGAACTCCGTGCCAAGGACGCCGTGTATTGGCCCGGGATGCGTAACGACATCGAGAGTAAAGTAAACGCCTGCCAACCCTGCCAGTTCACCCGCCCAGCAAACGACTGCATGGAGCTAACGCCGGATCACCAGCATCCAGTACCCCAGGGGCCGTGGCAAGATGTCAGTACAGACCTGTTTTACTACAACAGTCATAATTATATTCTTGTAGTTGATCATTATTCCTCCTATGTATTTGTATATAAATTGACAGGGAAGACCAGCCGCGACGTAATAGAGATACTGATGCAGCTATTCGCAGAACATGGCTCGCCATCAACCCTCTACTCAGACAACGGACCGCAATTTGACAGCCGTGAGTTTGCCAACTTTGCCGCAAGATTTGAGTTCCGGCACACCACATCCTCGCCGCTACACCCACAGAGCAACGGCATCGCTGAACGTCAGGTACGGATCGTGAAAGATTTATTAAAAAGAAGTAATGGCAACGACGCATTTTACAGAGGATTACGCTCGCTTAGAAGCACGCCCTTGGACGCACACCTGCCATCACCTGCCGAGATGCTGCTCGGGAGGAAGGTGGACACCCTTCCGCGGCGCGCCTGTGGTGGGCAGCCGAACCACCGTGAGCAGCTCGAGTGGCGCCGGGAACAACGACGACTCAACTTTAACGCGCGCTTTCAACGTCATACGCCTGTACGGGCGTTCGATGTTGGGGATTCTGTATTGGTCCGTAATGCGAGAGCAAACGAGTGCCAGCCCGCTACAGTCATAGATAAGCATCACACCCCTGCATCATACATCGTACAACCAAAGCCTGCAAGGGAAGTCAATCCACCCGAGACGAGTGACGGCGAAACGGCAACAGAGGACAGGATGCACACGCCTCACGCGTGGCGGAGGGAAGCGATGCCTTTACGCCGCACCGCCCAGATGATCCGTCCTGACCCTGTAAGGACACGCTCGGGTCGTATCAGCCGCCCTCCAGAACGTCTACAGTATTAATTTTTATGTATGGTTCACTTATGTTTAAACCTTTGCATTGCATGTTTTAAGGGGATTCGAGTTTCAAGATAGATTTTGTGTTCGCTATATTTTGAGCTTCAAACCTAAAGTATTTTGATTTCTTAGTCGTAGGCATATGACTTTATTGAATGTTTTATGTACTTCTTTTAAAATTGAGAAGGGAGATGTAATGGTTTGATGCTTCAGTTCGAAGCTTTGTTTGTCATTGTGTTCGGGGATTCAGTTTAGGGCTTCATGGTTCATATTCGTGTTTACTCCATACCTTGAGAAAATAAACCGTGCAGTTATGGCTCGCACACGCTGACAGCTACACCTGCGTTTGTCTTGCCTCCTCCTCACTCGGCCCTGCCCATGACACACCCTACGACGCCACTCCCGGGGGTCACCACGCGCGAGTTCCCATGCAGGCTCCTTTCCCATACAGAGCAGCTCTCGACAAGAAGCATCAACTTGCCCCAGCCACGAGCCTTGTGGGCGCCCCCTTGGCCTCCTCCACGCCGGATTGTCTCGTACAGATACAACCCGATGGGAAGGATCGGTTTCAGGGTAGCGTGCCACATGCCCATATTGCCGAAGTTGGCGCTGACGGACTATGCAGGTAATAGGCCTCGATTCAGTCTCACGGTGCAATCGCTGATTTGACACGTAATCATCCCAGCGATACCCCATGATTCTGCGAAGACACTTATTACCAAAGGCATTGATTCGTCTCTTCAAGTCACTATTTAGTGTCCATGTCTCACAACCATAGAGTAAGACAGGGATCACAAGCGACTTGAAGATCCGGATCTTTGTCCTCCTGCACAGGTACCGACAACGCCAAATACTCCCGCTGAGCGAGTCCATAACACCGTGGGCTATGCCAATCCGCCGTAAGGCTTCTTGACGTGACCCGTCGTCATTATGGACTGCACAACCAAGGTATGTAAAACTTTCCAAGATCTCAATGTCCTCGCCACACGCATGAACAGACTGTACTGCTTCATCTAGTAAATCTCCAGACACCTGGACCTTGGTCTTGAGCCAGGAGACCTCAAGTCCCAAAGGCTTTGCCTCCTCGTGCAGCGCCTCGAGAGCCATCACCAGGACCTCCAGCGACTCAGCAAAGATTACTGCATCATCGGCAAAAACAAGATCAGTGATCTTGGTGTTGCCGACGGATGCTCCACAATCACTTTGATCTACAACCGTGTCCAATACCCAGTCCATACAAGCGTTGAAAAGTGATGGGGCAAGGACGCACCCTTGCCTCACTCCTGTATTCACAGGAAAGAAGCTGGATACACCTGCCCAACACTTCACAGCACTCTCAGTCCCAGAATACAGACCAGTTATCAAACCAATAGTCCTTGCAGGAATCCCTCGAAGTCGCAGAAGATCCCAGAGTGACTCACGATGCACTGAGTCAAACGCCTTCTTGAGATCAACATAGGCTGCAAGCATCCCCTGTCGAAACTCACGTCGGCGTTCCACCAGGACACGAAGCGCTAGGATACGGTCCGTTGTTGACTTACCAGGCGTGAACCCAGACTGCTGAGGTCTCTGATGCTTCACCAGATGACTGCGAATTCGTGTCAGCAATAGATGGGCAAGCACCTTGCCTGGTACGCTGAGCAGTGTAATACCGCGGTTATTGTTGCAGTCCTGACGGTCCCCTTTCCCTTTCCAGATAGGGACGACCAGCCCCCTTTTCCAGTCAGGAGGAATGGTACCTGATTGCCACACGGCAGTCAGGACAGCATGCAACCCGCGGATCATGGCCTCACCCCCAGCTTTGAGGAGCTCCGCACTGATATTACAAACACCAGCTGCCTTTCCACCCTTCAACTTTGCTACAGCCTCTCCGACTTCGTCAAGAGAGGGTGCGGTTTCGTCAATGGGAGGATCGACATCCACTGCCTATAACCCAGTGGTGTGAAGCTGCTCAGTTGGAGGGTCCACCGTGAACAACAACAAATTTATATATATGCATAATATAAATGTGTATATATATATATATATATATATATATATATATATATATATATATATATATATATATATATATATATATAGATATATATATATATTATTATATATATATATATATATATATATATATATATATATCTATATATATATATATATATATATATATATATATATATATATATATATATATATATATATATATATATATATATATATATATGATAGATATATATATTGAATAGGTATATATATTGAATAGTATATATATTGAATAATATATATTATTATATATATACAGTTAGCGCCACTCGACTTTAGAAATTTCGGTGACGTGAGCGTCATATTTAAAAACTGGCAACCTCCTTTTTTCACAGTTTTAAAGGGGCCCGGGAGAAAATGACTACATGGCAACTTAGGTAGCCCCTCACTCATATCCACGGATAGATTTGAAATATTTAAGGGTCCAGTGTTTGACATAATATTGTCAGAAGGAGATTATCTCACCCGACCGCTCATTGTTTTGGCTTATAAAACGGTTGTGTTTGTTCTAAACTTTGTATTCTACTGTGC
>JACEEZ010007459.1:37500-42500 GCA_016584305.1 Chionoecetes opilio
ATATATATATATATATAGATTATATATATAATATAATATAATATATATATATATATATATTATAGTAATATTAATATATTATATATATATAATATATATATATATACAAAATATATATATTATATATAATATAAAGATTAAAAATAATAATATAATATATAATATATATATATTATATATATATTTTATATATCTTTTTATATATATATATATGTTTTATTATATTATATAATAATATATATTATATATATATAATATAATATAATATAGAATATAATATAATGATAGATATATTTTCTATAAATCTTATAATAATATTATATACATATATATGATATAAATACAAATAATTATATAATAATATATATAATTATATTATAACCTTAATATATAATAAATATATAGGATATGTAAACTTCTATATTACTATATAAAAGAATAATATAAATAATAGATATAATATATAAATATATTAATCAATTAAATTATATAATGTAATAATATATTATAATATGTATAATATATTATATGTATATATATATATATATATATATGTATAAATTTTATAATTTTGTATGTATATATATGGATTATATATCATATGTATAGTATATATATATGTTATATATTAGATATATATTGTATATATTATCTGTATAAATTTAAAATTGTATATATATATGTATGTATATATACGTATATATATATATGTATATATATCATATTATATATATATATTATATATATTAATATTATAAAATATTATTATATATTTTATATTATATATATATATTTTAATTATATATATTATATATATATATTATATATATTATATTATATATATATATGATTTATATATATATTATATATTATATATATTATATTTTTATATATAATATTATTATATTATATATTATTATTATATTTATATATTATTAATATATGATGTATATAAAATATATATTATATATTGTATTAATCATATTTTATGTAAAAAATATATTATAGTTTAGATATTTTATTGTATAAAATATATATGTATACATATATGATTTATATATGTATATGTATATAGTATATTTTAATGTATAGTAATAGTATATGTAAAGAAAGAAAAGAAGTATTAGTAGTTATATTTTTATGTATTGAATGTATATAGTTCTTTTTGTTTTGTTTTTAAAATTTTTAATTTTATTATTTTATTTTTAAAAAAAAAAAAAAGGGTTTTTATATATGTATATTTTTTAAATTTTTTGGTTTTATTTTTTGGGGGAAATATTAAAAATTAAAAAAAAAAAAAAAAAAAGAAAACAAGAAAAAAAGAAAAAAAAAAAAAAAATAAAAATCCTTTTCAAAAAATTTCTTTTTTTTATAATTTTTTTTTTATTTTTTAATAATTTTTTTTTGGGGTTCAATATTTGGGAATTTTGGGGGTTTTTGAAATTTGATAAAATTTATTAAAAATTTTTGTATTATTCCCGTAAAATTTTAATTCTGAAATTTGTAAAAATTTTAATTTGGGAAAAAAAGGGGGCAAAAGGGAAGGGGGAGGAAAGGGCCGGGGAAAAAAAAAAAAGGGGAAAGGAAAAAAAGGGGAGAAGAAGGGGGAAAAAGGGGGGGAGGAGAGGGGGGAAAAGGGGGAAAAAATTTAGAGAGGAGAGGAGGGAGGGGAAGAGAGAGGAAAGAGGGAAGAAAGCCTATTACGTACGGTTTTATATATTAATTTTGTTTTAATGATATATACAGGATGTCTGGGGTTTTTGTGTGTTTTTTACTGGCGTTCCCGGATGCTAAGTGTTGACACCTTTTGAAAATTTATTGACCCAAGCAGCCACGCCTTTCCCATCATGATGAGTGGTACCCTGGTTTTGGGGAAGCACGACGTAAAACCCCTACCGGCCCCCGGGAAAATCACTTCCGGCCCCTTTCCCATATGGGGAGGACGCAGGGGAGAAGAAAAAACCAGGAACGCTTACAGAGCGTCCTTCAGACACCTTCCTGAGGCGGTGCACTCCACAAGGAGGTGTGGGGCCCCTTTGTCACGACATTAACTGTTCACGGCCCGGTATAAGACTTTAGTCTCAACGGCCTGTTATTAACGAATCGTATTTTATTATTGTATAAATCTCACAGTTTTACAGATATGTATATATATCTTGAAATTTATGTTTCTGGTACTTACTGTTTAAACAAGCCTTATAAAACAACCGTCGACCACTTTTTTAAAACTACATCTGAAGTGTCGACGGTAGGAAGTAGGACGGTATACCCCTACCAAACCCTTGCACTTTGGGGAAATTCAACCCCACTTGTCCCCAACAGTTGTAAGTTTTTATTGGGGTTTGCCCCCTGTTCCTGTAACACCCCACAGATAAGGGTAAATAAATGGGGGAAACGGGGGATACGAAAACAACCTTTAGTATTAAGTACCGTAAAATAATGAAAATTAATACCGGAGCATATTTTGTGGAAAACATGAGTAGTGAACGTAGACAGAGGAGACAAAAAAATTGTTTAAGCTGCGCAGACAAACACTGGCCTTGCTGTTTTTTTTCCGCGTTTCAGCATCCCCTTTTAAAAGATCCCCCCGTAAATTCATTAAAAACCAAACAAACAGAGTTATCAATTAATACTCCTCAGTATAGGAAAAACCCAGCCTACTTTGACTCCGAGATTAGCGACGAGAACAACGAGGTTATCGGCGCGGGGAAGGAGGTTATCAAAAGGGCGAGGAAAACGACTTTAAAAAGGTTTTTTTATATGGCACAGACGGGGGAAAAGATTGAATGTTTAAAATGAAGACAGGACGAGGAGGAAAATAGCCGACTCTTTAAATTTCCATATTTCCCAAATTTCAGAAAAACCCCTTGTCAACAGCCACCCACAGCCACAGCCACCACCAGTCGCCAGCAGCCATCAGCCACTACCACCTGCCAGGCCCAGGCCAGATCGTCTATATCTTTCCCTCACATCTGGCATGTTTGGGAGAAACCCCCCTATTCAGCAACGGGGGTTTGCCTTCTACCCCACAAATGTTATGAGTATACAACATCTAGTGACCCTACTGAAATATTTTAAAAACGCCATCTTTTACATAAATAACACTTAGTGGTGAGAAAAATAAATTTTTCACATTTTTTTTTGCTTAAATCCCATGTGAAAAAATTTTCAAGTAATTAATTTTAGTTTTTTTCTTAGTGTTTTAAATATTTTTCCGCTAATATTTCATAATTTATGTAATTTTAAATAATTTGTAGTTTCCCTTTTTGTAATATATATTTTTCCCAATTCTTTTTTTTGAATTTGCCTAAAAACCAGGAAAATGGGAGAAAATAGTTAAAAATTTAAAAATTTTAAATTTTATGAATTTGACTCTTAAAAAAAAGTTAGAATTGAGTGAATATTTGCTAGAATGTATATATAGAAAATTACTAAAAGCCTCTGGGGAATCATAAAAATGACAGTACTGGAATTAAACCCCTTTTGTTTAAAGTTCTTTAATTGAGGAAAAATGTAAAGCCCCTCCGAGTACCTCCGTTTTTAACATAAAATAACCTTTGCACCCAGATAATTCTTTTTAAACTCGAAGTCAAACAAAACATCCTTTGCAGGTAGTTATTTTTTTTGCCCCCCAAAAGACTCTTCCTCGGGCCACTAGGCTATTACGCAAAGTTTATTTTGCAGGAAAAATAATTTTTGTCTTGTAAGTATTAAAACCCAAAAAAAACTATTAATTTAGCCCCCAAGTGCTACGGGCACTCGTGTCAAAAGAGGTTAATTTACGCCATGGCACTCCTTATGCATTTTTTTGTTTGAATATTCTAGCTAAAGGCGCTCTTATCATTTCTTAAGAATGATTAAATAAATACATTACTCTCTGACATGCCATGAAATAATATACATGCATATCTTAACGTGAAAATTTTATTACGGGACCCGGAGTTACTTTTTTTATTAGCGAGAAGCCGTATCCGAAAAAAGGTTCATAAATCAAAAATAAAATAAATAAAAAAAAATTAATAAACTCTTAAAAGCAAAAAATGCCAAGCCCAAAGGGGAAATTTCTGCCCATGTGGCACTCCCAGCACAACATTTTATTGGTTTAAAACTATTTGAGCTGAAATCAGTCCATCACTTTTTTGGGTTGCAAATAAAATATATCATATTTTAAAGTTGTGATAATTTTTAGTACCGCCCCGGGGTTTAGATTTTTTAGCATTACAAAACCCTTTATCCTTAAGTTTAAGGGAAAATCTTAAAATATAAAAAATAAATGAATGAAAGATTACTGCCAGTGCTATTATCCCTTTTTTTAAGGGCCTGCTGTGTTTATCTTCACTCCCATTCCAGTGTTATTTTAAATGACTACCGGTAGAGTTTTGGGAAACGACTTTCTTAATTTTGCAGGGATTTAACAATTATAACAAATTTGAGTTCATTTTTATTCTAATAACTCATGTTTAGATTTGTTTAAAGTATTTACCAGTTTATTGATGACCTTAAGCACTGTCCTTATATCATTTTCTCTTTATACCAAACATTTTGTGGGGTTCCTCTTTGCTTTTTTGTCATGTAAAACCCTCACCCTTGTATAGGTATTTTAAGGAGCATCGGCAACACTGGAATCTTTAGTACACACGATGTAACACAACTTAGGTATACATGTCTTTATACACGCGAGGGCGCGTTGTAGTAAGGGGGAGAGCGATATTGCGTACTGGTTAATATTATAGTATGTGTTAATCGATACAATACAGGTGTCTGAGGCGTGTTCTTGGGAGGGGATCTACCCGATGTGAGTGTGAACCTTTTGAGACTTATGCTGACCCAAGCAGCCATGCCATCCCATCATGAGACGGGTGCCTGGTTTGGGAAGCACGACGTAAACACCTCGCTCACCGGCTCACCGGAAATAGTTCGGCCCCCTTTCCCCCATATGCGGAGGGGCCATTTGGGGGAAGATAGAACTAAGGAGACGCGTTAACAGAGCGCTCCCACTC
>JACEEZ010007459.1:50000-134621 GCA_016584305.1 Chionoecetes opilio
CCGACACAATACCCAATAGTCAACTAACTAGGATATTTATCGGTGGATAGTAGAGTTGAATTATGTTGTAGGCTTATCAATACTGCAATGTCTTGTTATTCGAAGTGGTCAGCGTGATCGAGCCCGTCGATGAAGGGCGGAGGCGGAGGCGTTATTGTTATCGGCGTCAGGCGGGTTTTCATAACCCAGTTATCCACGACGCGGCGAGACATTATCACTGTGCTGATATTAACACGTCCTATGATTTAACACTTATATGTACAAAATGAACTATGTACAATTTGTTCTTTTCCGCTATAATCAGAGAAGCACAGTCAAAGGTGTTATTAATGTTTGGGTCTGGAGTGTACTGATTCACCCGTGGGCGGCGAGCCCCGCTACCCAATACCTACATAGGTGTCGTATTCTCGGTGGGCGGCGATGCACCGCTACCAATACCTTGCCTCGTATCCACGCAGGATAGGAGCAATATCATGACGACGACCAATAGTCACATTAGTCAGTCGCTCCAATCAAGGTGCTAATTATATATGGTGCAAATGGTTAATAGCACTAAGAATGTTCATTTATAATATCCCAGTATTTATCATTCACTCAAATTACCTTAACCAATAGCTATTACCATTATAATTATATATATACATCCTACGCTTAACCCTTTGATAAGCGGACAATACCTCCCTCACAAGGGGGGAAACAAAACCATCCTCTACCAATTATTGAGTGGGTGGTTGGTGGATAATTTACCCCAACTGGGGGCCGGCGAAAAAGAAATTCCGCTTCAAGTGACATCACCCAGGCCACATAGCGCCGAAACATTTGAATAGAGGTTTCCCGGGACTTTGGTCTTTGATTATTTTGAAATTTATAGCCCTGATAGAGGTACAAGTGAATTGAAGACATATACTTTGATGGGGGGAGAGTTATCTCCTGAAATTATAATATCCTCAGTATAGCCATCACCATTGACCTCAAATGGGTTTTAGGAGCTCTTTATCAGCGGGAATTTCAGGGGGACCTTGATAGGCGACTAGTCTACTCCAGATCTATTATAATTAATGTAAAATTTGGGTAATATTTGACTGCCTGTCTACCATGCTGTATCCAAAATTGACACCTGATATCGGCTAATATTGTAGCCATTCCGCCATGTAATGAGTTCCTATGATATTCTTCCACCAACAATTTAGTAAGATGATGGTGTTTGGCAATTTGTATGGGATGGCAGGTGGTATTTGGAAGATCAGCTTTCAAATTTCGTCCACTACACCTAATAATACCCTCACGATCTAAGTACAAACTTAATGATTTGGTCAATTTTGTTCCCATGGGGGGTGGCTGAGGCCAAGAGCTTGATATTCCTCAGGAAATACCTGCTTTTGTATTGTTCTAATCCAAAACTTCAAAGGATCAGAGCTATCCCTTTTAAAGAATTTGAATACTAAATTAGTAGTCTTTAAATTTGTAGGGTTAGTAGTATTTTTTCTCAATAAGGAAAATCTTTCAATGTCTATTACAGGATCTGGGATCAATTCAGGTTCCCTTATCATATCTTTAGATATGTCTGACCGAGTGGAAACATGCTTAGGCATATTATTACACTCTTTCAGCCAGGTAGGGTCTTTAAGCCATGATCCTGTGTTTAATTTGAGGTTATTATTTACTCGCGACACATTATTATTAGGATTTTCATTAGTGGCAATATATTCATTATGAACTGGAATATCACTTTCCTCCAATACCTCAATAATTGGTGTGGGCAAGAAAGTGGTTCCAATTCTGGTAATTAATAGGGGTTGTGCATGACTAGGAATCTACTAATCATGACTAATCTCCTCTTGTTCGGCTTGGTGAGTATGTGGGATGGGTCCCATTATTACCTTACCACCAGCACTGGTGAACATAGAGACGTTATGTCTTTTGATGACCTTCCTTAGGTAACGCCCAAAATAATCAGCGCCTATTATAATTGGAAGGGACCATCAACGTCCTCGAAGGTATTACTAACTAGTTTAACACCATTATCCCTCAGCATTTCAGCTGTGTCTTTCAGTCCATTAACCCTTTCACGCACGGTGACACGATCGCGTCAAAACGGGCCCGTCTGCAATCTGAGCTTTTGACGCGAATTGCGTCAAAAAACTGTAAAAAATTCGCCAAAAATTTATTATTTATCAGAATTGCGTCACTTTTTTTTTAGTTAAAGATCCAACCTAGACCTATAAAATAAACTAATTGTCAACTCTCTCGTGTGAGTGGATGTGAAATTATAAGGGTTTGTGTGTCAGTTTCCACTCAGCAGGCAGCCTGTGCGCGCGTATTGTCGTCCCTTTAAAATGTGTCCCGAGCTGACCATAATGGCCATATGAAAATTATAATGGTAGCGTTGAAATCCTCATAAAAATTCGCTTTTATTGGCATATAAACCATAAAAAGTTGACTCAGGAAGTTTCAAGCTACGAAGTGGTGAACGTAAGTATTTCTTGTTTCTCTTTACTCAATATTTTTTCGGAGTCGGTAAATTCCGCTATTTATTTGCATTTCTTGTTATTTTTTTCTTTCATAAGGCAGAATAATCTCTTGCAAAACCAATGATATATAATAATGCCAGGAAAAAAGAATACACGTTGGTGAAATTGATAACATAAAACAAAATTCGCTGCACAATCTGGCCATTTAGCGGGGCTCCTTAGGGAGCATAAGACGGATGCTGCAGTAGACGGAAAAACTTATTAAACTTTTCGTGCGTGAAAGGGTTAACAGTTAAATTAATATCAATATTATTAACTACTACAGCAGCTACCCTATATTTATATTTTCCTAATTGGACTAGGTGTTGAACTATGTCAAAGGTTTGAGCCTCTTTATTGGCAAGAAAGCCTGATATTGCTAAATTCACTGTATTAATTATGGGTAGTTGTAATAATTCAACTATCTCCCTACTTATGAAGGATCGTTGTGCACCACTGTCAAACATTGTCTTTACATTGACTGAATGACCATTGTGGCTCACCTTCAATTCTGCAGTAGGAACAGCTGCTGAACTACTCTTGTTAGTGACTGCCATTTTAACTACAGTAGGGTCTGAGTTATTATCACTGTTAGGACAATGAGCGATGTTATGAATAGATTGTTTACATTTCCTACCAGTTCTTAAGTTTATAGGGCATGCCTTTGAAGCATGTTTACCACGGAGACAGGTTAGGCAATTACGAAGGTTCATTAACCTTTCAACTCTCGTGGAACAATCTGAATAGATATTACATGTGGAGGGTGGATGTTCCCCCTCACATAAGACACAATATATTTTTCGTACATAACTAGAAGAAGCCCTGGATTTAGGGATTGCATCTTTTATTTGAGTAGGTCTTAGTGGTTTACTGGAAGGCTGAGGAGTTTGAATCTTAATTACAGGCTGTTTGATTTGCGTAACTTTAACAGGCGCAGGATAAATACCCACTAACGAGAAGGTGAGAGCTCCACAGCTGTCTCATCTACTTCTAAAGCTGAACTCTTCGCTCATACCTTTGCTAAAAATTCCACTCTGGTTGATGAAGGGCTTGTTACTCCTTCTCTTCCACCCTCTGACTATATTATGCCTGTCATTAAGATCCTTCGGAATGATGTTTTCTTTGCCCTTGCTGGCCTAGATCCTCGGAAGGCTTACGGTTCTGACGGAGTCCCTCCTATTGTTCTCAAAAACTGTGCTTCTGTGCTTGCACCTTGCATGGTCAAACTTTTCCGTCTTTGTCTATCTACTTCCACCTTTCCTTCTTGCTGGAAGTTTGCTCACATCCAACCTGTTCCTAAGAAGGGTGACCGCTCTAATCCTTCAAACTACCGTCCTATAGCTTTGACTTCCTGCCTTTCTAAAGTTTTTGAATCTATACTTAATAAGAAGATTCTTAAGCATCTATCTGCTCACAATCTTCTATCTGATCGTCAGTACGTTTTCCGTAAAGGGCGATCTACTGGCGATCTTCTAGCTTTCCTAACTGAATCTTGGTCATCTTCCTTTAGGGGTTTCAGTGAAACCTTTGCTGTTGCCCTTGACATATCAAAAGCTTTTGATAGAGTCTGGCACAAATCTTTAATAACCAAACTACCCTCATTCGATTTCTATCCTTCTCTCTGTACCTTCATCTTAAGTTTCCTTTCAAACCGTTCTATTGCAGCTACTGTAGACGGACATTGTTCTTCTCCTAAATCCATCAATAGTGGTGTTCCCCAGGGTTCTGTCCTATCACCCACTCTCTTTCTATTATTCATTAATGATCTTCTAAGTCTAACTCAAAGCCCTATCCACTCCTACGCTGATGATTCTACCCTGCATTTTTCAAAGTCGTTCATTAGACGTCCAACTCAACAGGAACTAGGTGATTCACGGAGAGATGCCACCGAGCGCCTAACTTCTGATCTTTCTATAATTTCTAATTGGGGCAAAGCAAACCTTGTTTTGTTCAATGCCTCAAAAACCCAATTTCTTCACCTATCTACTCGACAAAACCTTCCAGATAACTATCCCCTCTTCTTCAATGACACTCAACTGTCTCCTTCTTCTACAATGAACATTCTAGGGCTATCCTTTACTAAAAATCTGAACTGGAAATCTCACATCTCATCTCATGCTAAAACAGCTTCTAGGAAGTTAGATGTCCTGTGGCGTCTGCGTCCTTTTTTTTCTCCCTCCCAATTGCTTGCTCTCTACAGGGGCCTTATCCACCCATGTATGGAGTATATCTCACATGTTTGGGGAGGATCTACTCATACAGCTCTCCTAAACAGAGTTGAATCGCTTTTCGTCTCATCAACTCCCCTCCTCTGACTGACTGTCTTCAATCTTTAAATCACCGCCGCAATGTTGCTTCTCTTGCTCTCTTCTACCGTTATTTTCATGCTCACAGCTCTTCTGAACTTGCTAACTGCATGCCTCCCCCCCTCCCGCGGCCTCGCTGCACAAGGCTTTCTACTCATTCTCATCCCTATTCTGTCCATCTTCCTAATGCAGGAGTTAATCAGTATCTTTACCCTTGCATCCTTTTCACTGGTAAACTCTGGAACTCTCTTCCTGTTTCTATTTTTCCATTTTCCTATGACTTACATCTATTCAAAAGAAGAGTAACAAGACACCTCCCGAACTAAATTGGCTCACCCCTCTTTTATATTTTATTCTCTTACTGTCTTCTTTATAGTGACTGGCAACTAAGCGGGCTTTGTGTTACCCATTTTTGTTGTGTCCTTGGCCAGTTCCTTGTGATGGAAAAAAAAAAAAAAAAAAAAAATCACGAGGCAGGTGGATGTGTTGAATGCCCACCCGAGTGTCCAGACTGTGCCTCACCGCCATGGCGGGGAGGCGACACTCCATCACAAGTTTGATTGATGTTCATTGCAGTTTTTGACCACTTATATATTTTCGCATTGAGACGTGTCGCATACCATCAGAATCGGAAAAGTGTGCTGATTCCGAGACAGTAAATAAAAATTCAATGCAAGCAAAATTACTGGAATAACAAGAGTTGAATAAAAAAAGGTGAGAGGAAAAAAAGTTTATACATTATTTCGCCTTATTATCTTATTCCTAGTATAGTTTACTGTAATTTATTTATATTCATGACACACAGTAATGTCTCGTGAAGATGATGGTATGTTCAGTCTTCATATATATCATATCATTTATCTGGTAGTTTGATAATACTATGCATTGATATACATCATGGAGCGCAGCGAGCGACGTCTTCCCTCAACGAAGCCAAGTGCAGCACTGAGGAGCTCAGCATGCCCATGCAATCGGGCCGGCTGGATTAGCTCAGCACGACGCATGGCAGTGTTGAAAACCTCGATTTTCATCACCGCCACTAACAGAGCGCGCGTTATGAGGCACAGTGTGGACTGGGCTTTAGTGGCACACCGCCATGCGTCGTGCTGAGGTATTCCGCCCGGCCCGATTGGATGGGCATGCTGATCTCCCTCAGTGCTGCACTTGGCTCCATTGAGGGAAGACGTCGCTCTCGGCGCTCCATGATGTATATAAATATACGGTATTATCAAAATACCAGATGAATGAGATGATATTTAGGAAGACTGAGCATAACATCATCTCCACGAGACATTACTGCGTGTCATGAATAGGAATAAATTACAGTAAGCTATACCTTGAATAAGATTATGAGAGCAAAGCGAAATACTGCATAAACTTTTTTTCCTCTCTTACCTTTTTTTACTCAACTCCTTGTTATTCCTGTAATTTTGTTTGCATTGAATTTATATTTATTGTCTCGGAATTAGCCCACTTTTCCGATTCTGGTGGTATCTGACACTTCTCAATTCAAAAATATATAGGTGGTCAAAAATTGCAATGAACATCAATCAAACTTGTGACGGAGTGTCGCCACCCCGCCATGGCGGTGAGGCACAATCTGGACACTCGGGTGGGCATTCAACATATCCACCTGCCTCGTGTATCTCTGCATGAAGCACAGTGTGGACGGGGCTTAATATGAGGTTCGCCCAGGGCGCCAAAAAGGCCAGCCCCGCCACTGAATGTAAAGTTTCTGAGACCTTACCTCTGTGACGGCGGTCGACTGGTACTGCGTCAAGTTGAAGTCCCTAGAGTAGCACTTGATGGTGCTGTTGAGGCCCCCACCGAGGAACGACCTGTTCTCCATGGCAGCGTCATACCCCATCTCCACCGCCGTTGTGTAGTTGTAGTCGTACGTACATCAAGCAGCTCTCGTGTTTCCCTGTTGAATTACTGAGGAAAGATTGGAATGGAGAAAAATAATATTTATTTCGTCATCTATAATCCTCATATATGTTACTATAGTCTATTCACTCAAGCTGGATTCCTGGGTTTTGAGCTGCTCGATGTCTACCCGAGTTTGTAAGGACGTCGCTGATTGGCTGATGCACGCGGGCTGGGTGGCGATGGTGGTGGTATTTTGCTTCATCGCTACCAAACACCCTTGCGTTGACTCAGAAAAATATTCATATTTCTATGCTTTACTCACCTCTTACACAAGATAGGCTTATTTTGTTTGTATCGGTGAATCAGGCAGTGATTGTTCAACAACAAAACGCCATTCATAACTCAATAGAGTAAAAAATAAAGTCATGACTGAGTATCACAAGAGTAGGCGGATTTTCAGGTTTTAAGTGCATTGAAATGTTGTACTCCTACCCGATATTACCAAGCTACCAGATGATATTTAGGAACACTGAGCCTACCATCGTGTTCATGATACACTGCTGCATATCATGGGCATAAAAAAAATACAGTAAGACTACCCCAATATTAAGATTATTGAAGGAAAGTAAAATAGTGTATAAATATTTTGTCTCGCTTTTTTTGCTTAAACGCGCTGTAACTCCATCAATTTTACTCGCATTTAATATTTAATCACTGTTTCAAAATCCCCACAATTTTCCGATTTTTATGGTACGTAGCACGTACCGATAAAGAAAAAGGTAGGTGGTCAAAATGGCAGATAAAGTAAAACTGCTGCAAACTGATACCGTGACGGATGAGCCTCTGATAGCTCTCCCGAGAACTCTTCTTTCCTGTAGGTAGGGAGCAATGCTCACCGGTCACGGCGCCAGTTTGCAGTTTTACTTTCTTAGCCATTTTGACCAACTACTTTTTTTCTTTATTGGTACGTTCTACATACCTTAATAATCGGAAAATTGTTGGGATTTTGAAACAGTGATTGAAAATTAAATGCGAGTAAAACTGATGGAGTTACAGCGAGTTGAAGCAAAAAAAGCAAGACAAATGTTTATACACTATTTTACTTTCCTTCAATTATCTTAATATTGGTGTAGTCTTACTGTAATTTTTTTATGCACATGATATGCAGCAATGTATCATGAACACGATGGTAGGCTTAGCTTAAATAGATATCATCTGGTAGCTTGGTAATATCGGGTAAGAGTACAACATTTCAATGTACTTAAAACATAAAAATCCGCCTACTCTTGTGATACTCAGTCATGACTTTATTTTTTACCCTATTGAGTTATGAATGGCATGTTGTTGTTGAACAATCACTGCCTGATTCACTGATACAAACAAAATAGGCCTTTCTTGTGTAACAGGTGAGTTAACTCGTCGAGGGTCGAGTCAAAAGCTTTTCGTCTCATCAACTCCTCTCCTCTGACTGACTGTCTTCAATCTTTAAAATCACCGCCGCAATGTTGCTTCTCTTGCTCTCTTCTACCGCTATTTTCATGCTCACTGCCCCTTCTGAACTTGCTAACTGCATGCCTCCCCCCTTCCCGCGGCCTCGCTGCACAAGACTTTCTACTCATTCTCATCTCTATTCTGTCCATCTTCCTGATGCAAGAGTTAATCAATATCTATCACCCCTCTTTTTTATTTTATACTCCTACTGTCCTCTTTATAGGGACTTGCAACTAAGCGGGCTTTGTGTTACCCATTTTTGTTGTGCCCTTGGCCAGTCCTTTGTGATGTTAAAAAAAAAAAAAAAAAAAAAAAAGTAAAAAATTATGAATATTTGTCTGAGGCAACGCAAGGGTTTTTGATAGCGAGGAGGCAAGATACCACCACCATCACCACCCAGCCCGCGTGCATCAGCCAATCAGCGACGTCCTTATAAACTCGGGTAGGCATCGAGCAGCTCCCAAGAATCCAGCTTAAGTGAATAGACTATAGTGACACCTAAGACAAGTCAGGATCATTTTGATGTTTCTTTTAGAGGAAAATAATATGTATTTGACGCTGCGATAAAATTCCGATATCAACACTATTCTATTATGCACATACATTCAGTGCTGAGTAAGAAACCTACTCAATAAACTTTCAGGATGTAGACACATGAAAATATTTGCCGGTAAAGTCTGTCTCTGCACCAATCAAATATTATCTCTAGCATTCATATTTCTGATAAAAAATAATTACTATTTCCTATACTGTATAAAAATGTTTGTCGTCTCCGGGTGTAATGGCTAGCTCACCTAGCTACGAATCTGTGGGCCCTGGTTCGAATCCAGGCCAGGGCAAGTCGGCAGCCAGCCAAAAAAGCTGTTCTTTCTCCCTTTTGGGGTTAATAAATGGGTACCTGAGGAAACCTGAGGAGGTAACTGTGGTAACCCGGATGTCACACTAGCCCTGTGTCCCGGGGTAAAGGGTTGTCACCCACCACAGGCTCAAAGGCTAATGCAACGGAGATGAGCACCGAGCCCACGCGCAGCATAGCGTATGCCCCCATCTTTACCTTTACTTACCTACGTATACTGTATTCAGTTTGGCAACACCACTCATACGATACGATAGCTTAGTCCTGGCGACTCCACTTCCCCCGGCGGGCTGGGTAGCTGAGATGTCTTGATATCGGGGAGCATTTTATGTTGACTACTTAATATGACAAGTATGACAATCATCATCCCGCTCGGAGCTACGCAGCCCTCCTGGAAAGTGGAGTCGCCTGGACTAAGCTATCGTGAGTGTCCTTGCTAAAATTAATACAATATAGACTGTTCATTCAAGAAAATTTTAGGCAATTATATATCATGAATCATTAACAGAAAAAGATTACGTCAATATTCCTAACTTTAAGCTCTATATTTACATACACAAAATTGTCCCATGTATTGCTTCCGTCTCGAGATTCTCTTCAATGTAATCCTCATATTACTTCTGTATTAGTAGCCATCCGCATAACTTTAAAAAACATAATAAAGGGAAGGTTAATCTTTCCTTAAAAATATATGATTAACATAAGTGTTTGCTGGGAAAAGATGTTCCGATTCCCATCTCACGTTTCTCTCAAAGAACTTGATGAACACATTATAATTATTCAGTAGTATCATCTTACACTACGAACACAATATATTTTTCATTCTTATGAACATATTAAAAAAATGGCTCACTAGAAAATGTCCTTTTTGTTTATGAAACCTCTTGATATGTTTCTTAAGGTAATGCATACATATTGTAGAAAAGTTTACCTCAAGTCCTCAAGCCATAAAAAAAATGAAGTTGTCAGATATATATCAAATTTGGTGTTTAGCACTCAATGAAGCTTAAGTGAACCAATAGACACTTCTCATAACTACGTCCGCGGTGCGTTGTTGGTAGTGGGAGTCGCCGAGCTGACCCTACCCAGAGAGAAAAAAAAGTGACGATGAAAGATATCTAAGCCGTCTTGTGTGATATTGACATATCAGGTGACATTTTACCTGTGTTCAATTGTCTGTACAAACTCTAGAGAACCCCTAAAGAGGTGGCTGTTGGTCGATTTAAAGCGGCAACCACATCGCACTGCGTGCGGGACATATATCTATAGTTGTGTCGGGTCCATTCAGAGAAACGCATCTGTCGTTGTTTTATATGAGTGAAAGCACTATTACTAGGCTGTCGTTGATACCTTTTGTGTATCATGTCAGATACATGTATAATTACGATTTAGTATTATTGTGTTACTAACCACAATCATAAGTGAATGACGGAGACATAGAAATGAAACAGGTACTCGCTTTAAGGGTGACCGAGCAGTTTGGCGCTATAGGGCGCCCTTTAGTTTTTACCTGGAACAAGATGGCAACTAGCAGATCACCTCATTGGCCGCTGTTGTAATGGGTGGCAATACGTCACTGTGGCCACCATATTGTAGCAGTGTATACTTCCACAAGTACAGTATTGCAAAAGTCCGCAAAAGTTATGATACTAATTTCAAATACTTTTTGACCATACATAATTATTCAGGGCCTTCTTATTAGTGACACTATTAGGCAATTTTCACAACCCTAAATGGCGTAATAAAATCACCATTGGTCACAATAATGACGAAGTTCAACTGCCAAATCAATACATGAATAATTCTTGTGATTTTTCTGACTAATGGATGCTAAAAGGATCTGCATTGTGGAGTGTTTTCATCGACGTTTCACCTACCTCTGTACTACTGGAAATAGGCCTTTTTCTACTGTTTTCGGTGATATAATCAAGATTATATTGTAGACAAGTCTTGAAACGGCGCGGGGCATGCCATAAAGGAACATGCCCATGGGCCTGATTATGGCCTGACACATGGAAAGCGATAGGAATCAGGCAAATAGCACCCGTATTCGTTGTAGATAAGTGATCACTTTATCACAACACTGCACACTGTCACTAATTCAACATAAACCTTATTTTTACTTGTCAAAAGTTATTCCTTGTAGTCTCGTCTGTAAGCTCCATTACAAACATATTTCATGACATCATTTTCATAGTATAATTCTTGTAGGGCGAAATTTTTTAATATTTCCATTGACAGGGAAACCAAGTTAATTAATAAAAATAAAACCATATTGTCATTTTCATAAACATACTAACTGACAAAGTGCATGAGATCTGAATAAATGTCGATTATTTTCGCAGCCATGCTAGGTATGTATAGTATTGCAGGTGAGGTCTGTCCAATAACATGCGTATGAATAAATTTTAAAGTAATCGTCCAGACCATTTCAACATTCCTTATTTAATGTAGTCAAAATATAGCCATTATCGAGTATATCAACAATATGTTGTCACTTTTTGCATCCATTCAGCCGTTTTTAAATATTCCGCACTCAAAATCTGTAAATTCCCCAAGCTTCCAAAGCGCTCCTGACAACTAGCATACGATGCACCATGACTCGATGACGTCACGGATGGGAGTCCCCGCTCCTGCGGCAAGTCAAAAGCTTGTGAAAACAGTAGAGGTGGGCATTCCGCAATTTTAGTCCGCAATTCCGCAACTTGCGGAATGGTAATTCGGTTGCGGAATTGCGCAATTACAGATGCCTGAAAAAATTGCGGAATTGCGAATTGCGGACCGCCAAAATTTTAAAGCGCAATCGCAAATACTTGCGGAATGGGTAATTCAGTTGCGGAATTGCGCAATTACGGATGCCTGAAAAAAATGCGGAATTGCGGGTTGCGGACCGCCAAAATTTTGAACCGCAATCGCAATAATTGTGACGATCACCACCTTCAAAATGGCAAGTGCCCGCGTGAACATAAGTTCCCACCAAATATGGTGGAGACGACACTGCCAACTGCCAATGAGCCGTGTTTTTGTCGTCCAAGCACCGTCTTGGATTACGAAGACCACTCCAATAACACTTGCTGAAATGTGTGTTATACTGCTTTGTGATATTGTTTGCAATGTTTTGGACCGATTATTATTTCGGCCCCTACCAAGCTTGTTGTGTTTTTGTCGCAGAAACCAATCAGTTTTCAATTGCGAGAAAAAACGGTCTTCGTACCAAGACCAAGCAAGCATCGTCCAAGCATCGCTAGCTAATGTTGTAGCTAGTGTAGCACAGTCACTCACTCAGTCAGTGCGTTCTAGGACTTGGGATTAAGAGCGTGTACGCTCACTACGCTGGCCGTGTGTGTGATTACTGATTTATCCTACATATACTGTTGTTGTGTTAGTGAAGTACTAAGATTGCACAAATTAGACAATCGACACTGGTTACTGGCAGTGGTTAGTAGTTAGTAACCACTAACCAGTGTCTATTGTGGTTAATAAACAGGTTTATTAACTTATATATAGGATAACAATAGGCTTAATAAACGGCGTTTAGTAAATAAACGGCTATTTTTGCTTCTGTCTAATTTGTAATTTCAGTAATTTCAAATTTGTCTTATATTTTGCAGATTGTGCTCATATAATTAGCGTTTACTAAACGCTAATTATATGAGCACAATCTGCAAAATATAAGACAAATTTGAAATTACTGAATTTACAAATTAGACAGAAGCAAAAATAGCCGTTTATTAAGTCTATTTTGAAAATCTATCTATCTGAAAAGAAAAAATTAGTCTGGACGATTACTTTAAGAAAGACACTCAGTTATCAACGGCAGATATGACTGTGTATGCGTATACTGATGCTGCCTGCATGTCTGTCATTGCCCGAGTCAGTTGTATTGTTTTTTCATTCCGTTACAGTGTGGCTTGCAAATGTGTTGTTACCCTGATCAATTCCTGTTAGGGAATGGATGAGTATCTAAATCGGAGACAAACTTCGGAATAATAAAATTAAGTATTCAATGTTCTAGGACGGCTTGGTAAACGGTATATCTAAATCTGACGTCTGATTACTGACATGTATTACCTTAACCCTAGAACACAATCGTGGAGTCAACCTACGGGAACACAATCGTTGGGTTATATGTGGCAACTAGCCGCAAAGCCGCCCTCCGGGCGGCCTTTTTGGCTAGCTCCTGCAGAGGGCTATTGGTGGGCCTTCGGCCCACCACCTGTGTTTGGTGGGCCTAGGGCCCACCAAACACACTCTCCAGATAGCCCCTTCTAGCTTTCCTGAAATCATGGATGTAGAAATGTATGTATTAACGCCAACCCATTCACATCACCCCCAACCCATTCACTCACCATTACCCATCACCCCCCACCCATTCACTCACCCATTAGGGCTATTGGTGGGCCTTCGGCCCACCACCTGTGTTTGGTGGGCCGAAGGCCCACCAAACACAAACTCTCCAGATAGCCCCTTCTAACTTTCCTGAAATCATGGATGTAGAAATGTATGTATTCCCCCCACCCATTCACTCACCCATTACCCATCATCCCCACCCCATTCACTCACCCATTACCCATCACCACACACCCATTCACTCACCCATTACCCATACACCCCCCCCACCTATTCCCTCACCCATCACCCATCACCCCCAACCCATCACCCCCCACCCATTCACTCACCCATCACCCCACACCCATTACCCATCACCCCACCCATTCACTCACCCATTACCCGTCACCCTACATCAAGGTTTCCTCAATTCTCGCAACCCACATTTTTTTTTCACAATTCTCGCTAATAGGCTGCTAAAAAAAAGAAAAAAAAAGTGATCGGATCATCTCATAAGTGGGCTTAAAACCTTCCCCTGGTCGAGCTGGTTCCAAAACTGTGACATATGATGGGATTCCGCCACGGGGGGCGGCACCTATCGCGGACAGACAGACAGACAGACAGACAGACACAACTTTCGCTTATATTATTATAGATAACTTTGAAAATTAGAAAAAAAATCATTGTAACTTACAGAGTTTATTGATAGTATTTTTAACTAATAGTACAAGTCTTTTTGAAGATATTATTGTGTTTCCTAAGCCTGAAACAAAAAGTTAAGGACACATAAAAAAAATTACTGGAAAAACAAGTGAAAAAACACATAAAAACAAGTTTCTGGAAACTGTTGTACAGCTCCGCCAGATTTCATCATAGGGAGCTCTGGCTGGCCCCACACCGAATTTAGATATCCCCCTAGATGCTCCAGCCCCCCCAGGTGTTAAGGACCACGGGTTTGTATGGTCCAGACTGTAAAGGAATGGGTATGTTTCAGAAAAAGAAAAAAAATTATAATAATAATCATTCTTTTAGGCGGATGAGAGTGGGAAGTAAAGCTTAAATATAAGCATATATATGATAACAGAAGATAACAAGAGAAATAGGAAGAGAATTGCAGGATTTACATATTATATTATACTTACATGTGGGAGGGGCGGCAGGCAGCATGAGCAGTGACGTCCGACTCCTTCTGGGCGGCACTACACTTCTACACACTACACTTGAGGGGGAAGCCTCGTGTCATGAGGGCGTTTGGGGGTACTGGAGGGACCTGGTTGGGGCTCAGCAGGGCCTGATTGGAGTGGAGTACTGGGGGAAATAATATTCAAGCTTTTCCTTGGGGTTGATGATGTATGGGGGCGAAAGGAAGATGCCAACAACATCGGCATCCTCTTCCACCTTCTCGATCCGCTCCTCACTTTCTTCTCCACTTTCATCATCACCCACGCTGCCACTAGTTTCACTGCAGTGTAATCATCTGTACCCGTGTCAGAGGAACTTAGCACACCAGGCAAATTTACATAGAGTTCCCTCTCCGCAGAGATGTTCAAATTGTACTCTTGCTTTATCTGAGACGCCATGTTTGATGCTCCCAACAATATTGTTTTGTCCTTTATAATGCTATTTCACTGAAAAAAATATAATTAACAAAAAGTAGTACGTACGGATATACTGCGTCATGCACCCCTATAACACAATCCTTGACCCATATCCGGCAATTGTGGTAATAAATAAACCGTACTGATGCTAGAGGCTCAAAAAAACCTCTTAACACACTCGGCCAGGCATAAACTGAGATACCATGGGCGGTGGAGACAATCAGTCCCCTGAGACAAAAGAGGGGGGAGGGGAAACACGCGCAAACCACATCTGGCCGCACGATTGTGTTCTAGGGTTAAGGGAATTGCGAAGCTGAGGACCTGGTGCAGTGTTCAGTTCGCTTCAAGCAGGGGCCCCACGTTGCACCAGTGGTCGGGGGTCGCACCCAGGAACTGGTACGAATACACCGGAAACGTTGAGCTAAACGCCGCTGTGGGGTACAAGGCAGGAAAAATTATTGCAATTAGATATATGCTGTTTATAGTACAGTAGAGTATAGTATAGTATAGTAAATTAATATCTACATTATATTTTGTTACATTTAATGATGAAGTTTAAGAATGTATCAAATATTTCGGCAGTCTTTTATTTTTCTATATGTGAATGCTGCAATGCATGTGTAAACATAGGCTACACTTATCGGGAAAAGAAACTAAATTCCCATTCAACTAACAGACGGAACACATGCAGAACATGAGAATGTTCCAAGGGCCAAGAGTTCCAGCCAGCTCGAGCAGGTCCTCAAATGTTGACATTATAGGGGCGGAGTCTTGTCTTTCTTCCTGCGGAGCAGCCTCCTCCGTGGTCGTCATCTCGTGTGTCTGAAAACATGACTTGTGTAAATTGTTGCGTTTATACAGGAAATACATCCCATGTTTGATAGACCCTTTTGATAGAGTATGGCACAAATCTTTAATTTCCAAGCAACTTTTTGGGGAGGTGGTGGCCGAGTGGTTAGCGTCTTGGAGTGGTGAACTCAATGTTCCGAGTTCGAATCTGCCGGGGGCAACTCTTTCAAGAACATGGTAGGGGAGAAGAAGGTCCCGAGTTCAAGTCCCATTAAAAAGCAACTGTCAAATCCACCGTCGAGTGGTTGAAAGAAACTCGCATGTAGCAATTACCTGGTCTTCGATTGCGAGTGTGACGGAGAAACTCTAGGGGCTGCATGATCCTGATTGAAGATCCGAACATCAGAGAAAACGGGATCTTCACCTAAGACTACAGGTGTCACTATAAAAATTCAGCCTGCGCCACTAACGGGCGAGATCGACCAACATCAAGATTATCCATAAGCCTACAGGTGCTATAGGCTCCAATAAAAGAAAGAAAATATTAATAATAACTTTCATTTCGGTTATATCCTTCTCTCTCTACTTCTTAAGTTCGTTTCAAACCGTTTTATTGTAGCTAATGTAGACGGTCATTGTTCGAATTTGTCAAAGTCTATCAATAGTGTTGTTCCTCCGGGTTCCTTTCACCCACTCTCTTTCTATTATTCATTAATGATCTTCTAAGTCTAACCTAAAGTATAAGTCTTGTCGCCTCCGTGGTGTAGTGGCTAGCATGCCTGACCACGAATCTCCGGGCCCTGGTTCGAATCAGGCCAGTGCAAGTCGGCGACCAGCCAAAACCAGCTGTTCTTCCTCCCTTTCGGGGTTGATAAATTAGTATACCAGAGGAATCCTGGGGAAGGTAACTGTGGTAGTCCGGATGTCACACTAGCCCTGTGTCCCGGGGTAACGGGTCGTCACCCACCACAGGCTTAAAGGGCTGATGCCACGAAGATGAACACCGAAGGTCACGCGCAGCATAGCGTATGCTAAAATGTTTACCTTTTAAGTCTAACTAAAAACCCTATCCACTCCTACGCTGATGATTCAACCCTGCATTTTTCAACGTCGTAAATTAGACGTCCAACTGAATAGTAACTAAGTGATTCACGGAGAGATGCCACAGAGCGCCCAACTTCTGATTTTTCTATTATTTATGATTGGGGCAAAGCAGACTCTCAGACCTTGTTTTGTTCAATGCCTCAAAAACCGAATTTATTCACTTATCTACCAAAGAAAACCTATCAGACTCTATCCCCTCTTCCTCAATGACACTCAAGTGTCTTCCTCTTATACAATGAACATTCTTGGACTATACGTTACTAAAAATCTGAACTGGAACTCTCACATCTCATATCTTGCTAAAACAGCTTCCAATAAGTTAGGTGTCCTGTGGCGTCTGCGTCCATTATTTTCTTCCACTCAGTCACTTGCTATAGTGCTATAGGTAAAACAAGTATCGGTGCACAGGGGTCCGATGAATACTGTAAAGATTCGGTCAAGTGCTGATGATATGGGAGGGTTGGTATGCCATGAATTGGGTGATGATAGAATCGAATGATAAATATTGAATTGGGTGTTCTGGATTTCGAACCGGCCAACGATTGTTTCCCTCACAACGCTTGTTTTATAACGCCAATAACGGATTATTCCAAATACTGTCTTTAGGCTAACGCAGTCATTGGAAGGCGCTCTCATTCTACCTGTTCTTCTATGAGTTCGTCTATCTGTCTAGCTGTAGGCTACATGTCATTGTAGGTTCATTTGAGCTCTTTGTAAGGAGTTGCAATGCCTAAAGTCATCACTTGCCTGTTGTCATGGGTCACTTGTCCCTGTCTAATCACTTCTTCCTAATAAACTACAACTTATATATTATTCACAAACACAGTGAAAACCTGCCACAAAACTTGAAGGAGGATTATTGGCCATCTTGCGGTAGTAGGGGTAATGCAAGTTAATGCTACTGTGGAGCGGCCCGCTGCGGCCGCTTGACAACTCTGCGTTATTGACGTCACAACATGGCGCCGGTCGTTTTGGGGCGCACAAACTTTCCTCCACTTAAAATGGCTGTATCATCAAAAATACTGCTCACATCGAAAATTCAGCATCACTGCCCTACTATATGAGTCTTGAAGATTTCCAATCTATCGTTACCTCAAGTAGAGTAAAAGGGTCCATTCGTATCTGCTATTTCCCTTTTGAATAAGTTAATGATATCTCAGAAAAGCTTCTTTTGTTAATAAATAGTTTTTTTTAAAACTTTTTNCATTTTTTTTAAACCCAAAATTCCTGAAAATTCCCGAGTTTCCCAAAAGCGCTCCTGACACTGATCGATGCACCATGAGTCAATGAGTCACGGATGGGAGTCCCCGCTCCTGCGGCAAGCCAAGAGCTTGTGAAAACAGACAGTAAACAACGTACTTGACGAATTTTAAGTGTATCTGACATGTGCTGGTGGTATCAGCACATGATGTACACACTTATATATAAGGACCTTCTTAAAAGGGAATATGTAAACCCTAAGGGGTAACTCACGCGTGGCGGGCTGGAGAATTCCCGCCAGCCGCCAAGTCAGTGTGTATTTGTGCTTGGCCACGACAGGTCTGGCACCCTTGTCCCTCCTAGGATTAAAGCAAGTTAAGTCACCTCTGCGTATCCTTTCACCTGCTGGAAATAGACGTTGATCCAGGAAGGACCTAGCACACCTGGTGGCAGCGGCTACAAGACCCCAAGTCTCCGAAAAGCCTCTACAGGAGGAAATATCGCATGACTAAAAAGCCGGTTGGCGGGAAAGCTCATGCTGTTCATGGCGGGGCCAGCCGCATTGTTCCTCACTTTTTGAAAGGCTGCTTGTGCCTAAAGTGTTGGTGTGGCTTACTTTAGTGACAGTGAGGAGTGTTTCCAGTGTTGTCTTCTGCCTCGTTTAAGCTGTCTAAGGACTGTAAGAGTCGCCGACAGCAGTGATACGACAGTGGATGTGTTTGTGAGCCGCTGAGTGTTTCCGCTTCGCTTATCTGCACGACTTCAGAGGATTACTACGCCTTGCTGTCTCTACACGTCTTCAAGTGGGTTTATTCCTCTACCTTATCTTCACGACTCCAGGGGATAATATTCTACGTTATCTTTAAGTGCACCAGCAAGGATACCGATATTCCACAGGACGTCTCGTGGGAGTGTCGGCCGGACAATTATACACTGCAGCAAGTTCTTCAGGATTCCTCATTCCTCAGTGTACTTCAATGCCAGATAAGTACCTTCGCTACTGTGAGTTCTGTACCCAGTTTATTAGGCAGTAGGAAGTGTTAGAAGTGGCCAGTGTACATTTTTCTTTCCTTTGTGATCTGGGGAAGGAGCGCAATTCGCGCCTACATGTAGTGACGTCAGAGCAATCCTTGTGTCTGATTCGTTGCTTCAGTGACGTCACGGGTTATTGTGAGTGTGAGTGGCTAAGAAAATACGTCACAGGTTTCTTGGAGTATCATTGGCTCCGGCATCAATGTGCTTCGCGGGCTTTGAAAGCGTCGCGCCCTGAATGGTCGAGCGATGCTCGGGGGGGTTGGGGAGTTACCAGCAGTCGTCAAAGTGTTGAATTTGTGTTGAAATGTTGCCATAAGGTAAGAGTATTATACTTTATGACATAATATTTTGTTGAGTGAAACACAAACAACACAGACATATTTAGTATATAACAGTGGTGTGTAGTAAGCGAGTAATTCCTGTGATTAAGTGTACAGTGAAGGTTAGTAGTAATTTTTCTACTTATAAGTTTTTTTTGCTCAGTTAGCCCTAAAACGTAGCGTTTTCATTTCGAGCGTGTTTTCTTTGATGCAATAGGGGAAACTCCTCTATTTTAACTGTTCGGTTTTATGGACTTACATAAAAGTTACGTTTAAGCCAATTTTTTTTTTTAGGAGGGCGTTTCAACTTGTGTTGTCACTTGTGTTGGAGTGGACATAAGGAGTGTGTGTGTGTGTGTGCAGTTGTATAACATATAGTAGGGTCACTTAGGGCGATTCGCTTCACATTAGGTGAAGGAAGTATTTTGAGGGTCTTATCCTAAGCATTTTGTGCCGCTGAATCCGAAAATCGTAGTTGGGTCACTCGTTAGCGGTAAGTTTTCGCGCAATTTGCAATTTGGCAATTTGGCAATAAAATTGGCAATTACAAATTGCAGAATGAGAACCAGACGTCGTAGAGACCTCGTTTTGGACTCAAATTGAAGCTTATTAAGAGTGCATAAAATGTTATTTAGTACTCCGTGGTTGTATCTGTTCGCATTACTGAACTATAATGGAAATTAGAGATAAGTGGAAAAAAATGGAAAAAAATATAAAAGGAATAATTTTGGCCTTAATTTCACATCAAAAGTCATGAAATGTTTCTGGCTGTATCTGTTCTCATAAAGGCACTACCGTCTGATTAATAGAAAATGGTAACTTTTCTCTGACTGTCCCCTCATGGTCGTATTTTATGACATACAGTAATGAAATTTCGCAAATAAATGTAAAATTTCATTGGCTATAATTTTAGAAATTAGCTATAAACCCGTAAATAAAATAAATTCATTTATTATATCGCACATTTCCTTCCCAGGTCTCGCAATGAATCGTGTGTCATTTGCGGTGCAACTAACGGAGATGTGGTCCTTCGACCTCGGACGCCCAAGGAGGATGTTCGGAGTATGCTGGCCAAGTGGGCTTCGAAAGGCGAATTCATAGAGGCCCACAGGAGGTCCTCTAGAAGGGACGATTGGTCGTGGCACCGACAGTGCATTGCTAAAATCCAGCCCCACAAATTCGCGAGGCAGTACGGAGATGAGCAACAGGACCTTGCGGCGGAGGCCGCCCCCCCGGACCTTCAAGGTAAAGAAGAATTTTTTTTTTTTTTTTTTTCGAAAAAATCTTTCGACATGAAAATATTGCTTGATTATGGTCTAGTGATTCAAGGATAGGGAGCGCTAAGTGCGTGGCACTGATTTCCGGATAAAACGTCGCAGATGATGATAAAATCTAACTCGCAGTGCGAGGATGTGGAAAGCCGTGGGCCGCTTGGCCGCGAGGGCTTTTAAGCTAATAACATTCTTTGAATACTTTTAAATTGATGTTTCGAGAATATCTTATTTGCTATAATTATTTTCATGCATAGGATTCCTGAAAGTATATTCCCATTGGTAGTTTTTCCATTACATTCCCGACTAATAATAAAAGCTTTTATCCATCTCTACTTCTAGGCCTGCCACCCCGCCGCCTCGAGTCCCCCGCCGCGCCAGCGCTCCTATTCCCGAAGGAATGCTTCTTCTGCGGTGATGGAGACAAGCCAAATGAAGTCCTGCACCGGTGAGCACGACCTGGAGTGCCAATCGAATCATTGAGGCGGTCCACAATGGAACGAGTTCTGAGTGGAAAATCCAGCTTCCTCCCGACCTCGACGTCCTGGGTGCCGACGTGATGTACCATAAGGGCTGCTGGAGCATTCATGTCGTCAACAAGTTGCGGACAGTGGCCTCCACTCAACAAGAGCCAGAAGATCGCTCCGTGATCGAGTTCGTGGAAGAGGTTATCGAGAAGCTGGAGAGTGGAGTGGTTCTCTCGATGGGAGAAATAGACAGCATCAAGGAGCAGCATGGTGTTTGGCCGCTCACGCTGGCGGATAAAGGAACTCCTCTCCACCATGGTCCATGGCGTGGAGTTCACCAAGCCCAAGAACCCTCGCGAACCCGAACTGGTTCATCTGGCGGAGGCAAGGAAAGAGGCCCTGACAAACCATCGGACAATCGAGGACTTCAAGCTTGCTACACTCCTGAAAGCTGCCAAAATCCTGCGTGAAGAAACCCTCAAAGAACCGAACTGGAAATTCGAAGGAGACATGGCCAACTTTAACCTTCCTCCCCTTGTCAAGAGTTTCGCGACCTGGGTCGTCGGTGGAGCTGGAAGAAACAATCCGCGAACGGAGAAGGGAGCCTCGATCGTCGGACAAGTCCTCATGACAAACATCTTGAGTGCAAAGCAAGCTGCGACGAGCACCCAAGCTTCCCGAACCCGAGAGACCCCTCTCCAGGTGGCGACGGCGCTGGCCATTCATCAGGAGACGCGGAGCAAAGCAATGATTAAGATGTTCCACGGTGCCGGGCTGGCTATCTCATACTCCTCCCTTCTCCGCCTCGAGGCCTCGCTTGCCCGAACGGTGCTCAGCGCTGGACGGCGAGATGGAGTGTTCATCCCGCGCCGCCTCGAGAAGGGCCTTCTCCCAACACGTGCCTCAACGTGCAACAACACCTCCCAACACGTGCCTCCAGCTTGGCAAGACGACTTTCAACGTTCAGCTCATCCACGATGAACTGGGCTCTCACGCGGATGTGATCACGTCCTTCCATGCTCTGACTGGTTGCGACACCACTTGCGCCCTCTTCAGGAAAGGCAAGTTGCAAGCTTGGCCTGTGTTCCAGGCGGCCGACCAGGCAACCCTCGACGCTTTGGGTACACTCCGAAGCCCTGGTCCGCTGACGCAAGAGAGCCTGGACGTGCTGTGCCGATTCGTGAGCAGAATTTACGGATATACCTGCTCTCTGCCGCAGGCGAGGTGGACGGCACTTCAAGAAGAAGGTTGAGCAGCACTGGCCCCTCCGACAGTCAACGGCCACCACCCGCACATTATGCGAGCCCAGCTACAGGCCGTCGGTCTGGGAGGGGGCTGTGAAGAAGGAGTTGGTGACCCTCGACCCGACCAAGTACGGCTACGGACCAAACCTGGCGCCTATCCCTTCCACCCTGCCTCCCGCCCCGCAAAGTATCATGGATGGGATGCAGTGCGGATGCAAGACGAACTGCTCGACCAATCGCTGCCGCTGTCAACGCCTGCAGACTCCTTGTTCGGAGCTTTGCGATTGCTCCCCCGAGATGTGCATCAACGACGAGGAAGATGGGCATGAGGACGTCGATGGCGTAGACGACTAGATATTCGATTTTTTTCAACTTGTGAACGCTCGCTATCGCAAGTAAGGGATTTTTTTGTGTTCTAATTGTTATTTTCCAAAAATACGCGGAGGAGACTCGGTTTCGTTGTTTGAAATTTTGTGTTCTGGATTAATACTCGGGTCACTTCGGGCGGAAAAAAGGCTTTCGCTTCACCTTAGGTGAAGAAGTATTTTGAGGTCTTATCCTAAGCATTTTTCAGTTGAAATACCCTGTTCTAACGCAATAATTGTACCCACCCTTGCACAAATTCGTTAATTAAATGTGTCCTAAGAACAATTGTTTGTTATTTTACTTTTTTTACTAATTAAAATTTAGGTTTTAATTATTAAGAACTCAGGCTTTAAGGCCAAAATTATTCCTTTTATATTTTTCCCAATTTTTTTCCACTTATCTCTAATTTCCATTATAGATCAGTAATCCGAACAGATACAACCACGAAGTACTCAATAACATTTTATGCACTCTTAATAAGCTTCAATTTGAGTCCAAAACGAGGTCTCTACGACGTCTGGTTCTCATTCTGCAATTTGTAATTGCCAATTTTATTGCCAAATTGCCAAATTGCAAATTGCGCAAAAACTTACCGCTAACGAGTGACCCAACTACGATTTTCGGATTCAGCGGCACAAAATGCTTAGGATAAGACCCTCAAAATACTTCCTTCACCTAAGGTGAAACGAAAGCCTTTTTTCCGCCCTAAGTGACCCGACTAATAGCTGTTATTTATTTTTAATATCAGATGTAGGGGTTACATGTCTCCACCAGAACACATAGAGTCTAGTCTTGTCTCAACACAGCCTCATACTACCATTTCTACTACTACTACTACTACTACTACTACTACTACTACTACTACCACTACTACTACTACTACTACTGCTACCACTACTCCTACCACGCCTACTCTAGCCAATATGTCTTCTACAACTGTTCCAACCATTAAATTGTTACATCAGGATCACTAGGTTCTCAGGTGAGGATGAGACACACTCTGCATTGTCTTTTCTGCAGCAATGCGAGGATATAATGCAAAACAGTAATGTTGCCTCAGGAAATGAGAAGATTTCTTTTGTTAGGTCACAATTGAAACCAGGATCATTAGCCAGTGATATGATGTGTGCTTCAGGTTTTGATGGGAAGGCGCTCAATTATGATTATGATGTATTTCGTCGGAATTTCCTGAGAATTTTTGGTGTGGCGCAACATAATGATTCTTTGCAATGGTCATTTATTTATGCTGAAGCATTGACCACACAGTTGGGTAGTGCTGGCAGGTTGAGAGGTCAGGCACGTGCTGCTAATATTGCCTCAGAAGCAATGGAAGCCTTAAACCTTGCTTCATGGTTTGAAGATGATAAATTGACAGTGGAGAGATTTAAACTCATTCTAGAATTTCAGTATTACATCACCTTTTTGATTCCACAAGAGCGTCGTATCGCTTCATCTCTTGATTTTAAGCCAGGTGATAACCTTCTAGATTTTTCTACGAAAATGAATAAGCGGCTACGTGAGATGCCTAAAAGTCCATTTTCACAAACTGAGTCGGTGGCTCCGGTATCAAGGGAACCTCAAATTCATTCATCCTTACCTCCTCCTCCTCCACCACCTCTTCCACATCCAGTTTTTTCTCCGTCTACTCGTGCACCAAAGCAGTGTTACTATTGCGGAAAGCAATGTCATTCTGATAATTACTGTTAAGCTCCGGACGCCGCCGCTCCGCTACTCCCGAAGGGGGGAAGGAAGGAAATTGTGTGCGCGGAGGCTCAACGGGGGTTGTTGATATACGTAGCCCCTGTTTTAGCGTCCCCCCAACCCGCTATGGTTCTTCCAATCGGTCGCTGGTCGTGGCATGACAAATAACCCCGGCACCTCTACCTGAAGGTGCTGGGTTGGGCTTATCTCCTTGCACCGGAAGGTACAACGGGGCAGTGCCCGTAGCTTCGGAGATACGGGGAGCTTACCTCCCCACAGGCTTATAACGCCCCGGGCTTTACCCGGGGGGCGACCCTCCCTGTTCCCCCCCGAGGCCCCTAGCTTGCATAGTTGCCCCGGGGTCAATCCATTATCGCCCGCCCCTGTCATGCATTGTCAATCATATAGATACATCACCATCTGCTGCGTCGCCTTCAGGAAGACCTGTATATGGTGCTCAAGAGGTCCTAAGATCCTGTTGCAGGTGCCTCGTAATGCCCCGGGGTTCCGGGGGGGAACCCAGGGGAAGCCTCCTGAAGGAGGTATCTAGTAGAGCGTCGTAGTTGCGTAGAGTTTCACCTCCGGCCCACGCCCGCCCCTAGTGCCTGGCCCCAGCGCCCAATGGCTCCCCAAAGGCCCTGAAGAGAGGCCACAGGGGTAGGTAGTGTGGAGGGACGTCATGGTCTCGTAGAGTAGCACTTCCCTACCCCCTGGGGCAAAGTAGGGCGCCCCTTGGTTGCCCCACGGTGGTTCTGGGAAGCCATGCGGCCCCAGGGGAATCACCACCGGGGCGGGCAGTGTTGCAGGGACATCTTGGTCTCGTAGAGTTGCACTTCCCGCCCCTGGGGTTAAGCGGGGTATTCCTTAGTCGTCCCGTCGAAGCTCCGTCGTCCCTGGGGCAAAGTGAAGAGCCACAGGGGCAACGCCGAGTGCCGCTATTTGCCCTGCCGTGGCCCCTTCATCTCAGGAGCCCAGGAGGAACACAGGGGCAAAGCCACCAGGGCAGGTGCCTGGCAGGACGTCGGGACTTCGTAGAGATGAGTAGCACCTGCCCCAGGGGACAAGCGGCGTGGCGGGCGTCGGGCGTCTGGTAATGAAGGGCGCGGCGTGTGTTGGCACGTACTTGAGCGCGTGGTATCTGGAAGGAATACCACCTAACTTGCTCACCGCACTAAGACACTAGTCTCGTAAGATATCACTGCGACGCAATAAGATGTGTGGCCACACCCGAGGATATATAGAATCTCCTCTTCTCTCTCCTGTCTTCAGGGGGAGACCCGGCGTGTGGCGGGTACATGTCAAAAGGTTATTTCAGTGCTGACATAAGTGTGAAGTGGTGGCGTGAAATTGAGGGATGCAGATTCAGCACTCTTCCTCCTTCTCCTCGCCTCCTCACCTTCTCACTCTCTCACACTCTCCCTCACCTTCTCTCACTCTCTCTCTCACTTTTTTTCTCTCTCTCTCTCCTTCTCCTCCCCTCATCTTCTCTTTCGCCGGGGGACGGGAGGGACCCTTAGCTGTGGTCAGCAAATGTGCAGGTGGGCGCCGGCCACCCCTTCGTAGGGCTGATAAGGAAGAGTGTTGTAAGCACAACATCANTTTACCCCCTGGGCAAGTAGGCGCCCCTTGGTTCCCACGGTGGTTCTGGGAAGCCATCGGCCCAGGGAATCACCACCGGGGCGGCAGTGTGGGGGGGGCATCTTGGTCTCGTAGAGTTGCATTTCCCGCCCTGGTTAAGCGGGTATTCCTTATCGTCCCGTCGAAGCCCCCGTCGTCCCGGGCAAAGTGAGGCCACAGGGGCAACGCCGAGTGCCGCTATTTGCCCCTGCCGTGGCCCCTTCATCTCAGAGCCCAGAGGACCAGGCAAAGCCACCAGGCAGTGCCTGGCGACTCGGGACTCGTAAGATAGTGCACCTGCCCCAGGGAAAACGGCGTGGCGGCGTCGGCTCTGTAATGAGGGCGCGGCGTTTTTGGGCACGTACTTGAGCGCGTGGTATCTGGGGATACCACCTTGCCACCGCACTAGACACTACTCGTAGATTCACTGCGACGCAAAGAGTGTGCACACCCGAGGATATATAGAATCTCCTCTTCTCTCTCTGTCTTCAGGGAGACCGGCGTGTGGCGGTACATGTCAAGGTTTTCGTGCTGACATAAGTGTGAAGTGGTGCGTGAATGAGGAGCAGTTCAGCACCTTCCTCCTCTCCTGCCCTCACCTTCTCACTCTCTCACACTCTCCCTCACCTTCTCTCACTCTCTCTCTCCTTTTTCCTCTCTCTCTCCTTCTCCTCCCCTCATCTTCTCTTCGCCGGGACGGAGGGACCCTTAGCTGTGTCATCAATTGCGGGGGCGCCGGCCACCCCTTCGTAGGGTTTGTAGGAAGAGTGTTGTAAGCACAACATCATTGCGTCTTTCCTATCTACCCCTGTCATCAGTACTCTGCCTTTTCCCTTCCTTCTCTTCCATGCCTCCTTTTATTCCTCTTTCCCTCCTATTCCTCATTCTCCCAACTCTCCAGCCCTCACATTTACTGCTATCAGAAAAAGAAGGAGATAAATTTCTGCTCATAAAGGCAGCAATATGCAGGTTGTTCAGCAAAGACAATACTTGCCTCCTAGACCTTCACCACCTCTTTTAGCATCTCCTCAAGGCCACAAAAAGCCTCGTATGCAGTTTCGCCCTCCTCCAAAATGGTGCGAAATTTCACGAGCGTGGAAATCATTCAACAGAGGAATGCTTTTGGTTCTGGAGGCTGAAGGCGCCCTCAGAACGGTGATAGTAGGTAATGGGTACGCCTATCATCAATCTGGAGAAGATTCGTGCCGGGTTCAAAGAAACCCAGATTATTTTCTGACACAAAGCCCAAAAATTCATAGTCCCTTCTATTATTGCTGCTTGTCTTTCTATGATGACAATTCAGTGTTTCACACGAAACAGTTCTATTCCTCTTGGGGTGGACACAGGTGCTTCATGTAATATTCTCAGTGAGTGTGCTTATGTAAATTTAAACAAGTTATAAAATTTTTCCATTGTACCTTCTACAGCCACTCTACAAAGTGTTCAAGGTCTCACACTAGAGGAGATGGGCACTGTGACCCTTCCTCTATGCCTTGCCCCTAACTCCAAAGTCTTAAACATACAGTTTATAATAACACCACATTTTGCTTTACAATGTGATGGTCTTTTGGGCCTAGAATCTCTTGCTACTCATCACATTGATGTAATTCCACAGCACCATGCAATTTCATTAAATGGCGTTCTCTTCCCCGCAATGACAAGTCAAAGCCCCATTGCTTGATAAACTTCTGATTTTTCCAAACAGTGACCAGCAAGCCGTTTCTGCTAGTTTAAGCCCTGACGTGCTTCTTAGCGGGGAGACCCCCCTGCCCGGGGGGTCTCCCCTGCCGGCTTGGTTTCTGCTGTTGTCATGGGAGACCAATATATTGGCTCCACATGTTCTGTTCGACTTGCGGTGAGAGTACAAGATGCTCCTGTCGGCAGTTACCTGGTGTCTTTACCTGACACTATCCGTGTAAGTCGCTTGGCGCTTGAGGGAACGCTTTCAGCGGTACGTGTTGATCACATAAGTGACGCAGTTGTCACAAATGTTACAGGGTCCCCTATAACATTTAAAAATGGGTTTTGTTATGCAGCTTTGAAAGTCAAAATAGTCTGACCTTAGGGATCCTTCAAAACGTTTCTTGCAGCAGTCTCTACGGAAGGGAATGTTAGGGAGGACTGGGCAGACATAGTCAAGCAGTTAACACCTTATGTACAGGTATTGGATTTTCCTGAGGCTAAGCCTGACCTTCTCACGTTGCTTGCGACACACAGGCCTGCTCTTGCCTTACCTGGGGAACCCCTAGGAGTAGCAGACAAAATCACTCATCACATTGTGCTTACACCTGATGCACAGCCTTCTTATGTACCGTCTTATCGTATGCCTCATAGCCAAAGAGCTGTAGTACAGGGCATGATAACGGACATGTTGGATGAAGGAATAATACAGGAGTCTTATTCTCCTTGGAACTCACCTTTTTTATTGGTGAAGAAAAGTAATGGTACTTACCGGCCTGTGATAGATTTCAGGAAAGTTAACAAATTAACTGTACCGGACCATTATCCACTCCCTGTTTTGAGAGACCTTTTGCATTCCATAGGGAAGGATAATACAGTTTTTACCAGTTTAGACCTCAAGTCTGGTTTCTGGCAGATTCCGTTACAAAAGAAATCTCGGGAAATAACTGCCTTCTCAACAAATAATGCTCATTATGAATGGCTGAGATGTCCTATGGGTTTGAGGACCTCACCTCTTACATGTCAAAGTCTAGTAAACAACTTGTTTCACGGCATTATAGGTGATGGTTTGTTCGTCTACATGGACGACCTCATACTTGTCTCCAAGGATTTATCCAGTCACTGAGAAACTTGCCCTTGTTTTTCAGAAACTTACTGAGGCTGGCCTTAAACTTAACGTGCGCAAATGCAGTTTTCTCAAGTCACGCATTGACTTTTTAGGCCATGCTGTCGACAAGGATGGATTCCACACGTTGGATTGTAAAACCAAAGCCGTCAAGAGTTTCCCAACCCCTACCACCACTGAAAAGGTACGATCTTTCCTTGGGTTGTCGGGTTACTATCGTGCTTTTGTAAAGAACTATGCTTCTATTGCTAGTCCTCTGACACGACTTTGGAAAAAGGACGTTCCTTTCACTTGGAATGGTCCCCAACAACAAAGTTTTGATACTTTGAAGCAGGCTTTTACACATGCGCAAATTCTTACTTTTCCCTGACTACCATATGCCTTTCACTCTTGTGACAGATGCTTCGGCACTGGGCGTTGGTGGCAGTCTTGATGCAAACAGTAAAGGGGAAACGCCTTCATGTTGCGCATATGCCGTAGAGTGCTTACTGATGTAATTTCACGGTACTCAGTAACTCACCTTGAAGCTCTTGCTGGGTGTGGGCTCTTAAGCACTTTAAGGAAATGATCTATGGTTACCCCATTACGTTTACACTGATCACACTGCAGTGGCTGAATCTCTTAAAGGGAAAAACCTCTGTGGCCGTGTGGCCCGTGGTTCATCACTATTGGGGAAATTTGATCCTACTATCAAATATTTACCTGGTGATAAAATCATTTTGGGCGACACTTTCACGCAACATTCCAGTAGCAGTGCTCTCAGACACTCAAATTTCTCTCTACAAGACTTATCAAATGCTAAACGTCAAGATCCAGTGTGGTCAAAAGTGATTTATGCACTAGAGTCTGGAGATGAATCTTTATTGCCTAAATTGTCAGTTCCACTTTTACAGTTTTAAATAGTTTGATGAGTTTCTTTGTCGTAATGTTACTATGGACGAGAACACGGTTACTCAACTAGTTATTCCTACCAGTCTAGGGGAAACTGCTTTAAAACTCATTCACGACACCCTCAAGCAGGCCCATCCAGGTCGAGACAGAACCTTGTCCGCTGCACGTCGTAAGTTTATTGGCCTACCATGCCCCATCGATGCAGAGAAACATGTAACCTAATGTCGTTCATGTGCACAAACCAAGGGTAATACGAGAACTGCTCCATCCTTGAATTCCTTTACCTGAGTCGTCCTTTGACCCCGTAGCATCGACTTTTTGCAGCTCCTCGAAGTCATCAAGGGTCACCATATGTTCTGCTATGTGTAGATCACTTCACACGTTTTGTGATTCTAGTCCCCTTGCCTAACAGTCTGCTAAAAACTTTGCTCATGCTCTAGTTTAAAATTTTAAATTTTGTCCTATACAACTCCTAGAGTGGTCTTTTCAGATAATGGCCCTGAATTTGCTAATCAAATTCTTCATAACATTTGTGAGCAGTTCCAAACCCAGCAAACTTTCATTACTGCTTATCACCCTGCGAGCAAGGGGCTAGTTGAAAGGACAAATGAGAAGATTTTTGATGTCCTTCGCCATTATGCTGGCGATTTCATGACTCTTGGGAGGACGGGCTACCTCATGTAGCGGCGTCGATAAATGGCTCAGTAAAATTCCTCTACAGGAAAGATTCACATTTCATTTTGTAGGTGTCGACAAGCGATTACCTTATGATGTGCTTTTGCAATCTCCTGTCCCTGTCTACTCAGTGGACGATTATGCCAAAATTCAACTTAGATCCTTACAGATCATTCACAGATCAGTTCGAGGAAAACTGAAGGCTTCCCGTCAGGAGATGATGCGTAGACAGCATAGTAAGGCTTTGTCCTGTTTTAATATCCATAGGTGATTTGTTATGAAACGTTCTCCTGAACGCCAAATAAGTTGTGTTTTAAATTTTCAGGACTTTATTAAGTCATCAGTAAAGTACATGGAAATAAATACATACTTCTTGATCAAATTCATAATACTACAGAAGTAATACATGTCGATAGGCTAAATAGAGTCAAACTGACCTCTCCTGCACTGCCCAAGTCTACTACTTAGGTTAACATGCCTTAATTTTTCTCTCACATCTTCTTATTAGTATTATTATGTGTAATACTCTAGTATTATTAGCATTCTGTTAGTATTACAGTATTATTAATATTATCTTACTAGTATCTTATTATTAAGTTTACATTTCATAATTTTGTTTATGTATTTGATGTGAAATTTTGGTTCCTCGGACCAAGAAAGATGTGATGTGTTTCGCTCTGTGTGGCCCACGCGATCAGGGAACTTTCCTGAGTTTATGTAATGACTGTGAGGACACAGTGAGGTGTGGCCGAGCGATGTGCTGGTGGTATCAGCACATGTGTATAAATTATATATAAGGACCTTCTTAAAAGGGAATATGTAAACCCTAAGGGGTAACTCACGCGTGGCGGGCTGGAGAATTCCCGCCAGGCGCCAAGTCAGTGTGTATTTGTGCTTGGCCACGACAGGTCTGGCACCCTTGTCCCTCCTAGGATTAAAGCAAGTTAAGTCACCTCTGCGTATCCTTTCACGTGCTGGAAGGAGACATTGAACGTCCAGGAAGGACCTAGCACAGACATATTTTTATTTGTTTGCGATATGGTATATACTTTCATTTCTTTATGGGTGCAGCAAGAAAGCAGTGCCTTTCCAGAGAATTTTGCACACGTCTCCGACCGATATGGCAACGAGAAATGTGTGTAAAACGTTTGTGCGTCGGAGGAGGGCAGATTGTGTGATACAGAGTGTGTCCCCTAACATGACGTTATCAGCAATATTCACGCGGCGGCTGGAATGGGGCAGATTTTTTCCCCGCGCTGTATACAAAAATAATGTTTTACGGATATAAGGCGTGGAAATTAATTATTTTTTGTGGATTAGGTGTTTTGAATTAACATTCAACATACCTATGAAAAGAACAAATGAGTCTGGACGATTACTTTAAGAAAGAGACTCAGTTATCAACGGTAGAAAAGACTGTGTATGCGTGTACTGATGCTGCCTGAATGTCTGTCATGGCCCGAGTCAGTTGTATTGTTATTTCATTCCGTTACAGTGTGGCTTGCAGATGTGTTGTTACCATGATCAATTCCTCTCAGGGAATGGATGAGTATCTTAATCGGAGACAAACTTCGGAATAATAAAATGAAATATTCAATGTTCTAGGACGGCTTGGTAAACGGTATATCTAAATCTGACGTCTGATTACTGACATGTATTACCTAAAGGGAATTGCGAAGCTGAGGACTTGGTGCTGTGTCCAGTTCGCTTCAAGCAGGGGCCCCACGCTGCACCAGTGGTCGGGGGTCGCACCCAGGAACTGGTACGAATACGCCGGAAACGCTGAGCTAAACGTCGCTGGGGGTACAAAGCAGGAAAAATTATTGCATTTAGATCTGTGTTGTTTATAGTACAGTATAGTATAGTTTATTAATATCTACATAATATTTTGTTGCATTTAATGATGAAGTTTAAGAATGTATCAAATATTTCAGCAGTCTATATATGAATGCTGCAATGCATGTGTAAAAATAGGCTACACTTATCGGGAAAAAAAACTAAATTCCCATTCAACTAACGGACGGAACACATGCAGAACATGAGAATGTTCCAAGGGCCAAGAGTTCCAGCCAGCTCGAGCAGGTCTTCAAATGTTGACATTATAGGGGCGGAGTCTTGTCTTTCTTCCTGCGGAGCAGCCTCCTCCGTGGTCGTCATCTCGTGTGTCTGAAAACATGACTTGTGTAAATTGTTGAGTTTATACAGGAAATACATCCCATGTTTGATAGACCCTTTTGATAGAGTATGACACAAATCTTAAATTTCCAAACTACTCTCATTCGGTTTCTATCCTTCTCTCTGCACCTTCTTAAGTTTCCTTCCAAACCGTTTTATTGAAGCTACTGTAGACGGTCATTGTTCGAATTTGTCTAAGTCTATCAATAGTGGTGTTCCTTAGCGTTCCCTTTTACCCACTCCCCTTTCTATCATTCATTAATGATCTTCTAAGTATACCTTAGGTATAAATCTTGTCGCCTCCGAGGTGTAGTGGCTAGCATGCCCCGACACAAAACTCCGGCCCTGGTTCGGATCCCGGCCAGGGGAAGTCACTAACTTGCCAAAAAAGCTGCTCTTCCTCCCTTTCGGGGTTGATAAATGGGTATACCTGGGGAATCCTGGGAAGGTAAATGTGTTTAAACCGGATGTCACACTAGCCCTGTGTCCCGGGGTAACGGGGCCTCACCCTTAAAAGACTCAAAGGGCTAATGGCCACGGAGATGAACACCGAAAGCCACGCGCAGCATAGCGTATGCCCCCTGTTTTCCTTTAAGTCTAACTCAAGCCCCATCCAGTATCCACTCCTACGCTGATGATTCTACCCTGCATTTTTTAGCGTCGTTCATTAGACGTCCAACTGAACAGAAACTAAGTGGATCACAGAGAGATGCCACACAGCGGCTAACTTCTGATCTTTCCATAGTTTATGATTGGGACAAAGCAGACCTTCAGACCTTATTTTGTTCAATGCCTCAAAAACCCAATTTCTTCACCTATCCTATCAAGAAAACCTACCAGACACTATCCCCTCTTCTTCAATGACGACCCTCAAGTGTCTTCCTCTTCTACAATGAACATTCTTGGACTATCCATTACTAAAAATCTGAACTGGAACTCTCACATCTCATCACTTGCTAAAACTGCTTCCAAGAAGTTAGGTGTTCTGTGGCGTCTGCGTCCATTATTTTCTTCCTCCCAGTTGCTTGCTTTGTACATGGGCCTTATCCGCCCATGTATGGAGTATGTCTCACATGCTTGGGGGATCCACTCACATCTCCTACAGCTCTCCTAAACAAGGTTGAGTTAGAAACATTTCATCTCATCAACTCCCCTCCTCTACTGACTGTCTTCAACCTTTAAATCACCGCCGCAATGCTGCTTTTCTTGCTATCTTCTACCGTTATTTTCATGCTCACTGCTCTTCTGAAATTGCTAACTGCATGCCTCCCCCCCCTCCCTCGGCCTCGCTGTACAGGATACAAGCGGTCTTTTTGCTAATTCTTTTTTCTATGCCCTTGGCCAGTCGAGTTAACAATCAGTTATACCTTTTTTTGGCGATGTAAAAAAAAAAAAAAAAAAAATTTCAGAACTTTGATACACGCGAAATATTTCATAAAGCCTTACGATCGATAATATATATATATATATATATATATATATATATATATATATATATATATATATTATATATATAATATATATATATATATATATATTCATATATATATTATATTAATATTATATATATAATATATAATTATATATATATATATATATATATAATATATAATATATAATAAAATATATGATATATTTATATATATTATATAATATATATTTATATATATATGATATATTTTATATATATATATAATATAATATTTTATTATATAAATTAAATTTGTATATATATATATTATATATATAATAACTATTTTATATCTTATATATATATATAATATATATATTATAAAATATATATCTAAAAATATTATATATTATAAAATTTTATAATATAATTTTATTTAATATATTATATATAATATATATATATATATATCTTATAGTATATATATCTACTATATTTATTATATTATAAAATTCTTATCATATATATATATCTTATCCTATATATAATTTTATATATTAATTAATATATATATATATATTAAAAATTATATTATATATATAATATCATATAACTATTTTTAAATATATATATATATATATATATCGTTAAAGTGTAGCTAGTTCAGCGTTAATTTTCTTTTTAAAGTATTTTTTTTTTTTTGTCCTAAGAGTGCCTTATTCTCTTGAATCACTTCTATGACTTCGCCGCAGTTTTCTGTTTGCTGTTTCCGATTCGGGTCTAACCCCTTTTTCAGCAGCATGTGGAAGATGTTTTCTCCTCAGGTGTAGAGGTGAGGGAGATTTAGAGAGAGAGAGAGAGAGAGAGAGAGAGAGAGAGAGAGAGAGAGAGAGAGAGAGAGAGAGAGAGAGAGAGAGAGAGAGAGAGAGAGAGCGGGGGGCAGACAGGGGGGGAAAGAAGAATTTGGGAGTTGAAGAAATGAAAAGGGCAAGGAAATGAAATACAGTATAAGAGAAAATAGATGGTGGGCGATCCACCTTGCTTTATATTAGATTATAGTGATTCGTCACGCATTTCTACCACATTTGTTATGTTGTTAATTTGGAAGGCATTGAATATATAATTTATTATTATTATTATTATTATTGTTTTTTTTTTTTTTTGGTTTTGGTTTTGCCCAACGTTTTAAACTTTGTATTTGATTTATAAATTTATAATTAACCAACCCAACTGTCCTTAAATAAATACACATCTTATAGCGACTTATACAACTTATAGAGCCCCCATTATACCTGGATGTTAACTTGAAGGGCTCCACAAACCTGGCGATTACGCTGCCACCACCCACAATAAGTGGGAAAAAAAATAAAGATCTAGAGAAAATATGAGGATAAATGGGACTTAATAAACGACTCGGTTAACAGGGTTTTGTATAATTATCACTGTGTTGATACCAGTATTCACATCCCCACTCTAAGGTTTCACCACAATCACTAAACAATAATAATACCCGAAACGACTCGATTCTCACTCGGGCTTAACATAAACCCAAAAGTTCCTAATCACTGCCCCTAGGCAATGTACCTATCTACACACAAACACCCGCGATGAAACATGGCCTTAGCTCTATATACTGTGTATCAGCGGGTCATCCACTCAGCGCAGCTCAGCAACACCCCAACCACCACCATCAGCACACACGTGGGTCCCTCAGGGGTTAAACCCCACTCAGCTCAGCTCAGCTCCAGACCTGAATACACATAACCCAATGAATATATAATGTCCCAAAACGTAACTAATCAATGCCCTATACATAACTATCAATGCCCTATACATCCTTATAAGTACACCGTCCCACACATACCTTCGAAAACGGTTGTAAGACACAACTCTCCGAGCGTGTGTTCGCGACAAGGGCTGGCCAGAGAGAAGAGCTCGTGTATTTTTCCTTACCTCGCCTTCTTTCCGGACGTCACTAGCGACCCCGGTATAAATAGCCCGGAACCTATATCTAAATGATTAAGGACGAGAGTGATTCCCCTTTTTTGATTAAGGGAAAAAAAACTGTAAATAAAAACACAAAAAAAAAATTTTTCCCTTTTTTGGCAATATCAATTAACCTTTAATAGTTCCCTTTTAATTTTTACTCCAAAAAATAAGCGGGTACTAAATGCCCCCTTTACCCAGGGAGTCAACCTGGGTTATAGGGAAAAAACCCCCCTTTTTGGGTTTTCCCCGGGGTTCCCCCCGGGCCCCGGGATTCGGGGGGAACCCCCCGGGGGTTTGGGTTTCCTGGGCCCCGGGCCCCCGGGGCATTGCGGGACACGTAGGGGGTTAAATTGGGGGTTTCCCCCCCGGGCCCCGGGATTGCGAGGAACGAAGCGGGTTAAAAATTTCCCCCCCCCGCTTTGTCCACGGGGCGGGTAAAAAGGGAAGTCCGGGCCCACCCCCTTTGTGGTTTTTTCCCCCCCGGATCCCCGGGCCCCCGGGGTTTGGCCCGCACGGTTTTTAAAGGAAAGGGGGAAGGTTAAAGGCAGGGGCATGGGGGTTTTAAATCCCCCGCCCCCGGGGGTTTTAACCCGGGGCCCGGGGGGGGGGGGGGGGCCCCCCGGCTTTACCTTTTCCGGGGGGCAAGCTCCCGTATCTCCGACCGGGGGGGCCTGCCCCTTTTGAAAAAGAAAAATACATGGAGATATCCCCAAACCCCGCACCTATAGGTAGGGGTGCGGGGATTAGTGTCATGCCACGTCAGCGACCGATTGGGAAAAACCGTACGGGGGGGGCCCGTTTAAAAGGGGCTTCACCCCCCGTTACGCCCCCCCTTCCCCAAAGGGGCGTAACAATTACAAAATATGGAAAATAAAACATAAAAAAATAAAGGAAGCTACAAATCTGCGAGGGCCCACACGTGGTAGTTCCGTCTACCCTTATATATATATATATATATATTATATATATATATATAAAAAAATATATATATATATATATATTTTAATATATATTATATATATATATATATATTTTAAAATATATTAATTATATAAAATATATATTTATATATATATTATATAATTATATATTTATATATTATTAAAATAAAATAAAAAATTATAAAAAAAATTTATTTTTTTATAATAATAATTAAAAATAATTAAAATATAAAATTAAATTTTAAAATAATATTATATAAAAATTTATAAAATCTTTAATTAATAGGGTTTAAAAAAAAATTATAATTTATTAAAAAAATATTATAATAATTTTTTTTATAATTTTATAATAAAATTTAATATTATATGTATAAAAATTTAAAATTATTTATAATAATTTTAATTATATATTTATTATAATATATATATATATTTTAATTTTTTTATAGTTTTTATTTTTTAAAATTTTATATTATAATTAAAATATATATTATTAATATATTTAAAAATATTATTAATTATAAAATTTAAAAATATTTTTATTATTTTTAAATTATAATAATTTATATTTTTTAAAATAAAAATTTTTTAAAATTTATATTTTTTTTATTATTAGAAAAAAATAAATTAAGATAAATAATTTTTTTTATATAAATTTTATTATAAAATATTAAATATTAATTTAATATTATATATATTTTAAAAAATAAAAAAAATTAATATTAATATTAATATAATTAAAAATTTAATTATATTAATAAAAAAATTTTTTTTTATATTAATTTTAAATTTAAAAATTATTTTTAAATTATTTATATAAAAAATATATTAATTATTTATATTATATATAATATAATTTATATATATATAAAATAATATTTTTTATAATATATATTATATTATATATATATATATATATATATATTAAATATTTTATATTATATTATATATATTATTATATAAAATTATAATAATATATATTATATATTATATATATTTATATATAATAAAATTAATTAATTATATTAAATTATATTATATATTATAAAGAAAAAAAATTTTATATTAAAAAATATATATTATTATATTCAAAAATTATTTAATAATATATAATTTAAAATCAAATATAATAATAAAAATTTAATATTAATTAATTAATATAACAAAAAAAAAAAAAAAATATATATATATATATATTATATAAAATTAATATATTAATATATTTATTATAAATTATATTTTTAAATATATAAAATTATATTTAAAAATTTATAATATATTTATATATAATTTTGAAACAGGAAACCCCTTGGGCCTCGCAGCATTTTATTTCCCTTTTTTTTATGTTCTTATGTTCCCTTTTTTTTTTCCCCCGTCTGGGGAGGGGGGGTAAAGGGGGGTGAAGCTCCCGTTACGGAGGGCCCCCCCCCGCTACGGTTTTCCAATCGGTCGCTGCGTGGCATGAACTAATCCCCCGCACCCTACCCATAGGGGGCCGGGGTTTGGGCATATCTCCGTACATGTACTTTGTTTCACATTAAAGGGCAGTGCCCCCTCGGTCGGAGATACGGGAGTTGCATCCCAGGCTGGTAAAACCCCGTCATTGCCGGGGGGGACCCTCCCCCTCCCCCCCAGGTCCCTGGCTTGTTCAGGTCCACCGGGGGGGCATCCTTGAAAGCCCCCTTTTCATGCACTGTGCCCTAATTAAACCATCCCATTGCCCCGTACCCCCCTTGTAGACCTGTGGTACTCAAGGGGTCCTAAAGCCCCGCTGCGTGGCCCCGGGATCCTTGGGGGGGGCCCCAAAAAGAAGCACAAAGGGGTGTGTTGCAGGACTGTGACACCGTAGAGTTGCACCCCGCCCCGGGAGCAATGCGGGGCGATCTTTATAACCCAGCGCGTGTACCCTCGCAATGCTCCGGGTCCCAGGGGGGAAACCCCGGGAAACCTTATAAACCCCCCTCGTGTCCTCGCATGCCCCGGGGTCCCGGGGAACCCGGGATCCCTTTTAACCCGCTACGTGTGCCCCGCAATGCCCCCAGGGCCCAGGGGGGCCCGGGGAACAAAAAGGGCAGTGTCTTCAGGGCGTGTATCAACGAGAGTTCACCTGCCCGTGGGGTGGGGCAAAACGGGGCATCCTTTGAGCCCGTTCTGGGTATTCCTTTACCGAGTAATTTTTCACACAGGAGCTCACCCTTTAAAGGGGAAATGATATCCCCTTTTTCCCGTAACACACGTTCCAACAATCTGTTTCGGTTTTGGGCATTAAAAGTTGTAGGGTTTTCATGTAAAGGGGAAAAGGGTTAATCCTGTGACTCACGATTGACGAAAAATTTCATTTATGGTGGAGTAAAGTAACATATATGCTAGTAAATTAAAAGCTCACAATTTTTTCACCCTCATCCTTTAAACAGTTGATTTGGGTTTCCCGGGAATATTTTTCCGCGTCGCTAGTGACGTCACGGCAAGAAGGGAGGTAAAAAAATAACAGCTTTTCTCTCTTTGGGCCCGCCCCTTTTCGCGAACACACGCTCGGAGAGTTGTTCTTAAAACCCTTTTCGGGGAAGGTATGTGTGGGCGGTGTACTTTTAAAGGTGTTTAAAGGGATTGATTTGTTATGATAGGCATGTTAGTTAGTATTGGGCTATATATTTTTGGGTTTGTGTATTCAGGTCTGGAGCTGAGCTGAGCGAGTGGGGGGTTTAACCCCCGAGGGACCCCCGTTGTCTGATGGGGGTGGTTGGGTTTGCTGACTGGCTGAGTGGATGACCCCCTGTACACCAGTATATAAGGGTAAGGCCATGATTCATCGCGGGTGTTTGTGTGTAGATAGGCTTGCCCAGGGGGTGATTAGGCTTTGGGGGTTTTTGTTAACCCGATGAGAAACGAGTGTTTTTGGGGATTATTATTGTTTAGTGATTGTGGTGAAACCTTTGGGGGGGGATGTGAATACTGGGGATCAACACAGGTTTTGCCCTTTAAACTTTTTTTTAACCCCGAAAAACTCTTTTTAAATTTTTTTTAGGGCCCCGTTTTATTAAGTTTTTTCCCAAAGGTTATCCTTAAAATTTTTTTCTTTTTTTTTTTTTAAAATTTAAAATTTCCCCCTTTTTTAAAAAATTTAAAAAAAAAAAAATTTAAAACGTTGACAAAAACAAACCAAAAAAAAAAAAAAAAAAAAATAATAAAAATAAAAAAAAAAAATTTTAAAGCCTTCAAATATAAAAAAAAAATGTGGTAGAAAGGTACGAATCCAAATTAAAAAAAGGGGATCGCCCACCTCTATTTGCTCTTATACTTATTTCATTTTTTCCCTTTCTTTACATTTCTTTAATCAAATTTTTTCTTTCCCCCCCCCGTTGTCCCCCCCTCTCTCTCCTCTCTCTCTTTTCCTTCTCTCTTCTCTCTCTCTCTCTCTTCTCCTCCCCTCTCCCCTCTCTCTCCTCCTCTCTCTTAACATGCTCACCCCTTTCACCTGAGGAAAAACATCTTCCCCATGCGTGAGAAGGGTTCTAGACCCGAAATCGCGATAAGCAAAATGACAAGCTGCGCGAAGTCTAGAAGTGATTACAAAAAGAATAAGGCATCAAAACAAAAAAGAAAATCCTTTTAAAAAAATAATTAAAGCTGAAACTAGCTATCACTTTTAAAAAATTTTAAATATTTTATATATATATATATATATATATATATATTTTAATATTTATATATTATATATTTTAAAAAGATATATATAATATAAAATTTTATTAATTTTTTATTTATTATATATTATATATATTATATTTACTATATAATATTTTATATATTATAAACTTTTTTTTTATATATTAAAAATATAATATATATTATAAATATATATATATAAAAAAAAATTTTTTTTTTATATTCGGGGGTTTTTTTTTTTTTTTTTTTTATTTATTATATATATATATCTTTTTTTTTTTTAAAAATAAAAAATATATATATAATATATATATAAAAAAAATTTATGAATATATTAATATAATATATATATAAATATAATATATATATAAATATAAAATATATTATATATAATCTATATATATAATATTTTATATAAAATTAAAATATATATATATATATTATAATATTATATTATAAAATATAAAATATATTTTATATATATATATATATATTATATTTATATATATATATTATATATATTATATTATCGTCGTAAGGTTTATAAAAATATTTCGGTGTATCAATTGAAATTTTTTTTTTTTTTTTTTTTTTACATCCCCAAAAAAAGGATAACTGATTGTTAACTGCGGGCCCAAGGGCATAGAAAAAAAAATTAGCAAAAAGACCGCTTGTATTGTACAGCGGGGCCCGGGGAGGGGGGGAGGAGCAGTTGCAATTTCAAAGAGCATGAGATAAAATAACGAGAAATGCAAAAAAAGCAGCATTGGGGCGGTGATTTAAAGGTTGAAGACGCAGTAAAGAGGGGGATTTATGAGATGAAATTTTTTACTCAACCTTTTTTTGGGAGAGCTGTGGGAGATGTGAGTGGATCCCCAAGCTGTAGACATACTCCATACATGGGGGGATAAGGCCCATGTAAAAAGCAAGCAACGGGGAGGAAAAAATGGACGCAGACGCCAAGAACCCAAACTTCTTGGAAGCTTTTTTAGCAAGTGAGAGATGTGAGATTTCCCGTTCAGTTTTTTTGTAAGGTACCCAAGAAGTTCATTGTAGAAGGAAGACATTTGGGGGGGTCGTCTTTGAAAAGAGGGATGTGTCGGTGGGTTTTTTCTTGTGGGGATAGGTGAAGAATTGGGTTTTGAGGCATTAACAAAATAAGGTCTAAAGGTCTGCTTTGTCCAATCATAACTAGGGAAAGATCAAAAAGTTACCCGCTGTGGTCTCCTGTGATCCATTAGTTTCTGTCATTTGACGTCTAATACGACGCAAAAAATGCGGGTAGAATCATCAGCGTGGGAGTGATACGGATAGGGCTTTGAGTTAGATTTAAAAGGTAAACATGGGGGCATACCTATGCTGCGCGGGGCTTTCGGGTTATCCCCGTGGCATTGCCCTTTGACCCTTTTAAAGGTGAGGACCCGTTCCCCCGGGACCGGGGGCTAGTTTTAATCCGGTTTTCCACAGTTCCCTTCCCAGATTCCCAGGTATACCCTTTATAAACCCAAAAGGGGAGAAGAGCAGTTTTTTGGAAAATTGTGCTTGCCCGGGCCTGGATCCAACCAGGGCCGGAGATTTGTAGTCGGGATGTACCACAAACCCCTCGGGCGACAAGTTTATCTAAGGTTATCTTAGAAGATCATTATGAATGATAGAAGGAGGGGGTAAAAGGGAAACGCTAAGGAACCCCACTTTGATAGATTTAGAAAAATTCGAAAAATGACCGTCTACAGTAGCTTCAAAAAAACGTTTGGAAGGGAAAATTAAAAAGGGGGCAGGGGAAAGGGTAGAAACAAATGAGGTTTTGGAAATTTTATTTTTGTGTCATACCTATCAAAAGGGTCTTCAAACATGGGATTATTTCCTGTATAAACTCAAAATTTACACAAGTCATGTTTTCAGACACAGGGGAAATGACGCCCTGGAGGAGGCTGCCCCGCAAAAGAAAGACCAGACTCCCCCCCCTAATGTAAAACATTTGAAGAACTGCTCGAGCTGCTGGAACTCTTGGCCCTTGGAACATTCTCATGTCTCTGTTTTCCGGCCGTTGTTAAAGGGGAATTTAGTTTTTTTTCCATAAGTTACCCTTTTTTTACACATGCATTGCAGCTTCATATATAGATGCTGAAATTTTGATACTTTTTAAATTTCATCATTAAATGCAAAAAAAATTTTATGTAGATTTTAATACTATATTCTTACTATAAACACACAGATTAAAGAAATAATTTTTTCCCTGCTTTGTCCCCCAGGGGGACGTTTAGCTCAGCGTTTCGGTGTTTTCGTACCAGTTCCGGGGTGCGACCCCCGACCACGGGTGCAGCGTGGGGCCCCTGTTGAAGCGAACGGACACAGCACCACCCGGCTTCGAAATTCCCCTTTAGGAAATCTTCGTAATCAACCAGTTTTAGATATCCGTTTACCACCGTCCTAGCACTTTAAATTTTCATTTTATTATTCCAAATTTTGTCTCCGTTAAGATACTCAATTCCCTGAGGGGAATTGTCATGGTAACAAAACCTAAAGCCCACTGTAGGGAATAAAAACAACAATACAACGACTGGGCCAGAAGACTTCAGGCAGATCATACACGCATAACAGTTTTTCTACCGTTGAAAAATACCCCTTTTTTTAAAAGTAATCGTCCAGACTCATTGTTTTTTCCCATAGGTAGTTGAATTTAATTAAAACACCTAACCCCAAAAAAAAATTAATTTCCACGCCTTATATCCGTAAAACATTATTTTTGTATCAGCGGGGGAAAAAAATCCCCCATTCACCCGGCCGCGTAAATGTTGCTGATAACGTCTGTTGGGGGACCCCTTGTATCACACAATCTGCCTCCCCGAGCAAAAACGTTTTACAACATTTTCGTTGCATATGGGTCGAACTGTGAAAAAATTTTGGGAAAAGCACGCTTTTTTGCTGCACCCATAAAAAAATGAAAGTATATCCATTCGCAAAAAAATAAAATATGCGTGTAGGTCCTTCCGGGACGTTCATTTTCCCCTTTCCCACACGTAAAAGTCGCAGAGGTGATTAACTTGCTTTAATCCAGGGGGACAAGGGGCCAGCCCTTCGGGGCCCAAAGCAAAAATAACACTGACTTGGCGCCTGGGGGAAATTTCCAGCCCCCACGCGTATTCCCCTTAGGGTTTACATATTCCTTTTTTAAGAAGGCCTTATATAAATTTTATACATCAGTGCTGATACCCCCACAATCGCTGGGCCCCCCCTCACTGTGCCCTCACAGTCTTACATAAACTCGGGGAAAGTTCCCTGATCGCGGGGCCACACGACGAACACATCACACTTTTGGGTCCGGGGAAACCCAAATTTCACATCAATAAAAAACAAATTATAAAATGTAAATTTTAATAATAAAAACTATAAAATAATTTAATAATACTGAAATACTAACAGAGTGCTAAAATACAGGTATTACACATAAAAAATACTAAAGAAAGTGAGAAAAAAATTAAAGGATTTTTAACCTAATATAGATTGGGCATGGGAGGGGTCATTTGCTCTATTTAGCCTATCGACATGTTTTACTTCGTGTTTTATAAATTTGTCAAAAAGAGTATTTATTTCCAGTCTTTACTGTGACTTAATAAAGTCCTGAAAATTTTAAAACACAACTTTTTTTGGCGTTAGGAAAACGTTCAAAACAAATCACCTAGGGATTTTAAAAAAGGACAAAGCCTTACTATTGTCACGATCATCTCCCGCGGAACCTTCAGTTTTCCGAAATGATCTGTGAAAGACTGTAAGGATCTAAATTGAATTTTGGATAATCGTCCCCTGGTGCAGGAAAGGGGATTTCAAAAGCCATCATAAGGTAAACGCTGTCGACACCCCAAAAAAAAATTGAATCTTTTCCGGAGGAATTTTTTCTGACCATTTTTCGCGCCGCTACATAGGTAGCCCGTCCTCCAAGAGTCATGAAAATCCCCGCAAAAGGCAAGAACAAAAATCTTCTATTAGTCCTTTAACTAGCCCTTGCTCGCAGGGTGTAAACAGAATAAAATTTGCTTTATTGGAACGCTCACAAAAGTTAGAAAAATTTGTTACAAATTTAGGCCTTACTAAAAGACCCTCTAGGGGTTTATAGGGACAAAATTTAAATTTAACTAAGCATGAGCAACAGTTTTTAGGAAATTGTTAGGCAAGGGGTAGAAACACAAAAAGTGTGAAGTGATCCCTAGCAAAAATATGGTGACCCTATGACTTCGAGGAAGCTGCAATAAGTCGATGTACGGTGTCAAAGGACATCAGGTAAAAGGGTTTCAAGGATGGGGCGTTTGTATTCCCTTGGGTTTTTGCACATGAAAACATTAGGTTTTCATGTTTTCTGCATCGATGCGCAGGTGGCCAAAAAAACTTACGACGTGCAGCGGGCATTCGTCTCGACCCGGATGTCCTGCTTGAGGCATGTCGTGAAGAGTTTTAAAGCAGTTTTTCCCAAATGGGAGGAAAAACTTTGAGAACCGTGTTCTCGTCCTAGTAAAATTACGAAAAGACTTTATCAAAATTGAAAAAAGTAAAAATGGAATGACAATTTAGGCAATAAAAATTTATCTCCAACTTAGTGCTAAATCACTTTTTACCACACTGGATCTTGACGTTTACATTTTATAAGTTTTAGAGAGAAATTTGAGGTTTTCGAGAGCACTGCTACTGGAAATGTTGCTGAAAAATGCGTCTGCACATGATTTTTTTCACCAGGTAAATATTTGATAGTAGGATCAATTCCCCAATAGTGATGAACCACCGGGCCACACGGGCCCCAGAGGTTTTCCTTTAAAGAATTCAGCACGCAGGGGATCATGTAAATGTAATGGGGGAACCATAATCATTTTCCTTAAAGTGCTTAAGAGCCCACCACAGCAAGAGCTTCAAGGTGAGTTACTGAGTACCGTGCTCTCATCATAAAACATTACTGGGATATGCACAACATGAAGGCGTTTCCCTTTAAATGTTTTCATCAGACTGCACAACGCCTAGTGCCCAATCTTCACAAAAGTGAAAGGCTATGGTAGTCGGAAATGTAAAATTTGCGCATTGTAAAAGCCTGCTTCAAATCAAAACTTTTTTGTTGGGGACCATTCCAAATGAAAAGGACGTCCTTTTTTCCAAAAATCGTTCAAGGGCTAGCAAAAGAAACATATTCTTTACAAAAGCCATAGTAAACCCGACAACCCAAAAAAGATCACTTTTCAGTGGTGGTAGGGGTTTGGGGAAAATCTTGACGGCTTTGGGTTTTTAAAACCAACGTGTGGGAATCATCTTGTCGACGCATGGCCTAAAAATCAATGGGACTTGAGAAAAAATGCATTTTCGCACGTTAAAATTTAAGCCAGCCCAGTAAATTTCTGAAAACAACAAATTTTTAGGATGGGTAAAAACCCTTGGGGACAAGTATGAGGTCGCCATGTAGACGAACAAACCCCACATAATGCCCTAAACAAATTTTTTTACAACTTTTCATGTAAGAGGTGAGGTCCCCAACCCTGGACATCTCAGCCATTATAATGGCATTTTTTGTTGAAAGGCAGTTTTTTCCCCCAGATTTTTTTTGTAACGGAATCTGCCGAAACCAGACTTTAGGGCTAAACTGGGAAAAAATGTATTATCCTTCCCTATGGAATGCAAAAGGGCTCTCAAAAAAGGATGGTAATGGGCCGGTACGTTAATTTGTTTAAATTTCCTGAAAAATTACACAGGCCGGTAAATACATTACTTTTCTTCACCCAAAAAAAAGGGGAGTTCCAAGGAGAATAAGACTCCCGTATTATTCCTTTATCCAACATGTCCGTTATCATGCCTTACTAAAGCTTTGGCATGAGGCATACGATAAGAGGTAAAAAGAAGGCTGTGATCAGGTGAAACACAATGTATGATGATTTTGTCTGCTACCCCTAGGGTTCCCCGGAAGCAAGAGCAGCCCGTGTGTCGCAAGCACGGAGAAAGGGCAGGCTTTGCCTCAGGAAATCCAATACCCGTACAAAGGTTAACTGCTTGACTATGCTCCAGTCCTCCCTAACCTTCGTCTCCCTAGAGACTGTGCAAGAACGTGTGGGATCCCTAAGGTAGACTATTTTGACTTTCAAACGCATAACAAAAAACCCCTTTTTAAGTGTTATAGGGACCCTGTAACATTTTTGCCTGCGTCACTTTATGGATAACACGTCCCCTGAAAACGTTCCCCCAAGCGCCAAGCGACTTCACGGATAGTGCAGGGAAAGACCAGGTAACTGCCGACAGGAGCATCTTGTCTCTCACCCAAGTCGAACAGAACATGTGGGGCCCAAAATTTTGGTCTCCATGACAAAAGCAGAAACCAAACCGGCGGGGAGACCCCCGGGGAGGGGGGTCCCCCGCTAAAAGCACTCAGGGGTTAAATAGCAGAAAAAGGCTTTGGTCACTGTTTTGGGAAAAATCAAAGTTTATCAAGCAATGGGGTTTGATTTTCATTCGGGGAAAAGGGAACGCCATTTAAAGAAATTGAGGTGTGTGGAATTAATCAATTTGGGTGATCAAGAGATTCTAGGCCAAAAAACCATCACATTGTAAAACAAAATGTGGTTTATTATAAAATGTATGTTTTGACTTTGGAGTTAGGGCAAGGCATAGAGGAAGGGGCACATGCCCCCCCCTTTTGTGAGACCTTGAAAACTTTGTAAATGGTTAGAAGGTAACAAAGGGAAAAAAATTTTAACTTGTTTAAATTTAAATAAGCAACCCCCTGAGAAAATTAAGAAGGACCTGTGTCCACCCCCAAAAGCAATAGAACTTTTTCGTGGAAAAACGAAAAGTCATAAGAAAGACAAGCACAATAATAGAAGGGACTATGAAATTTGTGATTTTTGGGCAGAAAAATAATCTGGGGTTTCTTTGAACCGGCACGAATCTTTCCCCCATTTATGATACGTACCAACCTACTATCACCGTCGAGACGCCTTTAGCCCAGAACCAAAAGCCTTCCCCTGTTGAATGATTTCCACCTGTGAATTACGCCCCTTTTGGAGGGGGCGAACTGCATACGAGCTGTTGGGGCCTTTGCAGGAGTGCTAACGGGGTGGTGAAGGTCAGAGGAAAGTATTGTTTTTGTGAAAAACCTGCATATGCTGCCTTTATGAGCAGACTTTTTCCCCTTCTTTTTGATAGCGTAATGTAGGCTGGAGATTGGAGAATGGGAATAGGGGGGAAGAGGAAAAAAAGGAGGCGGGAAAGAGAAGGAAGGAGAGGCAGAGTACTGATGCAGGGTAATAGGGAAGACCAATGTGTTTTGGTTTACAACACTCTTCCTTTCAGCCCTACAAGGGGTGGCCGGCGCCCACCTGCACATTTCTACCACGCTGGGGGGGGGGGGCCCTCCGCCCCCCGGCGAAAGAGAAGAGAGGGGGGAAAAGGAGAAGAGAGAAAAAAATGAGAGAGAGAGTGAGAAAAGGGTGGGGGGAAGTGTGGAGAGTGAGAAGGTGAGGAGGCGAGGAGAAGGAGGAGAGTGCTGAATCTGCATCCCTCAATTTCACGCCCCCACTTCCACTTATGTCAGCACTGAAAAACTTTTGACATGTACCCGCCACACCCCGGGTCCCCCCTAAGACAGGAGAGAGAAGAGGAATTCTATATATCCTGGGGTGTGGCCCACACATCTTTTTGGTCGCAGTGTATCTTACGAGACTGTGTCTTAGTGCGGGAGCAAGTTAGGGGGTTTCCCTTCCAAACCACGCCTCAAGTACTCCAACACCGCCGCGCCCTTCTTACCAACCCCCGACGCCCCCACGCGCTTGTCCCTGGGGAGGTGTACCATCTCTACGAAGTCCCGACGTCCTCCCAGGAAACCTCCCCTGGGGGCTTTCCCCCTGTTTCCTCCTGGGCTCCTGAGATGAAGGGGCCAGGCAGGCAAATACGGCACGGGGCTTTTCCCCCTGTGGCTCTTTATTTTCCCGGACGAGGAGCTTTACGGCGACTAAGGAATACCCCCCTTAACCCCCCGGGCGGGAAGTGCAATCTACAACCAAGATGTCCCCGCAACCTGCCCGCCCCGGTGGGATTTCCCCTGGGGGCCCCATGGCTTCCCCCAACCACCGTGGGGGAAAACCAAGGGGGGCCCCACTTTTCCCCAGGGGGGGAGGGGAAATCTACTTCAGACCATGACGTCCCTCCACACTACCTACCCCTTTGGGCCCCTCTTTAGGGGCCCTTTGGGGGGCATGGGCGCTGGGGCCCGGCACAGGGGGGGGCGGGGCCGGAGGTGAAAAATCTACGCAAATACGACGCTCTCCCAATACCCCCTTCAGGAGGCTTCCCCTGGGTTCCCCCCCGGAACCCCGGGCATTTCGAGGGACCTCAACAGGATCTTGGGCCTCTTGAGCACCATATACAGGCTTCCTGAAGGCGACGCAGCCTGTTTATGTATCTATATGATTGACAATGCATGACAGGGGGGGGCGATAATGGATTGACCCCGGGGGCAAAATATGGGAAGCAGGGGCCTCGGGGGGGGAAAAGGGAGGGTCGCCCCCCCGGGGAAAACCCCGGGGGGTTATAAGCCTGGGGAGGTAAGCTCCCCCTACTCCGAAGCTACGGGCACTGCCCCGTTTTACCTTCCGGGGCAAGGAGATAAACCCAACCCAGCACCTTCAGGTAGAGGTGCCGGGGGTTTTTTGTCATGCCCCCGACCCCGCGACCCATTGGAAGAAACCCCTAGCGGGGTTTTGGGGGGGCGCTAAAACAGGGGCTCCCTATATCAACAACCCCCCCTTTAGCCTTTCCCCGCACCAATTTTTTTCCCTTTCCCCCCCCCGGGAGTAGCGGAAAGGGGGCGGGGGCCGGGCTTAACAGTAAAATTTTCAGAATGACCTTTCTTTCCCCCAATAGAACAAAGGGTTTGGTGCAATAGTAGGGCGGAGAAAAAACTGGGTGGTGGAAGAGGTTTGGGGGAGGAGGGGGGAGGTAAAAGGGGAAAGAATTTGGGTTCCCTTGGGAAACCCGGAAACCCAACGGTATTGTGAAAAAGGACTTTTAGGCCCCTCACGTAGCCGCTTATTTTTTGTGAAAAATCTAGAGGGTTTTCACCCCGGGTTTAAAAACAAGAAAATGAAAAACCCCTAGAAAGCCTTGGGGGATCAAAAAAGGGGAGTAAAATAACGAAATTCTAGAATGAGTTTTTAAAAACTCTCCACGTCAATTTCATCTTCAAAACCCTGAAACCAAAGGGTTTTTGGCTTCCATTGCTTCGGGGGCCAAAATTAGCAGCACGTGCCTGACCTCTCAACCTGCCGCCCTACCCAAATTTTGTGGTTTAAGCTTCCCGCATTAAAAAAATGGCCATTGCAAAAAAATATTTTTGTTTCGCCACACCAAAAATTTCCCCAGGAAAATTCCGACAAATACATCATAATCATAATTGAGCCCCTTTCCCCAAAAAACCTAAAGCACACATCAATCACGGGCTAATGATCCTGGTTTAAATTGTGACCTAACAAAAAAAATTTCTCATTTCCTGGGGCAACATTACTGTTTTGCTTTATATCCTCGCATTCTGCAGAAAAGACAATGCAAGTGTGTCCATCCCCCTAAACCTAGTGATCCTGATTAACAATTTAATTTGGAACATTTTTGTAGAACATATTGGGGCTAGAGTAGCGGGGTAGGAGTAGGGGACATAGTAGTAGTGTAGTAGTGGTAGTAATAGTAGTAGTAGTAGAGTAGTATATATAAAAAATGGTAGTATGGGGCTGTTTTTGAGACAAGACTAGACTCATGGTTTGGGTGGAGACATGTAACCCCAAATCTGATTTTTAAAAAAAAATAACAGCTATTATGGGGCCCATTAGGGCAAAAAAAGGGCTTTCGTTCACCTTGTGAAGGAAAGTATTTTGAGGGTCTTATCCTAAGCATTTTGTGCCGCTGAACCCGAAATCGTATTTGGGTCACTCGTTAGGGGTAATTTTTTTGGCATTTGAAATTTTTGGAATTTGGCAAAAAATTTGGGAAATTTAAAAAGGGGCGAATGAAACCCAGACTCGTAGGGGACCTCGTTTTGGACTAAATTGAAGTTATTAGAGTCAAAAAATTTTTTTGAGTACTTCGTTTGTATCTTTTCGATTACTGACTAAAATGGAAATTAAGAAAAGGGGAAAAAAAAATTGGGGAAAAAATATAAAAAAAAAATTTTGGCCTTAAAGCCTGAGTTCTTAAAAATTTAAAAACCCTAAATTTTAATTAAAAAAAGAAAAATAACAAACATTGTTTTGGGACCTTTTTAATTAACGAATTTGTGCAAGGGTGGGTAAATTTTGCGTAAAAACAGGTATTCAACTAAAAAATGCTTAGGTTTAAGACCCTCAAAATATTTTCCTTCACCCAAGGGGTGAAGCGAAAGCCTTTTTTCCCCCCGAAGTGACCCGAGTTTAACCCAAACACAAATTTAAAACAACGAAACCGATCTCCCCCGCGTTTTTTTTTAAAATAAAAATTAGAAAAAAAAAAATCCCTTACTTGCGATAGCGAGCGTTCACAATTAAAAAAAATCGAATATCTAGTCGTTACGCCATCGACGTCCTCATGCCCATCTTCCTCGTCGTTATGCCATCTCGGGGAGCAATCGCAAAGCTCCGAACAGGAGTCTGCAGGCGTTTGACAGGGGCGCGTTGGTCAGCAGTTCGTCTTGCATCCGCACGGGCATCCCATCCATGATACTTTGCGGGGCGGGGGGGCAGGGGGGAAAGGGATGGCGCCGGGTTTGGCCCGTAGCCGTCTTGGTCGGGTCGGGGGTCACCAATCCTTCTTCACAGCCCCCCCCCAAACGGCCTGTAGCGGGCCGCAAATGGCTGGGTGGGGGCGTTGCTGGGGGGGCCAGTGCTGCCCCAAACCCTTCTTCTTCTAGGCCTCCACCCGCCTGCGGCAGGAGCAGGTATATCCGAAAATTTCTGCTCACGAATCGGCACAGCACGTCCAGGCTCTCTTGCGTCAGCGGACCAGGCTTCGGAGTGTACCCAAAGCGTCGGGGTTGCCTGGCGGCCGCCGGGAACACAGGCCAAGCTTGCAATTTCCCTTTCCTGAAAGGGGAAAGGGGTTCGCAACGTCAGAGCATAAGGACGTGATAACATCCGCGGGGAGAGCCCAGTTCATCGTGGATAGCCTGAACGTTGAAAGCGCCCCTTTCCCAAGCTGGGCACTTTTGGGAGGTGTTTTGCACTTTGAGGCACGTTTGGGGAGAAGGCCCTTCTCGAGGCGGCGGGGGATGAACCTCCATCTCCCGCCAGCGCTGACCCCGGGTTCGGCAAGCGACCTCGAGGCGGAGAAGGGAGGAGTATAATAGCCACCCGGGCACCGTGGAACATTTTAATCATTGCTTTGCTCCCGTCTCCTGATAAGGGCCAGCGCCTCGCCACCTGGAGGGGGGTCCTCGGTTGGGGAAAGCTTGGTGCTCGCGCAGCTTCTTTGCACTAAAGATGTTTGTCATGGGACTTGTCCACGATCGAGGCTCCCTTCTCCTTTTCGCGGTTGTTTTTTCCCAGCTCCACCGACGACCCGGTCGCGAACTCTTGACAGGGGAGGGAAAGGGTTAAAATTGGCCAGTCTCCTTCGAATTTCCAGTTCGGTTCTTTGAGGGTTTCTTCACGCAGGATTTTGGCAGCTTTCGGATGTAGCAAGCTTGAAGTCCTTGATTTCCGATGGTTTTTTCAGGGCCCTTTTTCCCTTTCCTCCCCCAGATGAAACCCGTTCGGGTTCGCGAGGGTTTTGGGCTTGGGTTTTAACCCACGCCATGGACCCTGGGGGAGAGGATTCCTTTATCCGCCCGCGTGGCGGCCAACACCATCTGCTCCTTTATGCGGGCTATTTCTCCCATCGAGAAACCCCTCCACTCTCCAGCTTCTCGCAAACCCCTTTCCCCGAACTCGATCACGGAGCATCTTCTGGCCTTTTTTGATGGAGGGCCCCTTCCGCAAATTGTTGACGCATGAATTTCCCGCAGCCCCTTTTGTAATCACGTCGGGACCCAGGACTCGAGGTCGGGGGGAAGTGGATTTTCCACTCAGAATTTTGTTCCATTGTGGACCGCCTCAAGGTTCGATTGGGCCCCCAGGTCGGCTCACCCGGTGCGGGCTTCATTTTGGGTTGTCTCCATCCCGCAGAAAACATTCCCCTTTCCCGGGGGAAAAGGAGCCTGGCGCGGCGGGGGACTCGAGGCGGCGGGGTGGGAGGCCCAGAATAGGATGGGTAAAAGCTTTTATTTTTCGGGGAAAGTAATGGGAAAAAAACCAAAGGGAATATACTTTCAGGAAACCCATGCATGAAAATAAATTATACAAATAAGATATTTCCGAAACTCAATTTAAAAAATTTCAAGAATGTTTATTAGCTTAAAAGCCCTCGGGGGCCAAACGGCCCCGGCTTTCCCCCCTCGACTGCGAGTTAATTTTATATCATCTGCGCGTTTTATCCGGAAAAAGTGCCACGCCCTTGCGCTCCCTATCCTTGAATCACTAGACCATAATCAGCAATTTTTTATGTCGAAAAAATTTTTTCGAAAAAAAAAAAAAAAAATTCTTCTTTACCTTGAAGGTCCGGGGGGGGCGGCCTCCGCCGCAAAGGGCCTGTTTCTCATCTCCGTACTGCCCGCGAATTTGTGGGGCTGGGTTTTTGCAAAGCCTGTTTGGGGCCACGACCAATGTCCCTTTAAGGACCTCCTGGGGCCTCTAGATTCGCCTTTCGAAACCCCCTTGGCCCGCATACTCCGAACATCCTCCTTGGGGGTCCGAGGTCGAAGGGGCCCATCTCCGTTGTTTCCCCGCAAATGACACACGATTTCTTGGCGAGACCTGGGAAGGAAAAATTTCGATATAATAAAAAAATTTATTTTATTTACGGGTTTAAGCTAATTTCAAAAATTTTAGCCAAAGAAATTTTTCATTTTTTTTGCAAAAATTTTATTACTGTATGTCATAAAAAAACGACCAGAGGGGGCGTCAGAGAAAAATTACCCTTTTCTATTATCAGACGGAGTGCCTTTTGAGAACAATACAGCCCGAAAAATTTCATGCTTTTGATTGAAATTAAGGCCAAAATTATTCCCCTTTTTATTTTTTTTTCCCTTTTTTTTCCCTTACTCTAATTTCCTTTAGTTTAAAGCGAACAATACAACCACGGATACTAAATAACATTTTATGCCCCTCTTAAAAAAGCTTCAATTTTTAGTCCAAAAAAGGGCTCTACGACGTCCCGGTTCCATTCGCAATTTGTAATTGCCAAATTTTTTTGCCAAAATTGCCAAATTGCAAAAATTTCGCAAAACTTACCCCTAACGAGTGACCCAAATACGATTTTCGGATTCAGCGGCACAAAATGCTTAGGATAAGAACCTCAAAATCTTTCCCTTCACCTAATGGTGAAGCGAAGCAGGGGGGGGGGGCCCTAAGTGACCCTACTATATGTTCTACAACTGCACACTACACAACCACACTCCTTATTCCACTCCAACCAAGTGACAACACAAAGTTGAAACGCCCTCCTAAAAAAAAAAATTTTGGCTTAAACGTAACTTTTATGTAAGTCCCATAAACCGAACAGTTAAAATAGAGGAGTTTCCCCTATTGGCCATCAAAGAAAACACGCCTCGCAATGAAAACGCTACGTTTTAGGGCTAAAACCTGAGCAAGAAAAAAAACTTATAAGTAGAAAAATACTACTAACCTTCACTGTAACCTTATCACAGGATACTTCCTTACTACACACCACTGTTATATACTAAATATGTTCTGTGTTGTTTGTGTTTCCTCAACAAAATATTATGTCATAAAGTATAATACTCTTACCTTAATGGCAACATTTCAACACAAATTCACACTTTGACGACTGCTGGTAACCTCCCAACCCCCCTATGCATCGCTCGACCATTCAGGGCGCGACGCTTTCAAAGCCCGCGAAAGCACATTGATGCCGGAGCCAATGATACGCCAAGAAACCTGTGGACGTATTTTCTTAGCCACTCACACTCCCAATAACACGTGACAGTCACTGGAAGCAACGAATCAGACCAAGATTGCTCGACGTCACTACCGTAGGCGCCGAAATTGTCGCTCACTCCCAGATCACAAAGGAAAGAAAAAATGTACACTGCCCTTCTAACACTTCCTAACTGCTAATAAAACTGGGTACAGAAATCCATTAACGAAGGTACTTTATTCTGGCATTGAAAGTACACTAGGCTGAGGAATCCTGAAGAACTTGCTGCAGTGTATAATTGTCCCGGCGACACTCCCACAGACGTCCTGTGGAAATCGGTACCTTGCTGTTGCACTTAAAGATAACGTAGAATATTATCCCCTGGGTCGTGAAGATAAGAGTAGAGGACTAAACCACTTGAAGACGTGTAGATACAGCAAGGCGTAGTAATCCTCTGAAGTCTTGCAGATAAGCGAAGCGGAACACTCAGCGCTCACAAACACATCCACTGTCGTTCACTGCTGTCGGCGACTCTTTACATTCCTTAACAGCTTAAACGAGGCTAGAAGACAACACTGGAAACACTCCTCACTTGTCACTACAGGAGCCACGGGAACCAACACTTTAGGCACAAGCAAAAGCCTTTCAAAAGTTAGAACAATGCGGCTGGCCCCGCATGAAAGCATGGCCTTTCCCGCCAACCGGCTTTTTAGTCCATGCGATAATTCCTCCTGTAGAGGCTTTTCGGAGACTTTGTCTTGTAGCCGCTGCCACCCCACCAGGTGTGCTAGGTACCTCTCCTGGATGCAACGTCTATTCCACGCGAGGTGCAAGGATAGCTCGAGGTACTTAAACCTTGCTTTATCTAGGAGGGCAAGGGTGCCAGACCTGTCGTGGCCAAGCACAAATACACACTGACTTGGCTGCTGGCGGGAATTCTCCAGCCCGCCACGCGTGAGTTACCCCTTTAGGGTTTACATATCCTTTTAAATAAGGTCCTTATATATAAGTTGTACATCATGTGCTGATAAACCACCAGCACATGTCAGATACACTTCAAATTCGTCAAGAACGTTGTTTACTGTCTGTTTTCACAAGCTCTTGGCTTGCCGCAGGAGCGGGGACTCCCATTCCGTGACGTCATTGACTCAATGGTGCAATCGTATGCGAGTTGTCAGGCGCGCTTTGGAAGCTCGGGGAATTTACAGATTTTGAGTGCAGATAATTAAAAAACGCTGAATGGATGCAAAAAAGTGACAACATATTGTTGATATACTCGATAATGGCTATCTTTTGACTACATTAAAATAGGATTTGAAATGGTCTGGACTATTACTTTAAAATTTATTCATACGCATGTTATTGGACAAAGGGCCATCCCTGCAATACTATATCATCCGTAGCATTGCTTGCAAAAATAATCGACATTTATTCAGATTTCATGCACTTTGTCAATTAGTATGTTTAATGAAAATGAACATAAGGGTTTTTTCTCATTAATTAACTTGGTTTCTCGGTCAATGAAGATATTAAAATTTTAGCTCCTACAAGAATTATACTATAAAAATGAAGTTCATGCAATTTGGTTGTAATGGACTTGCAGACGAGAGAAAAATGAATAACTTTTTTGAACAGTGAGATAATGTTTATGTTGAATTAGTGACAGTGTACAGTGATAAAGTGATCACTTATCTACACGAATATGCGGGTGCATTTGCCTGATTCCTATCGCTTTCCATGTGTTCAGTAGTCATATCAGGCCCCTGTTCCTTTATGGCATGCCCAGCGCCGTCTCAAGATCTTGTCTACAATATAGTCTTAGAGTATATCACCGAACAACAGTAGAAAAAGCCTATTTCTCAGTAGTACAGAGGTAGGTGAAACGTCGGAGAAAAACACTCCACAATGCAGACACTTTAATATCCATTAGTCATAAAAAATCACAAGAATTATTCATGTTATTGAATTTGCAGCTGAACTTCGCCATTATTAATGACCAATGGTTCTTAGATACGTCCATTTTGGGGTGTGAAAACTTGCTTAATATTGTCACTAATAGATAAGGCCTGAATAAAATTTATGTATGGTCAAAAAAGTTTTGAAATTAGTATCATAACTTATGCGGACTTTGGTAATACTATACTTGTGGAAGTTACACTGCTACAATATTGTGGCCACCAGGTGACGTATTGCCAACCCATTAACAACAGCAGGCTGTCGAATTGGTGACCTTGCTAGTTGCCATCTTGTTCCCGTAAAACTAAAAGGGCGCCCTATAGCGCAAACTGTCTCGGTCACACACTTAAAGCGAGTACCTGTTTTTCATTTCTATGTCTCCGTTCAATTCCTTTAAGAGTGTGGTTTATAACACAATAATACAAATCGTAATTATACATGTATCGGACATGATACACAAAAGTGTCTACTACAGCCTGTATAGTGCTGTCACTCATATATAACAACGACAGATAATCGGCGTTTCTCAGAATAGACCCGACACAACTATAGATAATGTTCCCGCACGCGGTGCGATGTGGTTGCCCGCTTTAATTCCGCCAACAGCACCTCTTTAGAGGGGTTCTCTAGATTTGTACAGACAATTGAACAGCAGGTAAAATGTCAATACCCCTGAATATGTCAATATCAACACAAACAGCTAGATTATCTTTCATCATCACGTTTTTTTTCTCTTTGGCGGATGCGGGTCCAGCACGGCAACCCCACTGTATAACAACCAACGCACAACGCGGACGTAGTTTAGTAGAGACTCACCACTTGAGTCCGTTGACCAATTTTCTTCTGGATCAGTTTGAAGGTTGGTGTTTAAATGCCTTGAGGATCTGAACAAAATAAGCCGCCCATGTCGCCTTCGCAAAATCTGTGGGCTAACTCCGCAGGGGCAAAATCCAATATGGCCGCCGTGAAAACTAGATTTTCATCATCTTCACTCATTCTCGCTATTAAATAGTTCTTAGTGTCTAATGTATGTTTTTTAGGTCAAGGAAAAGCAATAAAGACATCATAGAAGGGATTTGTGGACAAAAAGTCATTTATAAATTGAATTTTTATAAAAAAATGAACACGAAAAATGTACATTCACATCCTTGCTCATTTATTAACTATGCATCGACAAACGACTTCCATGATCCTGGGTTTGTCAGATGTTCTCGTCATGGCAGGAGTGATCGCAGAAGGTTCTGTGACCGGCATTAAGAGGCAAACACTACAACAGAAGCATTCGATGTCTGCGCTGGATGTATGAAGCACTCACGCGAAGACTCAGATTAGATACAGACTGTGCTATGGTGCGTCTGTGCCTGAAGATGTCAAAATGTCAACGAAATGGTGATTTTGAAAGACCCCTCATCATCCTTCCAAAATTAACTAGCTATGCCTTACAGCATCCAACCCAAAAACATCGTAACTATCGTTGCGAAGAGTTTGAAAGGATAACACTTCAGGTACTTCCAATGACGAAATACGGGATGTCTTTTCTTTGAGATGACTGAAGATTCTAGATGATGAACTTGCATGCCCTAAGAAGCTCAGAACTGGGAATAATTCAAATCATCTCTAACTTTGATGTTGCCCTGGATGCAGATCTATGACAACACAAGTATGGAAGATGGGATTGGTTTATTTTTTCTGATTTTTGATTCTGATGATTCCATTGTGGAGTACTGGCTGGGAGCTGACAATCTTCCTGAGGAGAGAACATCTACATGAGGGATGGTGTGTTTTCCCAGTCCTCACTGGGTAAGTGCCTACTCTTGTTTACCTCTTGATCTGTGGATAGAATGACCATGAACAAAGGATCGAAAGATGAAAGCTGGTTGGCTTAAAAATCTCAAAAATGAGAGATGTTGCTCACTGATCCAAGAAATGTTTTAACTCCGTCAACCAAGTCAATCAGATCTGCTACATACCATGGCACAGATACCCTGTAAAACAGCAACACAGTGAAAACACATGAACACGTTTGAAGCTGGATGAGCAGGCGGTACAGGATATTGATAGCTGCATAACGAATTTTTTCCTTTAACCCATCAACACAGACAATCCTAATCTAAGATCTCTTCAATCGGTTTTCTGGCTTCTACTGCACTTGTTGATGACTTCGAGTCCTGCTCATCACGATGGTTGAAGATCGTCAGGATATTCTGCAAATACCGCATGTTGAGGTGGCAATATACCATTCTATTCTACAGTGCACAAACTCACGACGGAACTTCAGTAATCCACCACCTGCCTAGGTGACATATACTGACAAGGTTACCGAAATCAGAGGCCTGGAGAACAAGGCAATGGCGTCCATCATAGCAACTAGCAGAAGCACACGACCGACAATTTTAAAACCCTCATAACGTATAGAAAATCGAGTGACAGTGAATTTTGCCATAAACAACGTAACGAGACAATGAGAAGCCCAAGTCCAAATTGGTGATGAAATAGATATGGATACCTTGGATTCCAAGGATACATTGCTATAGTTGTTGATATGGGTGTCATATGGCGTCCTGTTCAACCCCATCATTTGAAACCGTGATAAAATCAATGGTACTCAGCTTTCACATTGCGGGATTTATGCTTCCAAATGTTGTCCTAAATAATGTCCTGACCTAGAACAAAAATTCTTCAAAGATTGTGTTGGTGATGACCGCTTGATTGCCATTACCATCAAGACGTGAACGAAATCTCGCTCCGTAATAGTGAAGGCGCTAAGAACATCTTCAATCCGGCCCTTCAGACAAATTTCCCTCATGCTAGAGCTTTCCAGGATTTGTTGCACAATCCAGCTACTAAACAAACGCTTGCAGTCATTTCTCCAAGATGAGGTCCGTCTAAGGTGCTGTGAACATCCCAATGTCCAGTTTGTATATTCAGTTGGTCCAAGTGTTTGGAAATTTATCCACAGGAGACATAATTGCAATTTTGAATGTGGAACACATCGAAGCAGACACGATTTCTCTTCTTTATATTTACCCAAATCAGAAGCTCAGGGCATTGGAGACTGATGTTGTTATTGAATTGCTGAAGATACATGACGTTCTAGTTTTGTCCCATACAATAGATGAGTGGTTAGCTGTCACGGGAAGAAAACATCAAGATTGTAAAAAAAATATGCCTGCAAAGAGATAGCATAGATTATCGTGTCAATTACTATTCACAGCGGATCAGACACCTACAACTTCCTTGTTTGGCCACGGGAAAGCATCAATTTTTACCAAAGGAATCTCAATGATGCATGTTCTTCTACTGTGTTGTTTTGCAGTCATTGCCGGTCACACAGTCTGTTTCTGATCGACATGGCAATATTCACCTTACGAGGACTCTATAAATGACAAGGGATCAAATCTATGGGTGGAAGCAAGTGCACGAAATGGAACCAACATGAAGATAAAAATCAACACTTAGACCTCCACCAGATAGAATTAACATACCTGAAGGTAACAAGAGGAAATTATCATACACACATGCTTCTGAATTATCATAAGGTAGATCCTTTCTCCGTCTCCACTTTCACATGGATGGGCTGTTGAGAAGGCTTGTGTAAGCCAGTGCGATACACAGACCAGCACTACATGGCATTTTGGAAGGATTCGTTCCAAACAACTTCAGACCTAACAACCAGGAGATCCTGATTCAGGTAGAGAGCGATTCATATGATGAAGACGAGGATATACTTGAGTTAATATTGCCCATTCATGCTATCCATAAGTGTCATTTAATAGTTATGATAGGTTGTGAATTTTGCTGATTTATCTGAAATATGTGAATGAGTTAGGATAAATCAATAATTGTTTTCATTTTGATTAAACAAATTATTGCATGTAATATTAGCATTGAAAGCCTTGGTCTGAAAAACCTATTTGTTGACCCTAGAACGTCGGCAATATAACACATACTAATAGAACGATTCAAATTGTGTATCAGCCCATATCGTGTTACTTGGAGTTTCTTGTAACACGTTTGAGATGAATTGGCTACTCTTTTTCAGTAAACATCAATCTTGAGTAAATCCAGTGAAAAAAAGCTTCAATGTGATTATGGCCAATAAGCATGATACGGTTCCTCGAAAATATGAATATGAAATGTTTTGTCCTGCAGTATTTTAATATGTAATCAATTACAATGACTGGTTTGTCCACAAAATCCACTCAAATGATGTCTTTATTGCCTTCTTGACCTAAAAAAGCATACATTTAGACATCCCTAGAACATATTAATAGCTATTAATGAGTGATTATTATGACATCTATTTTTCACGGTGGCCATCCTGGATTTGGGCCCCCTGGCGGAGTTAGCCCGCACTTTTTGCGAGGGACTGGGGGGGCTATTTTTGTTCAGTAGACCTAACGTCATTTTAAAAACCCCCCACCTTCAAACCTTGATGAGGAGAAATTGGTCACGGGCCTCAATGGTAGGGTCCTGTACTAACTAGGAAGTGTCTATTGGTTCACTTAAGCTTCATTGAGTGCTAAAACACCAAATTGATATATTATATCTGCAACTTCATTTAGTTTTATGGCTTGGACTTGAAGGTAAACTTTTCTACAATATTATGCCTTTACCTTAAGAAACCATATCAAGAGGGTTTTCATAAACCAAAAGGAAATTTTCTAGTGTAGCCATTTTTTTTAATATGTTTATAAGAATGAAAAATAGAATTGTCTTCTGTGGTGTAAGATGATACTACTGAATAATTATAATGTGTTCATCAGTTCCCTTGAGAGAACTGAGATGCGAATCGGAACATCTTTTCACATAAAAGCAAGCCTTATGTTAATCATATATTTTAAGGAAGATTAACCAAACCCTTTATTGTTTTTTAAAGTTATGCGGATGGCTGCTATATCAGAAGTAGATTATTTGAAAATATTGACGTGAAGAAGAACTCGTGCGGAAGCAATACATGGAACAATTTTGTGTATGTAAAATATAGAGCTTAGAGTTAGGAATTTGACGTAATCCTTTTCCATGGTTAATGATTTATGATATATATTGGCCTAAACGTTTCACTTGCCATAAACAGTCTATACTAGTATAATTTTTCGCAAGGACCTCCACGATAGCTAGTCCCGGCTGACTTCCACTTTGCCCATGATGGCTGCGTAGGTCCAGCGGATGATATTGTCATACTTGTCATATTACGTAGTCAACATAAATGCTCCCCGCTATCAAGTATCTCAGCTACCCAGCCCCGCCGGGGCAAGTGGAGTCGCAGGACTAGGCTATCGTCAATCGTATGGTGGTGTTGCCAAACTGAATACAGTATACGTATGTAAGTAAAGGTAAAGAATGGGGGCATGCCTATGCTGCGAGTTGGGTCTCGATGCTCATCTCCGTTGCATGTAGCCTTTGAGCCTGTGGTGGGTGACACCCTTCACCCCGGACACAGGCTAGTGTGACATCCGGGTTACCACGTTACCTTCCTCAGGTTTTCCCCAGGTACCCATTTATTTAACCCCGAAGGGAGGAATAAAGCTTTTTTTTTGGCTGGCGCGCGACGTGCCCTGGCCCGGATTTGAAACCAGGGCCCCCGGCATATTCGTAAGGCTAGGTGAGCTATCCATTACAACCACGGAGACTACAACATTTATACAGTAATAGAAAAATGTAATTATTTTTTATCATAAATATGAATGCTAGAGATATTATTTGATTAATACAGAGACAGACTTGAAGCGGCTAAATATTTTCATGTGTCTACATCCGGAAAGTTTATTGAGGTAGTTTCTTACTCAGCACTGAATGTATGTGCAGAATAGGAATAGTGTTGATATGGAGATTTTAAAATTGCAGCGTCTCAATACGTTTATGTCCCCTAAAAGAAACATTAAAAATGATCCTGACTTGTCTTAGGTGTCACTAGTAACATAGATGGGATTATAGATGACGAAATAAATAATAGTTTTTCCCCCATTCCAATCTTTCCTCAGTAATTCAACAGGAAAACTCCGAGAGTTGCTTGATGTAGACGACTACAACTACCAACGGCGGTGGTGAGGGGTTGAACCTCTGCAATGGAAAACAGGTTCGTTTCTCGTGGGGGCCTCAATAGCACCATCAAGTGCTACTCTAGGGACTTCAACTTGACGCAGTAACAGTCAACCGTCTCACAAAAGGTAAGGTGCTTCAGAAACTTTACTTCAGTGGCGGGGCTGGCCTTTTTGCGCCCTGGGATAACCTCTCTTATTAAGCCCCGTCACACTGTGCTTCATGCAGAGATACACGAGGCATGTGGATGTGTTGAATGCCCTACCGAGTGTCCCGACTGTGTCTCTCACGCGCCATGGCGGGTGGCCGACGCTCCGTCCAAAGTTTGCACTTGATGTACATTGCAATTTTTTGACCACCTTTATACTTTTGAATTGAAGACGTGTCAGATACCACCAGAATCGGAAAAGTGTGCTGATTCCGAGACAATAAATATACATTCAATGCAAACAAACTTAAAGAATAACAAGGATTTGAGTAAAAAAAGGTGGGAGAGGAAAAAAAAATTATGCAGTATTTCGGGGCTTTTGGCCACATAATCTTATTTAAGGTATGTTTTACTGTAATTTATTCCTATTCATGACACGCGGTAATGTCTCCTATAGATGATGGTATGCTCAGTCTTTTCCTAAATATTATCTCATTCATCTGGTATTTTGATAATACTTATATTTTATATACATTATGGGCGCGGTGAGCGACGTCTTCCCTTAATGAGCCAGGTGCAGCACTGAGGGTGCTCAGCATGCCCATCCAATCGGGCCGGGCGGAATACCTCAGCACGACGCCAGGGCGGTGTTGAAACCCTTGAAGTTTCATCAAGACTGTATCGGACTGTGCAAATGCCGTTTTACCTGGTCGTCTCGGAGTCCTTGGTATGGTCTGGTTCCGTGGTCGGCGACTTCTTTGATGCCGCCGTGCGCTGTCGTAACGGCTTTTTTGTCGGCGACTGCATCACGCACGCTACGACCGTAATCATGACGCATCCTCCGATTGAGTTAAGGCTGGTTCACGACCGACCTAACGACACCTCCCACCCGCGACTGTGACATGACTTTTGGCAAGTCTTGGGGACCGGACGATGATTTTTTTTTTAGCGCGCGCGATAAAAAAATCGTTGGAGGGCGCGAAGAGTCCGTCCAGCGCTCACGAACGCGCTAAGAGTTATATATGAATCGGCGAATCAAGGAATACGATCGGGATGAAAAAATGCGTTGCGACCTTGAGGTCGTGTCGCGGTCGGCCCTTGAGTCGTGTATGTGTGACAGGCGGAGTGCAAAGTGAGCAAATTCGCCAGGGGTTCGGGGGGTGTTTCACATCGGGGTTCCCCACTGTATTTTTTATATTTTATTTTGCCACTTATAGAGTCAATCTGAAAAGCATATTTTTTCATAAGATATAAGAACATAGAAAATAATATATAAGAAAGCTAGCAATGAGGCCGTAAGCTTACAACGTGGGAGTTCCTGTTACATAACACTACCTACATCCACCTTCATCCACCTCCATGAAATCTATCCGCCCCCTTTTAAGCTTCCCAAAGGACTCGCACTAACTACCGTTGTCTACTGATTCCATTCCACAATCATTTCACCACCCTATTTGTGAACCAATTTTTCCTATCTCTCTCTTTTTTAAAATCCACGCTTTTCAGCTTGAAACCGTTACTTCTTGTTCTACCCTGCCTGGCTAATAGCGGTAAGAAGTGTTTCCTACCCGGCCTTTATTAGAATCCCTTTATCCACTAAAACTTCCTTGTGTCTTATCAGATCGCCCTTTTCTCTGCGTCTCTCGAGTGAGTGTAACTTTAATAGCTTCAATCTCCTCTGCATAATTAATAACTCAAGTTACGCATCCCTTGAATCATTTTGGTCCATCCTTCTCTGACTGATTCTAACACAGGTCTATATCCCAACCTGTAATATGAGACCGAAAAACTGAACCGCATAGTCTGGTGAGGTCTGACTAGAGCAAGTATAAAGCTTTAGAATAACTTCCGCACTTCTACTTTTAACACTTTCTGGTAATTAATCCTAACACTCATATTAGCTCTATTTTCTAGCTTCAATACATTGTTTTTCCTAGTTTCGAGGTCCTGGGGCTGCACCTTCACCAGTGTACGCAAGATCTTTTTCACCTTCTGATCTTTCAGCGATACATTGCTTTGGTGTTATCTATACCAGGTTTTTCCTACCAACATTCATAACGCTGCCCACTTATCAATATTAAATTCCATCTGCCATCTTGAGTACCCCTCACTAAGTTTATCTAAGTATCCTGCAGCAAGTTTACGTCAGATGTGACAGTAATCCTACCTACCTTAGCATCAACAGCAAAATTGCTGATTTTCCTGCTAACGCACTATCCAAGTTGTTGATGTAAATCAAAAATATAATGGACCCAAAAAGACCCTTGCTGAACTCCACTTGAATCCAACCCTGTCCCCATTCAGATTTAGAACATTAATTGTACCCTTTGTTGTCCTATTCACTTAGCCAAGCTCTGCATCCAACGAAGAACCCTCCTATCTATTCCATTAGCCTTAACTTATTTAAGAGTCGCTCGTGTGGTGATTTTTTCTTGTGTCGAATGCCTTACTAAAGTCCAGTATATTATTCATAATCCTTATCATATCTTCCGTCTCATAAACATTCCTATAGAAAACTCATCAATAAATGGGTGAGAAACAGGACCCTTGGGTGAATCCGATGTTGTGAATCATTGAAAATGCAAACTATGTTTTTCTAAATGCTCTCTAAGGTGTTTTGCAATAATAATATCCCTAATGTCCTACCCACTACGTTAGACTAACGGGTCGATAATTTATTAAGTCTCTTCTCCCTTCTTAAATATGGGGGGGGGGACTACATTTCCCGTACCACTCCACAATCACTGCACATCGCCTATCTCATACCGATTTCCTAAAAATGTGCACAAACGACAAACAAACAACCCTTTAGCATTTCTTATAATACTCTGTATACCACTTCATCTGGTCCTGGCGGAATTAAAGTTCTTTTTTTATTTAACCCTCTTCCACCATTCCCCTAGTTAATCACAATATCTTTTGAGTTTCTCCTCATGGCGCTTTCCTTTTAAACTATGTTCACTATCAATTATCATCTTTTATCCTCCTGAATAAAAACCACATGATAATCATTTAAATGTTTCCAGACATAGGCCTCATCCGTATTTAAGACCTCACCCTGCTTTAATCTTAACGACCCCACTAATTCTCTTGTCTCGTTTATATAGCTTATATATATACACAAGATATATGCAGGATATTATATATCCTGCATACCTCTATCTATTGCGCGTTCGTCCTCCTCTTCTATTCGTATTTTCTTAAATTGGTACCTGATGGCTTAGTCTTTTTTCTTATCCATTGTGCTTATTTGACACATTTCCCAAACTATGTCAGTTCAGAGACAAAGACTATAACCAATGGAAGCGTCTGCAGGAAGCCGGGCGGACGCTGCTCCAAACTTCTTCCCCACATAAACTGATTGGTAACGCAGCGCTCCACCTGTGCCCATTAGTTGTTGTTTTTTATTTTATTATTTTTATTTGTGCCTATAGCGCCTGTAGGCCAAGTGTGACTGCACAGGCTCGGGTTGTAGGCTCTGGAGGTCACTTGAGGGTGCCTGATGGTTGTCCTCGCCCGGGGGGTGGTGGCTCAGGCAGGATTCTATAGTGGACGGTCCTGTTATGAGAGCTCATGCCCACCATCCCTGTGTCCTCAGTATGCCTCGCGAGTTCGAAGGTAGAGTTTGATATGCAGGGCATGTGGGTTTTTCTTAGGCCACTCGACGGTGCAAGAAAGGTTTTGGGTTTCTCGGGATCGAACTCGGGTCACCGTAACGCCAGTCGGAGAATCTAACCGCTCCGCGTACCGCTCTCCCCTAGTTAGCAAGTTACAAGTTACAAGTTTTGCTAGTTACTAGTATATATATATATATATATTATATAGATATATATATATATATATATATATATATATATGATATATATAAGATATTATTATATATATATATATATATATATATATACTAATTAACTAGCAACTTGTACTTGTAACTTGTAACTAGGGGAGTAGCGGTAGCGGAGCGGTAGAGTCTCCGACTGGCGTCTCGGTGACGCCGATGTTCGATCCCGAAGAAACCCAAACACCTTTCTGCACCGTCGAGTGGGCCCTAAGAACACCCACATGCCCTGCCTATCACTCTACCTTCGACTGGCGAGTGCATCTGAGGACACAGTGAGGTGGCATGAGCCTCTAATGCACAGGCTTCCTATAAGAATCCTGCTGAGCCACCACGGGCGGGACCAACCCATCAGCACCCTCAATGACCTCAGATCCTACCCGAGCCCTGGGTCACCACTGCCTACAGTCGCTATAGGACAAATAACAATAACATAAAATCAAAAACAACAACTATGGCGACAGGTGGAGTCGCGGTTTACCCAATCAGTTTATTGTGGGAAGAGCTTTGGAGCACGTGCACGCTTCCTGCAGACGCTTCCATTGGTTTATATTCTTGTCTCTTAACGACATAGTTGGGAAAATGTGTCAAATAAGCACAAATGGATAAGAAAACGAAGATAAGCCCTCAGGTACCAATTTTAAGAAAATAAGAATTGAAGAGGAGGAAGAAACGCGCAATAGATAGAGTTATGCAGGATATATAATATCCTGCATATATCTTGTTTATATATATAAATATATAAAACGAAGCAGAGAGATTAGTTGGGGGGCGTTAAGATTAAAGCAGGGTGAGGTCTTAAATACGGATGAGTATATGTGTAAACATTTAATGATTATTTCATAAGTGTTTTTATTCAGGAGGATACCACAGATGATATTGATATGAACATATGTTTAAAGGAAGCGGTGATGAGTAAAACTCAAAAAGGGAAAAAATCATGTGATAACTAGGGGAATGGTGGAAGAGGGTAATAATAAAATAAGAACTTTAAGCCGCCAGGACCAGATGAGTGTACCCAGAGTATTATTTAAGGGGAAGAGTAGAATGCAAAGAAGGTTGTTATTTTGTCGTTTGTGCACATTTTTTAGGAATCGGTTGAAGATAGGCGATGTGCCGTTATTGTGGAGGAACTGGGAAATGTAGTCCCCATATTTACGAAGGGAGACAGCAGGACTAAATCAAATTATCGACCCGTTAGTCTAACGTCAGTGGATACATTATTGGAATATATTATCAAAAACACATTAGAGAGCATTTCGAAAAACATAAGTATTGATCACAATGATTCAGCAACCTGGATTCACCGAAGGGTCATGTCTCCCAATTTATTGATTGGAGTTTTTATAGGAATGTTTAATGAGACCGGCCAGATACGGATAAGGATTCTGATATTAATATACCTGGACTTTTAGTAATGCATTCGACAAAGTACCACACGAGGCGACTCTTAAATAAAGTTAAGTGCTCATGGAATAGATAGGAGGGTCTTCGTGGATCAGAGCTTGGCTAAAGTGATAGGCACAAAAGGGTTACAATTTAATGGTTCTAAATCTGAATGGGGACAGGTTACAAGTAGGAGTTCCACAAGGGTTCTGTTTGGGTCATTACTATTTTTTTGTATTTACTCAACACCTTGGATAGGTGGCGATTAGCAGTAAAATCAGCAAGTTTGCTGATGAGCTAAGGTAGGTAGGATTACTGGATCACGTCTGACGTAAACTTGCTGCAGGGATACTTAGAAAACTTAGTGCTGGGTACTCAGATGCAGATGAATTTAATATTGCTAATGGCAGGCGTTTATGAATGTTGGTAGGAAAAACCCTGGTAATAGATACACCATACCAATGTATCCTGAAAGATCAGAAGGTGAAAAAGAGCTTGGTGTGAAGGTGAGCCCAGACCTCCGAACTAGGAAACAATGTATTGAAGCTAGAAATAGAGCTCATAGTAGTGTTGATTATTACCAGAAGTGTTAAAAGTATAATGCGGAAGTTATTCTAAGCGTTATCTTGCTCTATCACCTCACCTAGACTATATGCGGTTCAGTTTTGGTCTCCATATTACAGGTTTTGGATATACCTTGTAGAATCAGTGCAGAGAAGGTATGAACCAAAATGATTCAAGGGAATGCGTAACTGTTAGTTATGAGAGGAGATTGAAGCTATTAAAGTTTTCACTCACTCGAGAGACGCAGAGATAAAGGGCGATCTGATAGAAGTTTTTTAAGTGGAGTAAAGGGAGTTAATCAAGGAAGGTAGGAAAACCTTCTTACCGCTATTAGCCAGGGTAGAACAAGACGTAACGGTTTCAAGCTGGAAACGTGGATTTTAAAAAAGAGATAGGGAAAAATGGTTCACAAATAGGGTGGTGAATGATTGGAAGGACTCAGGAGACAGGTAGTTAGTGCGGGAGTCATTTGGGAGCTGTAAAAGGGGGCTGATAGTTCATGATGTGGATTGAAAGTGGATGTAGGTCTGTTATGTACAGGAACTACCACTGTAATCTTAACGGCCTCATGTAGCTTCCTTATCTTCTTATGTTCCTATGTTCTATATCTATGAAAAAATATGCTTTCAGATTGTGACTCTATAAGTGGCAAATAAAATAATAAAAAATACAGTGGGACCCCGATGTGAACACCCCCGAATCCCCTGGCCGATTTGCTCACTGCACTCGCCTGTCACACATACACGACCTCAAGGGCCGACCGCGACACGACTCAGGTCTTAACGCATTTTTTTCAGCGATCGTCCTTGATTCGCCGATTCCATAGATACCTCTTAGCGCGTTCGTGAGCCGCTGGGACGACTCTTCGCGCCTCACGATTTTTTATCGCGCGCGCTAAAAAAATCATGTCCGTCTCACGACTTGCCAAAAGTCATGTCACCGTCGAGTGTCGTAGGTTCCGGTCGTGAACCAGCCTTAAACTCAATCGGTGCTGTCATGATACGGTCGTGCGTGGTCGTTATCATTCGCCGACAAAGGCCGTTACGACAGCGTCACCGCTGCATCAAGAGTCGCCGACCACGACCACCCATACCAAGACTCCGAGACGGACCATGTCACGCATTTGACAGTCCGATACCGTCCTTATGAAAATCAAGGTTTTCAACACCGCCATGCGTCTGCTGAGGTATTCCGCCCGGCCCCGATTGGATGGTCTGCTGAGCACCCTCGTGCTGCACTTGTCTCCATTAAGGAAGACGTCGCTCACCGCTGCTCCATAATGTATAAAATATACTGTATTATCAAAATACAGATGAATGAGATAATATTAGGAAGACTGAGCATACCATCACTATAAGGAGACATTACCGCGTGGTCATGAATAGGATAAATTACAGTAAACTATACCTTAAATAAGATTATGTGAGCAAAGTCGAATACTGGCATAGTTTTTTTTTCCCTCTCCCAACTTTTTTTAACTCAACTCCTTGTTAATTCCTGTAATTTTGTTGCATTGAATGTATATTTATTGTCTCGGAATCAGCAACACTTTTCCGATTCTGGTGGTATCTGACACGTCCTCAATTCAAAAGTATAAAGGTGGTCAAAAATTGCAATGACATCAAATCACACTTGTGACGGAGCGTCGCCACGTCCGCCAGGGCGGTGAGACCAACAGTCCTGGACACTCGGTTGGGCATATCAACACATCCACCTGCTCGTGTATCTCTGCATGAAGCCAGTGTGACGGGGCTTTATAAGAGGTTATCCCAGGGCGCCAAAAGTGCCACCCCGCCGACTGAATGTAAAGTTGCTGAGACCTTGACCTTTGTGACGAACGGTTGACCTGGTACTTGCGTCAAGTTTGAAGTCCCTAGGAGTAAGCACTTGATGGTGCTATTAGAGGCCCCCCTCCGAGAAACGACCTGTTTTCCATGGCAGCGTCATACCCCTCACCACCGCCGTTGTGTAGTTGTAGTCCGTACATGCAAGCAACTCTCGTGTTTTCCTGTTGAAATTACTGGAGGAACGATGGAATGGAGAAAAATTTATTTATTTCGTCATCTATAATCCTCATATATGTTACTAGTACCCTAATACCAGTCAGGATCATTTTAATGTTTTCTTCTAGGAACATATACTATTTGACGCTGCAATAAAATTCGATATCAACACTATCCTATTCTGCACATACATTCAGTGCTGGAGAATAAACCTACTCAATACCTTTCGGATGTAGACACATGAAAATATTTGCCGACTAAAGGTCTGTCTCTGTATTAATCAAATAATATCTCTAGCAGTCATATTTCGATAAAAAATAATTACTTTTTCCTATACTGTATAAACTGTTGTCGTCTCCGTGTGTAATGGCTAGCTCACCTAGCTACGAATCTCGGGCCTGGTTCAAACCGGGCCAGGGCAAGTCGGCGGCCAGCCAAAAAAGCTGTTCTTCCTCCCTTTCGGGTTACATAAATGGGTACCTGGGGGAACCTAGGAAAGGTAACTGTGGTAACCCGTGTCACCTAGCCCCTGTGTCCCGGGGTGAAGGGTTTGCACCCACCCACGGCTCAAAGGCTAATGCAAACGGAGATGAGCATCGAGACCACTCGCAGCATAGCGCATGCCCCCATCTTTACTTTCTTACCTACCGTATACTGTATTCAGTTTGGCAAACACCACTCATACGATACGATAGCCTATTCCTGGCGACTCCACTTCCCCCGTCGGTGCTGGGTAGCGAGATACTTGATATCGGGGAGCATTTTATGTTGACTACGTAATATGACAGTATGACAATCATCATCCCGTCGGGACTTTTGCTACGCAGCCATCCTTGGGAAATGGAGTCGCCGGACTAAGCCTATCGTGAGTGTCCTTGCGAAAAATAATAGCAGTATAGACTGTTTATGCAAGAAACGTTTAGGCAATTATATATCATAAATCCTTACAGAACAGGATTACGTCAATATTCCTAACTCTAAGCTCTATATTTAACATAGAACACAATTGTTCCATGGTATGCTTCCCGTCACGAGATTCTCTTCAATGTACTACTCATATTACTTCTGTATTAGTGCATCCATCCTCATAACTTAAAAAACACCTAAAGGGTTGGTTAATCTTTCTAAAATTATATGATTAACATAAGTGCTTGCTGTGCAAAGAGTGTTCCGATTCGCATCTCATGTTTCCTCTCAAGAACTTGATGAACAAATTATAATTATTCAGTAGTATCATCTACACCACTCAAGACACTTTATTTTCATTCTTATAAACATATTAAAAAAATGGCTCACTAGAAAAATTTCCTTTTTGTTTATGAACCTCTTGATATGTTTTCTTAGGTAATGCATACATATTTGTAGAAAGTTTACCTCAAGTCCTCAAGCCATAAACTAAATGAAGTTGGCAGATATATATAATCAAATTTGGGTGTTTAGGCACTCAATGAAGCTTAAGTGAAACCCGATATACACTTCCTCATAGTATATAGGACCCTACCATTGAGGCCCGTGACCAATTTCTCCTCATCAAGGTTTGAAGGTGGTTTTTAAATGACTTGAGATACTGAACAAAATAAGCCCCCCCATGTCACACTCGCAAAAAGTGCCAGGGCTAACTCCGCCCAGGGGCAAAATCCAGGATGGCCACCCGTGAAAACTAGATGTTGGTCATATCTTCACTCATTTAATAGCTATTATATGGTTCTAGGTGTCTAATGTAGTTTTTTTTTAGGTCCCAGTAAGGCAATAAGTACACATCATTGAGTGGATTTGGTGGACAAACAGTCATTGTTAATTGATTATTATATTAAAAAACTGCAGACAAAAACATTTCATATTCATCATTTTCGAGACCGTATCCATGCTTATTGGCCACTAATCACATGAGCTTTTTTTCACTGGATTATAACTCAAGTTGATGTTACTGAAAAGATGTAGCCCATTCATCTCAAAACGTGTTAAGAACTCCCAAGTACACGATATGGCTGATTACACAATTGAATTCGTTCTATTAGTTGTGTATATTGCCGACGTAATTCTACACGGTGTCCAACAAATAGGTTTTCAGACCGAAGGTTTCATGCTAATATACATGAATTAATTTGTTTAATCAAAATTGAAAACAATTATGGGGGATTTATCCGAACTCATTACATATTTCAGATAAATAGGCAAAATTTCAGCAAACCTATCCATAACTATTTACACTGACCAATTATGGATAGCCATGAATGGGCAATTTATACATCAATGTCATTAGCCTCGTCTTCATCATATGACGCTCTCTCCTGAATCAGTAATCTCCTGGTGTTAGGTCGTGAAGTTGAACGACATCCTTCAAAATGCTTGTGTGGCGGTTCTTGTCTATCGCACTGGCCTTACACAAGCCATTCTCAACAGCCCATCATGTGAAAGTGGAAGCACGGAGAAGGATCTACCTTATGATAATTGAGAGCATTGTGTTAATGATAATTTCCTCTTGTTACCTTCAGTCATGTTGAATCTCTATCTGGTGGAAGTCTTCAGTGTTGATTTTTCTCTTCCATTTGGTTCCATTTTCGTGCCCTTGCTTCACCTAGATTTGTCCCTTGTCATTATAGATTAGTCTTAGGTAATATTCCATGGATCAGAACAGACTGTGTGACCGGCATGACTTGCCTAAAACAACACAGTAGAGCACATGCATCATCTTAGATATCCTTGTAAAATTGATGCTGGTCCGTGGGCCAAAACAGGCAAGTTGTGGTGTCTGATCCGCTGTGAATATTAATTGACCTAGAATCTCTGCTATCTCTTTTGCGGACATAGTTTTTTTACAATCTATGATGTTTTTCTTCCTCGTGACCGCTACACTCCATCTATTGTATGGGACAAAATCTAGAACGTCTGTATCTTCAAGCATCAATAACACATCAGTATCAATGCCTGATCTTCTGATTTGGGAATATATAACGAAGATGAATCGTGTCTGCTTCGATGTGGGTTCACATTCACAATTGCCAATTATGTCTCCGTGGATAAATTCCAACACTTTGGACGCCACTGAATATACACACTGGACATTGGATGTTTCACAGCACCTTAGACGGATCCTCCATCTGGAGAAATGACTGCAAGCGTTGTTTATTAGTGGGTTGTGCACAATCCCTGGAAAGCTCTAGCAGAGGGAAATTTGTCTGGAGGCCGCGTGACAGATGTTCTTGAGAGCCTTCAATATTACTGGAGCGAAGATTTCGTTCACTGTCTTTGATGGTAAATGGCAAGTCATAGCGGTCATTCCCAACACATCTTTGAAGCATTTTTGTTGTCAGGACTTATTATGGACAACATCTTGGAAGCATAATCCCGCCATGTGAAGCTAGTACCTCTGATTTATCACGGTTTTTCAATGATGGGGGTTTGACAGACGCCATATAATTCATATCAACTATAGCAATGTACTCATTTGGAATCCAAAGGTCCTCCATATAATTTTATCCACCCATTTGGACTTTTGGGTCCTTCTCATTGTCTCGTTAACGTTTTTTATGGCAAACATTCATCTGTCCACTCGATTTTCTGATCACGTTTAATGAGGTTAAACTTGTCGTCGTGTCTTCTGCTAGTGCTATGATGGACGCCTTGCCCTGTTTCTCCATGGCCTCTGAATTTTGGTAACTTGTCAGTATTGTCACCTATGGCAGTTGTGTATTACTGAAGTTCGTCGTGAGTTTTCTTGTCACTGTAGAGTAGAATGGTATATTGTCCACTCAACATGCGGCATTGCAAAGACAATATCATGAACAAGATCTTCACCCATCGTGATGAGCAGACTCGATACTCAACAAGTGCAGTAGAAAGCCAGAACACCAGATTGAAGAGATCTTAGATAGGATTTTCTGTTGTTGATGGGTTACAAGGAGAAATTCAGTGATGCAGCTATCAATATCCTGTACCGCCTGCTCATCCAGTTTTTTTCAACCGTTTCATGTGTTTTCCACTGTGTTGCTGTTTTGACAGGTACTCTGTGCCCATGGTATTAGAGATTATCGACTTGTTGACGGAGTTACTTTCTTGGATCAGTGAGCAAGCATCTTATCCTTTTTGAGATTTTAGCCACCAGCCTTGTCATCTTCGATGCCGTGTTTCATGGTCATCTCTAGCCACAGATCAAGAGGTAAACAAGATTAGGCTTACCAGTGATTGACTGGGAAAACACACCATCATCCTCATGTAGGCTGTTCTCTCCTCAGGAAGATTGCTCAGCTCCAGCCAGTACTCCACCATGGAATCATCAGAATCAAATCAGAAAAATAACCAATCCACCTTCCATACTTGCTGTTGCATAGATCTGCATCCAGGGCAACATCAACGTAGAGATGATTTGAATTCTTCCCAGTTCCTGAGTTTCTTAGGGCAGCAAGTTCTCATCAGAATCTCAGTCATCTCAGAAAAGACATCCATATTTCGTCATTGGAGTACCGTGAATTTGTTATCCTTTCAAACTCTTCTGCAACGATAGTTACGATGTTTTTGGGTTTGATTCTAGTAAGGCATAGCTTTGTTCACCTTCTTGGAAGGATGATGATGGTCTTTCAAAATCACCAGTTTGAATTTTGACATCTTCAGGCACAGAAGCACCATAGCACAGTCTGTTAATATGAGTCTTCGCATGAGTGCTTCTACATCCCAGCGCAGACATCGAATGCTTCTGTTGTAGTGGTTTTGCCTCTTAATGCCTTGGTCAACAGAACCTTCTGCGATCACTCCTGCCAATGACGAAACATTCTGACAAACCTGATCCATGAAGCGTTTGTCATGGCATAGGATAATGAGCAATGGATGTGGAAATTTGACATTTTTCGTGTTGCATTTTTTTATAAAATATTCAAATTATAAATGACTTTTTTGTCCACAAATCCTTCTATGATGTCTTTAGTGCTTTCCTTGACCTAAAAAAACTTACATTTTAAGACACTAAGAACATATTAATAGCTATGAAATGAGTGAAGATATGACAAAATCTATTTTCACGGCGGCCCATCTTGGATTTTGCCCCCTGGCGAGTTCGCCCACACTTTTGCGAAGGAGACATGGGTGCTTATTTTGTTCATTATCCTCAAGGCATTTAAACACCACCTTCAACCTTGATCAGGAAGAAATTGGTCACGGACTCAATGGTAAGAGTCCTCTACTTCTACCTACGTCCCGCGTGCGTGTTGGTGTATACATTGGGGGTTGCCGTGCTGACCCTATCCGCCAAAGAGGAAAAAAAAGTGATGATGAAAGATATCGAAGCTGGCTTGGTGATATTGACATATCAGGTATTGCAATTTTACCTGTGTTCAATTGTCTTGACAAACTCTAGAGAACCCCTAGAGTGTTGGCTGTTGGTCGACTTAAGCGGCAACCACATCGCACCGCGTGCGGGACATATACTATACTTGTTTCCGGGTCTATTCTGAGAACGCCGCTTCTCTGTCGTTGTTTATATAGAGTGACATAAGCCAGCACTATGCTAGGCTGTAGTTGACACCTTTTTTGTGTATCATGTCATATACATGTATTATTACGATTGGTGTATTATTGTGTTACTAACCACACTCCTTAAGTTTAAAATGACGGAGACATAGAAATGAAACGGTACTCGCTTTAGGTGACCTAGGCCAGTTTGGCTGCTATAGGGCGCCCTTTTGTTTTTTACCTGAACAAGATGGCAACTAGCACGTGTTTTTCACCTCATTGGCTGCTGGTTTAATGGGTGGCAATACGTCACCTGTGGCCACCATATTGTAGGCAGTGTATACTTCCACAAGTATAGTATTACACAAGTCGCGCATAAGTTATGATACTAATTTCAAATACTTTTTTGACCATACATAATTTTATTCAAGTGCCTTATTATTAGTGACAATATTAGGCAAGTTTTCACAACCCCAAATGGCGTAATATAATCCATTGGTCATAATAAATGGCGAAGTTCTCAGCTGCCATTCAATACATGATAATTCTTTATGATTTTTCTAACTATGGATATTAAAAGGATCTGCATTGTGGAGTGTTTTCAATCGACGTTTCACCTAAAACCCTCTTACTACTGGCAATAGGCTTTTTTCGACTGTTTTGCCGTGATATAATCACGGACTATATTGTAGACACGTCTTGAGACGGCGCGGGGCCATAGCCCATAAAGGGAAACATGGGCCTGATTATGGCCTTACACATGGAAAGCGATAGGAATCATGCAAATAGCACCCGTAATTCGTTGTAGATAAGTGATCACTTATCACGTGTACACTGTCACTAATTCAACATAAACCTTATTTCTACTTTGTCAAAAGTTATTCATTGTTCTCGTCGTCTGCAAGCTCCATTACAAACCTATTTCATGACTTCATTTTTATAGTATAATTCTTGTTAGGAGCCTAAAATTTTAATATTTCCATTGACCGAGAAACCAAGTTACTTAATGAGAATAAAACCCTTATGTCAATTTTCATAAACATACTAATTGACAAAGTGCATGAATCTGAATAAATGTCGATAAATTTTTTGCAGCACTGCTAGGTATGTATAGTATTGCAGGGAGGCCGGTCCCATAACCTGCGTATGAATAAATTTTTAAAGTATAGTCAGACCATTTCAACATCCTTATTTAATGTAGGTCAAAAGATAGCCATATCGAGTATATCGAACATATGTTGTCAACTTTTTGCAGCCATTCAGCCGTTTTTAATTATTCTGCACTCAAAATCTGTAAAATTCCCCGAGCTTCCAAAGCGCTTCCTGACAACTAGCAGACGATGCACCATGAGTCAATGACGTCACGGATGGGTAGGTCCCCGCTCCTGCGGCAAGCCAGAGCTTGTGAAAAACAAGAAAGTAAACAACGTACTTGACGAACTTTTAAGTGTATCTGACATGTGCTGGTGGTATCGCACATTATGTACACACGTTATTATAGGACATTCTTAAAAAGGGAATATGTAAAGCCCTAAGGTAACTCACAGCGTGGCGGGCTGTGAGAACTTCCCGCCAGCCGCCAGTCAGTGTGGTATTTGTGCTTGGCCACTGACAGTCTTGCACCCTTGTCCTCTAGGATTAAGCAAGATTAGTCACCTCTGCCGTATCCTTTTCACCTGTCTGGAAATAGACGTTGGAAAATCCATGAAGGACCTAGCACACCTGGTGGCAGCCCGGCTACAAGACTCCCAAGGCTCCGAAAAGCCTTACAGGAGGAAATATCGCATGACTAAAAATCCGGTTGTCTGGAAAGCTCATGCTGTTCATGGCGGGGCCAGCCCATTGTTCCTCCACTTTTGAAGGCTGCTTGTGCCGTAAAGTGGTTGGTGTGGCTTCTTTAGTGACAGTGCGGAGTGTTCCAGTGTTGTCTTCTGCCTCGTTTAAGCTGTCTAACGGACTGTAAAGTCCGCCGACAGCAGTGATACGACAGTGGATGTGTTTGTGAGCCGCTGAGTGTTTCGCTTTTCGCTTATCTGCACGAACTTCAGAGATTACTACGCTTGCTGTCTCTACACGGCTTCAAGTGGGTTTATTCCTCTACTTATCTTCACGACTCCAGGGGATAAGTATTCTGCGTTATCTTTAAGTACCAGCAAGGATACCGATATTCCCACAGGACGTCCCTCGTGGGAGTGTCGGCCGAACATTATACACTGCAGCAAGTTCTTCAGGATTCCTCATTCCTCCATTGTGACTTCAATGCCAATAAGTACCTTCGCTACTGTGAGTTCTGTACCGCAGTTTATTAGGCAGTAGGAAGTGTTAGAAAGTGGCCATTACCTTTTTCTTTCCTTTGTGATCTGGGGAAGGAGCGCAAATTCGCGCCTACTGTATGTGACGTGCAGGAGCAATCCTTGTGTCTGATTCGTTTGCTGCATTGACGTCACGGGTTATTGTGAGTGTGAGTGGCTACGAAATACTTCACAGGTTCTTGGAGTATCAAATTGGCTCCGGCATCAAATGTCTTCGGCGGGCTTTGAAAGCGTCGCGCCCTGAATGGTCAGCCCGGGGAAATTGCTCTGGTGGGGTTGGGGATTACCAGCATCGTCAAAGTGTTTGAAGTTTTGTGTTGAATGTTGCCATAGCGGTAAGAGTAAATTATACTTTATGACTAATATTTTGTTGAAGTGAAACACAAACACACGACATATTGTATATAAAGTGGTGTGTAGTAAGCGAAGTACTTCCTGTGATTAAGTTGTACAGTAGGTTAGTAGTAATTTTCTACTTATAGTTTTTTTGCTCAGTTAGCCCCTAAAACGAGCGTTTTCATTCGAGCGTGTGTTCTTGATGCAATAGGGATAACTCCTCTAATTTTAAACTGTTTGCGTTTTTTTGGACTTACATAAAAGTTACGTTTAGCCAATTTTTTTTTTTGTAGAGGGCGTTTCAACTTGTGTTGTCACTTGTGTTGGAGTGGACATAAGGAGTGGTGGTTGTGTGTGTGCAGTTGTATAACATATAGTAGGGTTCACTTAGGGCGATTCGCTTTCACATTAGTGAAGAAGTATTTGAGGGTCTTATCCCTAGACGATTTTGTGCCGCTAATCCGAAAATCTAGAGTTGGGGTCAGCTTCGTAGCGGTAAGTTTTCGCGCAATATTATGGCAATTTTGGCAATTTGGCAATAAAATTGCAATTACAAAATTGCAAATGAGACCAGACGTCGTAGAGGACCTCGTTTTTGGACTCAAATGAAGCCTTATAAGAGTGCATAACAAATGTTTAATTTAGTACTCCGTGGTTGTATCTGTTTGCGCATTACTGGAACTATAATGGAAATTAGAGATAAGTGAAAAAAATATGGAAAAAAATATAAAAGGAATAATTTTGGCCTTATTTTCACATCAAAAGTCATGAAATGTTTCTGGCTGTATCTTGTTCTCGAAAAGGCACTACCGTCCTGAATTAATAGAAAATGGTAACTTTTTCTCATGACTGTCCCTAATGGGGTCGTATTTATGACATACAGTAATGAATTTCGCAAATAAATGTAAAATTTTCATTGGCTATAATTTTAGAATTAGCTATAAACCCGTAGAACTAAATAAATTCATTATTATATCGCAACATTTCTTCCCAGGTCTCGCAATGAAATCGTGTGTCATTTGCGGGCAACTACGGAGATGTGGTCCTTCGACCTCGGACGCCCAAGGAGGATGTTCGGAGTATGCTGGCCAGTGGTCTTCGAAAAGCGAATTCATCGAGGCCCACAGGAGGTCCCTCTAGAAAGGACGATTGGTCGTGGCACACCGAACAGTGCAGCTTGCTAAAAATCCAGCCCCACAAATTCGCGAGGCAGTACGGTGAGAGGAGCACAGGACCTTTGCGGCGGAGGCCGCCCACCCCGGACCTTCAAGGTAAAGAATAATTTTTTTTTTTTTTTTTTCGAAAAAATCTTTCGACATGAAAAAATTGCTTGTTATGGTCCTAGTGATTCAGGATAGGGACGCGCTAAGTGCGTGGCACTGATTTTCCGGATACAACGTCGCAGATGATTATAAAATCTACGTCGCAGTTCTGCGAGTGTGGAAAGCCCGTGGGCCGCTTGGCCGCGAGGGCTTTTAAGCTAATAAACATTCTTTGAATACTTTTAATTGATGTTTCGAGAAATTCTTAGTTGCTATAATTATTTTCATGCATAGATTCCTGAAAGTATATTCCCATTGGTAGTTTTCATTAGCATTCCCGACTAGATAATAAAGCTTTTATATCCATCTCTACTTCCTAGGCCTTCCACCCCGCCGCCTCGAAGTCCCCCGCCGCGCCAGCGCTCCTATTCCCGGAATGAATGCTTCTTCCTGCGGTGATTGAGACAAGCCAAATGCAGTCCTGCACCGGGTGCGGCACGACCTGGAGTGCCAATCGAGATCATTGAGGCGGTCCACACAAATGGACGAGTTCCTGAGTGGAAAAATCCAGCTTCCTCCCCGACTCTCCGGCTCCCTGGGTGCCGACGTGATGTACCAAAGGGATTGCTGGAAGCATTCATGTCGTCAACAGTTTGGCGGACAGTGGCCTCCACTCACAAGAGCCAGAGATCGCTCCGTGAATCGATTCGTGGAAGAGTTTAGCGCGAAGCTAGAGAGTGGAGTGGTTCTGTCGATGGAGTAAATAGACAGCATCAAGGAGCAGCATGGTTTTGCCGCTCAGGCTGGCGGATAAATGACTCTCTCCACCATGGTCCATGGCGTGGAGTTCCCAAGCCCAATAACCCTCGCGAACCCGAACTGGTTATCTGGTGGGGCAAGGAAAGAGGCCCTGACAACCATCGTACAATCGATGACTTCAAGCTTGCTACAGCTCCTGAAAGCTCCAAAATCCTGCTGAAGAAACCCTCAAAGAACCGAACTGGGAAATTTCGAAGGAGACTGGCCACTTTAGACCTTCCTCCCTTGTCAAAGGAGTTTTCGCGACCTGGGTCGTCGGTGGAGCTGGAAGAAACAATCGCGGAACGGAATGAAGGGCCTCGGATCGTCGGGACCAGGTCCTCATAGGAACAAACATCTGTGAGTGCAAAGCAAGCTGCGAACGAGCACCAAGCTTCCCGGAACCCGAGAGAAGACCCCTCCTCCAGGTTGGGCGACGGCGCGCGTTGGCCATTCATCAGGAGACGCGGAGCAAGCAATGATTAAGATGTTCCACGGTGCCGGGCGGCTATCGCATACTCCTCCCTTCTCCGCCTCGAGTGCCTCGCTGCCCGAACGTGCTCAGCGCTGAAGCGGCGAGTGATTGTTCATCGCCCGCGCCGCCCTCGAGAAGGGCCTTCTTCCCACACGTGCCGTCAACGTGCAACAACACCCACCTCCCAACACGTGCCTCCAGCTTGGCAAGACGAGAAACTTTCAAACGTTTCGCTCATCCCGATTAACTGGCTCTCACGCGGATGTGATTCACGTCCGTTCCATGCTCTGACTGGTTGCGACACCACTTGCCCCTCTTCAGGAAGGCAAGTTGCAAGCTTGGCCTGTGTTCCAGGCCGGGCCGACACCCGGCAAACCCTCGACGCTGTGGGTACACTCCCGAAGCCTGGTCCCGCTGACGCAAGAGAGCCTGACGTGCCTGTGGCCGATTCGTGCGGCAGAAGTTACGATATACCTTCTCTCTGCCGCAGGCGAGGTGGACGGCACTTCAGAAGAAGAAGGTTGGAGTGGCAGCACTGGCCGCCTCCGACAGTCAACGCCACCCACCCACACATTATGGCGAGCCCAGCTACAGGCCGTCGTCTGGGAGGGGGCGTGAGAGAGGTTGGTGAACCTCGACCCGACCAAGGTACGGGCTACGGACCAAACCTGGCTGCCTATCCCTTTCCACCCTGCCTCCCGCCCCGCAAAGTATCATTGATGGATGCAGTCGGATGCCAAGACGAACTGCTCGACCAATCGCTGCCCCCCCGCTGTCAACGCCTGCCACTGCCTTGGTTCGACTTTGGGCTATTTGCTCCCCCGAATGTGCATCAACGACGAGGAAGATGGGATGAGGACGTCCGATGGCGTACGACTAGAATATTCCGATTTTTGTGTTCAACTTGTGAACGCTCGCTATCGCAAGTAAGGGATTTTTTTTTTGTGTCTAATTGTTATTTTTCAAAAATACGCGGAGGAGACTCGTTTCGTTGGTTTGAAAATTTTGCGTTCTGAGATTAATACTCGGGTACTTCGGCGGAAAAAAGGGTTTTTTCTTCGCTTCACCTTAAAGGTGAAGGAAGATTTTGAGGGTCTTATCACTAAGCATTTTTTTCCAGTTTTGAAATAACCCTGTTCTTTCTAAAACGCAATAATTGTACCCACCCTTGCACAAATTCGTTAATTAAATGTGTCCTAAAGAACAATTGTTTGTTATTTTACTTTTTTGACTAATTAAAATTTAGTTTTTTAATTATTAATCCTCAGGCTTTAAGGCCAAACTTTATTCCTTTTATATGTTTCTCCCCCAAATGTTTTTCCACTTATTCTCTAATTTCCAATTATAGATCAATTAATCCGAACATATACAACCACGAAGTACTCATACATTTTATGCACTCTTAATAAGCTTCATTGAGTCCACAAACGTAGGTCTCTACGACGTCTGGTTTCTCATTCTGACAATTTTGTAATTGCATTTTATTGCCCAAAATTGCCAAATTGCAAATATTCGCGAAACTTACCGTACAACCGAGTGACCCAACTACATTTTCGTATTCAGCGGCTACAAACTGCTTAGGATAAGACCTCAAAAAGTACTTTCTTCACCTAAGGTTAAACGAAAGCCTTTTTTCCGGCCTAAGTGACCCGACTAATAGCTGTTTATTTTTTTTGTATATCAGGTGTAGGGGTTACTTGTCTCCACCAGAACACATAGAGTCTAGTCTTCTCAACACAGCCTCATACTACCGGTTTTCTAACTATAGGCTACTACTACTGACTACTACTACTACTACTACTACTACCACTACTACTACTCTACTACTACTACGGTCACCGACTACTCTACAACGCCTACCTACCATATGTCTTCTTACAACCTGTTCCCAAACATTAAATTGTTACATCAGGATTCACTAGTTTCTCAGGTGAGGAATGAGACACAACTCTGCATTGTCTTTTCTGTGCAGCAATGCGAGGATAAATTGCAAAACATAATGTTGCCTCAGGAAATGAGAAGATTTCTTTTTGTTGGTCACAATTGAAACCAGGATCATTTAGCCAGTGATATGATGTGTGCTTCAGGTTTGATGGGAAGGCGCTCAATTATGATTATGATGGTATTTCGTCGGAATTTCCTGAGAATTTTTGGTGTGGCGCAACATAATGATTCTTTGCAATGGTCATTTTTTTATGCTGAAGCATTGACCACACAGTTGGGTAGTGCTGGCAGGTTGAGAGGTCAGGCACGTGCTGCTAATATTGCCTCAGAAGCAATGGAAGCCTTAAACCTTGCTTCATGGTTTGAAGATGATAAATTGACAGTGGAGAGATTTAAACTCATTCTAGAATTTCAGTATTACATCACCTTTTTGATTCCACAAGAGCGTCGTATCGCTTCATCTCTTGATTTTAAGCAGGTTTATAACCTTCTAGATTTTTCTACGAAAATGAATAAGCGGCTACGTGAGATGCCTAAAAGTCCATTTTCACAAACTGAGTCGGTGGCTCCGGTGTCAAGGGAACCTCAAATTCATTCATCCTTACCTCCTCCTCCTCCACCACCTCTTCCACATCCAGTTTTTTCTCCGTCTACTCGTGCACCAAAGCAGTGTTACTATTGCGGAAAGCAAGGTCATTCTGATAATTACTGTTAAGCTCCGGACGCCGCCGCTCCGCTACTCCCGAAGGGGGGAAGGAAGGAAATTGTGTGCGCGGAGGCTCAACGGGGGTTGTTTGATATACGTAGCCCCTGTTTTAGCGTCCCCCCAACCCGCTATGGTTTTTTCCATCGGTCGCTGGTCGTGGCATGACAAATAACCCCGCACCTCTACCTGAAGGTGCTGGGTTGGGCTTATCTCCTTGCACCGGAAGGTACAACGGGCAGTGCCCGTAGCTTCGGAGATACGGGGGGCTTACCTCCCCACAGGCTTTAAACGCCCCGGGCTTTACCCGGGGGCGACCCTCCCTGTTTCCCCCCCGAGGCCCCTAGCTTGCATAGTTGCCCCGGGTCAATCCATTATCGCCCGCCCCTGTCATGCATTGTCAATCATATAGATACATCACCATCTGCTGCGTCGCCTTCAGGAAGACCTGTATATGGTGCTCAAGAGGTCCTAAGATCCCCGTTGCAGGTGCCTCGTAATGCCCCGGGGTTCCGGGGGGAACCCAGGGGAAGCCTCCTGAAGGAGGTATCTAGTAGAGCGTCGTAGTTGCGTAGAGTTTCACCTCCGGGCCCCCGCCCGCCCCTAGTGCCTGGCCCCAGCGCCCAGTGGCTCCCCAAAGGCCCTGAAGAGAGGCCCAGGGGTAGGTTAGTGTGGAGGGACGTCATGGTCTCGTAGAGTGCACTTCCTACCCCGGGCAAAGTAGGGCGCCCCTTGGTTGCCCCCGGGGGTTTTGGGGCCATGCGGGCCCCCGGGGAACACCACCCGGGGGGCAGGTTTTGGGTTGAAGGACTTCCCCCCGGGG